>CM056381.1:8812719-9013677 GCA_029718625.1 Synaphobranchus kaupii | reverse complement strand
ACTAATGAGAGCGTCCGGGGCTAATTCTCCTCCCGAGGGCTCCTTAAACCCGAAGATCTGCTTTACAAAAAGGCGAACCTTGCCTTTTGTTCTTACCCAGAAGATTTCAGAACAAATCTCTGGTTGAGTTGAGTTTTAATCTCCGCGGCTATGAGCCTTTTTCCAGCTAGCTTGCTCGGCCCTGAAGTTGTCATGGTGTCGGCGACCCTTGACCCTCGTGTTTCAGAGATTGTCTGTCTTTGTTGGTTAAAGCCAGAGGAATTTCAGCTTCGCTAAATCCGGGGGCTTAGAGCTCCGATCCAGGGTGAAACACTGGGGTTTTCACCAGGATGAAAAGAAAGAAGAACAGAATGAAAAAAGAATCCCGGTGAGATTTTACAAATGTATCCCGGCTAGAGTCAGACCAGGGACACACTGCTAGAGTCTATGCCTTAGGGATGACTGATGAACTATATGATTTAATAATTAGCTGAATGTGTAATACAGTCAAACAAAAGGGGTGGTTAAAACCATGTTTCCCCCCTGCTATTCAGATCACGTACGAATCTCAGAGCGCCAACGCCCACTCACCCCGCCTCCATTCCCCCTCTCGGTAGTTCCCTTGTTTTGTCAGCTATAAATTCAGCCCCGGAATTAAATTTGGATGTAATAAATTTCAGTAATTTCTCTCGGAGCTCTAAAAATAACCCCGTTTGAAATGCGGCTGGCGTTTGGAAACGGTTCGAAAGGTTTCGAGAGGACGCGCGTAAACCTCCACCTCTGGTCTCGGGGCGGGTCACGGCCGTCTCGAGACCCCGGACTCGTTCCTACGTCTGTCGTTTGACGCGCCGCGTAAACGGGAAAAGGGCGCGGCGTCTTACGAGCCGCGCCGCGCTCGATCCGTGAGCGCGGTGACGGCTCTGAGACGGCGGGAACACAGGTAGGAATGTTGCTTCGTGACCTCGGGGCTGCCGACGTGAAAGAGCGTTTCACACCGTCGAGCTCGCGAGCAAAACGTGGCTTCCTCAGACGTCTCGGATCTGACGGAGGCGTCTCGGAGGAGACGGCTCACGCGGGTGACGTGTTACTCGGCCAAAGGGTGATGTAATCGCCGTCTCCCTGAGTTGAAGGGCATTTTATCATCCCGTATTTATCTCATCAAAGCCGCTGAACATTTTTCAACATTCTTCACCTGTCGCTCTAGACTGACGGCTCCCGTTGGTGCGACTCTCCAATATGACGCCTGCCCTGCTGGTGTTAAATTTACTGCAGTACTTAAACTCTGAATGCACTTGTTCCATAATTCAGCATATGTTAGGAAACATTTTAAATGAGGTTGGATTTAATACGGTGTCAGCCTCAAGGTCTTAGGCCGTTAAGTTGGTCCGAGGCTCAGGATATGTGGGCAAAAACCGATAAAGTATAATGTCCGGGACGGGGTTTTTTTTTTTTGGCTCAGATTAACGGATTTGACCATGTTACCTCGCTGTTCTCCTGCCCCCCCCCCCCCCAGGTCTCCAATAAGGTGGAGATGGAGCCGCGGCAGTTTGTGGACTGGATGCATCTGGAGCCGCAGTCCATGGTGTGGCTGCCGGTGCTTCACCGTGTGGCTGCAGCCGAGACGGCCAAACACCAGGCCAAGTGCAACATCTGCAAGGAGTGTCCGATAGTGGGCTTCAGGTACGGTACTCACAAAGGCACACATACAAGCACACACACATATACACATACGTACACACACACACACACACACACACACACACACATGTACAAACACACACAAACATACGCACACACATACATAAGGAGTGTCCGATAGTGGGCTTCAGGTACGGTACTCACAAAGGCACACATACAAGCACACACACATATACACATACGTACACACACACACACACACACACACACACACACACACACATGTACAAACACACACAAACATACGCACACACATACATAAGGAGTGTCCGATAGTGGGCTTCAGGTACGGTACTCACAAAGGCACACATACAAGCACACACAGACGCATATACATACACACACACACACACACACACACGTACGTACAAACATACGCACACACATACATAAGGAGTGTCCTATAGTGGGCTTCAGGTACGGTACTCACAAACACACACGTACAAGCACATACACACACACGCATGCACACAAATACATAAGGAGTGTCCTACAGTGCCGTTCAGGTATGGTACTTACAAACACCCACACACATACACCCACACACATGCGTACACACACACCCACACACACACACACACACACACACACACACACACATAAACGCACACTCACACACAACACACACTCCCTCACAAACACAATGCCCCAGATGGGTGCCACTTCCACAGGCAAGCTCCGCTGTCATCATGTTTGTGCGCGGCAGTGACACCCCCCACACGCAATTTTCTCATGGGGCCAGAGAGGGTGCCATGCCTCCAGAGGCTAGCCATTTATCTAAATGTCAGCAGCTGATGTATTCCTGTATAAGTGCCCTTTGGGGGCATACTCATGTAGATCCAGAAATGACGGAGCGCTGTGATAATACAGCTTTTAAGGCTCAACACTATGATGTGTGGAAATCCAGAATGGAGGGAGTGCTGTGATAATTCCGCCATTCCAGCTCATCATTGCGATGTGTGTAGATCCGTACAGAAGGGAGCACTGTGATTATACTGCCATTCGGGCTCATCACTGTGCTGTGTGGAGATCCAGAATGGAGGGAGTGCTGTGATAATACTGCCATTTGGGCTCATCACTGCGATGTTTGAGGCTTCCAGTCTTGGATTCTTTCACTCACACCCCCCCCCCCCTCCCCCACACCCAGGTGTCCGTTTGGACTAACAATGTTCCTTATGAAATGAGAATAAAACAACACAGTTCATTTTGTTACCACATTTTCTCTCTCACTAATAAAATGTATCTGTATAGGAGCTCCTCTTTATTTCAGCGGGGTTGGTGGGGGGGTTGGGCGGTTTTTGGGTGGTGGTGGGGGGGAGATAAATTCCATTTGACGTTTTGACAAAACGGAAACCTTTGCCGGCGTGTCATTGATGGATTGCCGGGCAGGAGATGAAAAGTGTGGCGTAGCGGCGCGTTTCGTGGGCTGCAGACTTAAGATGGCCGACAACGCAGGATAGACGCAGGACCGACACGCCGCTCCGCTAATGCTAAAAAAAAACAAAACTATTAAATCGCCGGGGCCCACAGCCGTCGTCATGGAGACCCTCAAGCTCTGAAGCTTTCGGTTTTAACTTTAAACTCAAAACAATTTACCTTCCAATATAAATCAGTTCATACCTGGGAAAAAGATCAGGTGAGTCGGTTGTGTAATCGGCCGCTCTAATTGGTCAATTAAAGTTGCTGAGTGACAACAGAAACCAGCAGCCCCTGTGCCCCTCTGGACCCCTGCTTTCTATGGTGTATAAATGTAGACCCCGTGTCCGTCGCTAACGGTAACGCCACGGTGATGGGGCACTGGGGTTAGCATGCCCTGCTTCACACTCTCACCGCATTAATGAGAATCGCTGGAAGCTTGTTTTCCGGTAATTCTCATTAACCATCTTACCCCGTCTCGTCTCTAATGCAATAGCCTGAATGCTGTTAAAGAAACGGTTACAACACCAACGTCTATCATCCTCCATAGCTGTAAACAAACGCTGGTGATTTAAATAAAAAAATAAAAAGATATTTCCCATTATAGCGACGTTAAAAATAAATAGGGGAAAGTGAGTCGCCCTTCAGTTACAGAGGCGAGTTATAGAGTCGTGGAGATGTAATGTAGGCAGTACTGTTTTGATGGGGTGACTCTCATATGTTGATATGTTGGGGTGTCTGCCCCCCCCCCAAGTGCCTGCAGCTCCCAATCACGTCTCCTGTGCCCCCCCCCCCCCCCCCCCCCATTTTGGAATGAGCTTCCCACTGCAGTCAGGACAGCAGAAACCATGCCCAGCTTACCTCTTCAATCTACAGTATGGCTCCCCTGACCCTCATTGGAATGTTATAGGCGTAGCTGTGTCAGGACAGGTTAGCTGTGTAGCGGTACTTACTTTGGTTTACGATGCTAATTGTTGCTTTGTTTGGCTGACTTTGCACTTATTGATTATCGATGGGTCTCCCGTGCACTCGCACTTTCGTATTCCTGTGCGTAACGTCCATGTTTTGGAAGTTTCTGTGGATAAGAGCATCTGCTTGAGGATGTACTGTAATGTAACGTAATGTACTGTCATGTAACGTAATGTACTGTGATGTAAGATAATGTACTGTGATGTAAGGTCATGTTACGTAACGTAATGTACTGTGATGTAAGGTCATGTTACGTAACATAATGTACTGTGATGTAATGCTTTGCTGTGTGATGTAATGAAGTGGGAGGTGGCCTATATCACAGAGAACACCTGTGCACCTGTCTCTGCAGGTACCGCAGTCTGAAGCACTTCAACTACGATGTCTGCCAGAGTTGCTTCTTCTCCGGTCGAACAGCCAAGGGCCACAAGCTTACCTACCCCATGGTGGAGTACTGCACCCCTGTGAGTGGCCCGAAACTGCCCCACGCCTACACCTGTAACTACCCACCCACCCACACATAAAACTGCCCTCTCACCCCTACACTCGTACCTACCCACCCACACCCAAAACTGCCCTCCCTACACCCGTACTTACCCACCGACACCGAAAACTACCCTCCCACGCCTACACCCATAACACCCAAAACTACTGTGCCACGCCTGTACCCTCAGAATTCCCGCCCTCTACGGGCCTTTGGGCCCACAGTGCGAGAGGCTTCATCGTAGTCGTTGTTTCAGTTGCGCTATAACAGAAACTGCAGCCCGAAGGAAACGGCGTCTTTAAAAGCGCAGAATGGAGAAATGGCCCTTTAATCGTTCCGGTCTTATCGCGAAACGCTACCACTTACCTCCGGTAATAAATCTGTGGAGACGCTTTGTGCAAACGCGGTTTAGCAAACGTGTCAAAGCGCTGAGCGTTGCGAATTGTAGCTCGTCTTTTTTGTTTTGACTCGGAGCAAGAGCGGATTGAGCTGCGGTTTCTGAAGCTAAGCCGAGAGATTTCAAATTCGGCCCCTCGATGGATCGCGCGTTATGTTATGCTTCTGTGCTCCCCTCTACGGTGCTGAAGTTACTTTCTCTGTTAGCATTTAACATTTCTTGACATTTTTTATTCCCTATTCTTGCGTCCGACACCCCCCAACCCCCCACCCCTCTCCAAATTTTGGAGTTGCCATTCATCATTGTAGGCTAGTCCCATTTCTGCAATGCCCTGTGTAAACTCCAGAGGGCGCTCACTCATCTGAAACACTGCGCTATCCGCCAGGTGAACTGCACCGTTGATGCAGTTCAGCGAATAAAACGCACTCGATCAGGCACAGGAGTCGCGATTGGACGATGAGGCAAGGAACATCCCGTTGACCAGTCTTCCCTCCCTGCACGACACCATAGCCAATCACATACCATCTCCACGAGCCCCAGGCCACATTCGCCAATTCCACAATCCTGATTGGATCCTGAATGTGGGAGGCGCCAATACACCAGGAAGCCAGGAGCCTGTAGCACATTAGAAGCCATAGCTGCCTTTTTTCCTTCTATCAAAAATATATTTTACTCCAATGTATTCAAAAGGAAAAATCAACTGACCAGACCAGTGTACCCAGAAAAAACTGGTAGAAATAAAACCAGCATACATATAGCCCTTTAAGAACTCGGTATAATTTGCTACTGAATTTGACACTCCTTTAAGCAAACTTGTTTACTCATTTTATTTTTCAACAAAAAACAAAATGGCGGAAAATGTCCAGTATTACGTATATGCAGTGCAAATGGAACTCAGAAACCTTCATATAGAGAAACAGATATAACACAGTGCCCATGCACTGTAAGGTAGGAGCCCTGTGGCAGGTGACCTGGTCTCTCTGTCTGTTGCGTGTGCTTTTCCCTCCGTAACCCCGGTAACCCCAGCAGGTATTACTCACAGTCTGATTGGTAACAGTTTTGGGTTCAGTACCTTTTAATTTAAGGTGCTGTGAAGTGTAGATTTATATAAACCCAGTGGGGATGTCTTTTGGGACACTGGAGTTGTGCGAGTCTTGCGGAAATGAGGTTCACCTTCGGTAACCTGAAAATGTTGTTGCTGATTACTTGCGCTGTTGCGCTTTTGAAAAATGGGCCATTATTTTAGAATAGGACCCAATCCCAGGTACACAAAGAGCATAAGAGAAAAATAACTAGCTGCTGTAATTACATTAGCTACGAAAAAAAAGGAACGTCTCAATCTTGTCAGGAAATAACACTAATTTCTCATGTTTTTGTTGTTTGGTTTTGAGTACTTGGCTATTTTTTGTGAATAACTGTAATCAACGCCCCCTCCGCTAATTCACAGGGTGCTTATTCATGGCAGGGCATCTTTGTATTTCCAGCGGTTTGCATTGTCTTCATAGCCTCTGTGCACAGGGCTGGCATTAGCGGCGTTCAGTTCTAGCCTCTGTGCACAGGGCTGGCATTAGCGGCGTTCAGTTCTAGCCTCTGTGCACAGGGCTGGCATTAGCGGCGTTCAGTTCTAGCCTCTGTGCACAGGGCTGGCATTAGCGGCGTTCAGTTCTAGCCTCTGTGCACAGGGCTGGCATTAGCTGCGTTCAGTTCTAGTCTCTGTGCACAAGCCTGGCATTAGCGGCGTTCAGTTCTAGCCTCTGTGCACAGGGCTGGCATTAGCGGCGTTCAGTTCTAGCCTTTGTGCACAGGGCTGGCATTAGCAGGGTTCAATTCAATTCAGTATTATTTGTATAGCATTTTTTACTGAGACACTGTCACAAAGACGCTTTACAGAGGAAACGGAAAGGAAAATTGGGCTAAAATCAGGCTCGAACCCCCCAAAAACCAGGCTCGAACCCCCAAAAAACCAGGCTCGAACCCCCCAAAAACCAGGCCTGAACCCCTAAAAAAGTGAATAAGTGAGGTAAAAAAAAAAAGTCTGGTTTCTGCAGTGACAGTATTTCAGGGAGCTTAAGTCGGTCCAGTGAGCCGTGCGCTTACCCGCGTCAACCGTGCGCACGTTCTTACCAGCGTCAACTGCGTGGGGCCTGCTATATCACCGAGCATTGTTAGAGCCATGCCCTTGGAAGGCCTTGTCCCCCCTTCGTGGTTGTCACGATTTTCACCTTCCAACTGATATTGCACGAATAATTCGGTTAAGAACTTAATGGCATTTGCGATTTGGTAGGGTCGTTTTTTGTTTTTTTGAAAGGCAAATATTATTATTTTTTTGAGCTGTACCCTGAGCTGTGACGGTGTAGGAACGGAACGCACGCCCGTTAATACACCGTCCCCAGGAGTCGCCTGAAGGAGATTGCAGTGGGGGGTAGCGGCACGAAAGGGGCTAAGCAATAATGTTGCACGCTTACGCACTGAAGGGAGCGTTATTAAACTTACAACTCTTAATATTGCTGTGAATATACTCTGGCGACAGTGTATCGCCCTCTTAATTGCCGGCCGCTAAATTGCCAGGCGGCGCCTAACCGCTCCCACCCAACGCACACCGCCCCCTGCCTCCATTTATACGTCGGGGTAATTCTTGGCGAAATTTCACAGGGATCTACAAACTGATTTTAATTTAATAATTTTTTTATCCCGGCTCCTCCTGCTCCAGCCGGAACCAGAGAGCAAGGAACCCGCTAAAGCCGTAAATCTGCTGTCCCCCTTTCAGACCACCTCCGGGGAGGACATGCGCGACTTCACCAAGGTGCTGAAGAACAAATTCCGCTCCAAGAAGTACTTCGCCAAGCACCCGCGGCTCGGCTACCTGCCGGTGCAGACCGTCCTGGAGGGAGACAACATGGAAACGTAAGTGGCTAACGGTGGTTAGCTCTCCCGCGGGGGTGCGCGGTTACGCCAGCATCCGTTATTTCATCAAGGCGCCGGGGCATCCACATCCGCCCTCCGGCGCTGCTAGGCCCCGCTATAGGCGCCAGATTTATGACTTCCATTAAAATAAACATAAATTGCCATAATGGTTTTTAAGTCGAATCACATTATGCAGATCTGCCTGCTCGTGTGCGGCTGATCTTTTTTGAGGGAGAGTTATATCTCCCCTTCACTCTCCACGCTTGGAGCACTTCTCAGATTTGACATTATAAACAAGCCATAAATTACAACCACCCCCCCCCACTCTCTCCGCCAGCCCAAAAGGCTTCCCTCAGATCCTGTCCAGATGCTATCTGTCTTCGCTCTGATGGTTCGAGCCATTCCTCAACGCTCTTACTCTTTCTTTTCCCAAGCTGACGTTTGTGGAGGTTATTTTTCATTTTAATAGTAAATAACTCGTGTTTTTTTGTTTTTTTTGTGACTAATGAATGAAAGCATTTTAAGGGCGGAGCCCGAACGCTGTCAATCCACCACAATGAGGAGCGACGGGCAAATGGATCTTAATGAATTCCGTCCTGTAATTTAAGCCAAATTAATACGTATGTTTTATTAATACAATGGTATATTATTAACAAGCTACAAATAGCCATATCGTTTTTTTTTGGCGGATCTGTTCTCCTCTCCTATGTGATTACTAATTGATAACGCATAATGTGCTGGATAAATTCTACATAATAAGCAGCTGTGCCTAAGTAAGGCACATCGTTCGTTGTAGGCAGTAAATTAAACTGACAGTAATGGCTTCATTGTGCAGTCACTGCTGTTGGTTCTGTTATCTGACCAAGGCGCATCGGGAATCGCACAATTTGGGATAAAAGGAATGTTCTCCGGCAAACTCTGTTTTGTTGTTGTCGTTCCTAAATAATACTCCCGTGTTCTCTAGACCCCAGTAGCCCTTGGAATGCGCTGTCATTTTATTCATGCAGGTCTTGCATTATGGATATTAGATATTACTATTATGAAGTATTCTCCTGAAAATAACTTTACTGTGCATGCTTTGTGTATATATAAAATGGTTTTAGACGTCATTTTGCGTTTTTACTTGTTGAAAACTCTTGAGGGCCTGATTTACTAAGACCTTTAGCGGGTGCAAAACCTTTTAGCGCACACAAGACCAATAACAAGACCAATGATTGGTCATGGTATTTGTTTTGCACCAATGATTGGTCATGTTATTGGTTTTGCGTGTGCTTAAGCTCTTAGTAAATCAGGCCCATCGTGTACTTTCACTTATGTCTGTAAAGGATCTAATGAATACCAAAAACACTTGAAATCTGAAGATTTTAAGGTTTTTTTTTTTGAAAGCAAGATTTTGTTTCCTGTGCCTTATGTTCACTCGTTGCATAAGACAGTTAATTTGCACACTTGACTCGCTCGGAAGATAACAGAACATCCCTTAATATCATACAATGAGTCAGACAGATTGGAGTCGTGTTCCATTAAGTTGGGTCCTACCTCAGTTAACGGCATAATTGCTGAGATTAGCACTTAATTAGGCTTCCTCCATCCTGCCTTATTTTGTAAAGGCAGATGTTATTGCCCTTGTCCAGGTTCCACACTGAGCGTCAGATGGCTCCGCGTAGATCCGCGAGCGAGAAAACGCTCGGCGATATCCCCCGTCGGACCCGGAGCGGTTTGTAGAACCTCGAAGACGACAGGCGGAGGACGGGGGAGGGGCCATTAAGCGTGTCTGTGGGCAGATGGAGTATTTAGCCTGCCTGGTTGCTAGGCTAATGAGTTCTTCCTTAAGCATATGGTGTCCTTTCCATAGAGCGAGCACCTCAATCTTCTCCACCCCCTGTCTCGACATCCGTGTGGTAAAGCTGCGTTGTGCAGATACACTGGGTCCCATTCTTCAGTGGCTAGCGGAAAGAAGCACGTATTTGATTTCATAAAGACGCCTAAGTATTTTATGTTATTTTTGTTCCTGTTGCTGTTCTCATGTCATATACAATTTAAAAGGAGGTGTGTAATGAAGCAAATCGGATACAGTGTCTGGCTAATGTGTTTGTCAGGTTTTCAGGCAGAAGATTCTTCCCCCTTAAAAAAACGTTTTTTTACTTTATTTTGAGGAGTTGCTGGAGTTCGCCCGTATCATTTGCATGAACCCTTGTGCAAATTTCTCTCTCTCTCTCTCTCTCTCCCTCTCTCTGCTGTCTCTCACAATCTTCTCTCTCTCTCCCCCTCTCTCTCTCTCCTCTCTCTCTGCTGTCTCTCATTATCTTCTATCTCTCTCCCCCTCTCTCTCACTATCTTCTCTGTCTCTCTCTCTCTCTCTCTCTCGAGACTGGAACGGGTTTATAGCGAGCGGAGTCGTTGGCGATGACAGATAGAATAAGTCATGTTCGCCGTATTTCCTGATCAGGGGCTTCTGTTCTTGTTTTTAGCTTGACCGTGATGTGAGATAACAAACCTGTCTTGAGTAAGGCTGCCCCGCCTAAGGCTGCCTGTCACTTGGACATTTATTTATTTAATTATTTTAATGTTGAGGGACAGACAGCTGTCTGTGCACCTATTCACATTGGTGACGGAATTGAAATAAATTTGACTGGAATGCGAATAGCTTCCCAATAGAGTTAGACCAGTCGGAAGAAGAAAAAAAACTGCAGTTTCTGTTTACTTTCAACATCTGCAAAGGAAATTAGCCGAGTCGACCTCTGCGTAGCCTCGGCATGTTGATCTTGTTTGCTTTAGGTCTTAATTAAACCTGTTTATGATTCCTGTAACCCGTATGTTCGAGCGATCTTCCCTCTGGTTCCGGGCGATGTTTATGATGTTAAATGCAGAGAAGTAGCTGAGTCACCGGGGAAGTGTGCTCTCCCCAAGTACAGCTGCATTTTTCAGAATAAACACCACAGTTCCCCTTCTCTGCTTCTCTTGGTCTATTTGTTTTTGTTTTTGCCTTTTTTTTACACAAGAGTGCAGCTACTTTTTGAGGTTGCCCGGGAAAAATCGAAGACAACTTCAAGTAAACATTGAATGCGGATTTAATATTGCGCTGCGCTCTTGTTTAAAAAAAAAAAAAAAGTTGTGTAACAGCTGAAGTGTTCTTTCCCAGCGGGCTTACACGGACTCAGGACTCCTAAATAGATCAGTTGTTCTCTCCCCTGAATTATCTGGTGAAATCGAAATCATCCGTGGAGAGACGGAACATCTCTCCAGCAGAGCGCCTGCTGTAAGATGCATACCAATGACGAGGACAGCCGCATTTCTGCCGTCGCGCTCGCTCGAAAACAAGAAATCATGTCACCCTAAGCTCCACAAAGATTATCTTAACATCTCGATGTTTTCCTTTTCAAAAGAGAAGGCACTCGTGCTTTTCAAGTCTATATTTAGACTCATTAATATTCGGAAGCACATTAACGGCCTTTCATCCTTTCTGTGCATGGTTTAAAAAAATAAAAATAAATACTTTTTGAAAAGAGACGAGAAAATAAATGGAATTGTCGGCTTCGGAACGGATTCGGACCGTGATCGTTTTTTGGAACGGCTGCAAATGCCATTTCTTACGCATCTAAGATTAGCCGCGAGCTTTCATCAATAACCGCTCTCGGGAAATGAAAGCACATTAGCGGATGCTAAATCCAAGCCCAGTCCATTTTCTGACAAGCGTGTTCAGGCTCAAACAGTTCGGGGGAAATAAATGATTTTGGACAGGGGCGGTCCTCAGAATGCCATTGGTTTCCATCTGCAGAATGGCTGCTTCTGTTGATATGAGGCTAACCGCCGATCGCGGCGTCTGTTTAGGAGTCCTGTGGATCGCTGTAAACCCTTCCTTGCTGGCCACACCTGCTTGCCTGGCAGGTAGAGATAATAAAATTAGATGGGATAGTTGTTTCATCACCTTGAAAACTCAGAGGACCTCCACCAATCACAAAGTGCGTTGCTAACGACCAACAGAATAAGGTGATGGTGATGATATACTTGATCACCATTACCTTTGGGGGGTGTCCCTGTGGAGATCCAGGAAGTAATATCCACCAATCACCATCGATGTTATTCTGTTGGTTCTTATGAATGTACTCCGTGATTGGCTCTTCTCTGGGTACCAGTAAGATGAGGTCACAACAGAACAGTCTTATCCCCGTTTTTGTTATCCTTCCTCCACGCTTGCCTCTGGTTGTGTTGGCTTTGATCCGTTTGTGAAGTGGCCTTAAAGATTTTGTTCTGTGGTCTCCTCTCCCCCCCCCCCCCCCCCCCCCCCCCCCCCCCCACCCTAAAACCGTTTCTCTTACAGCCCGGTCACACTCATCAGCATGTGTCCCGAACAGTACGAGTAAGTATAGATACCTCCCCCACCCCCCACCCCCCATCCCCCCCACTTCAACTTCCACTGAGCATGCTCCTTGCACCCCCACCCCCGTCCTACTGCTGTCCTCTTCCATGTTTTACGGTTCATTTTCTTCGCACTGATCGCCACTAACAAACACCGCTTGGTCGTGCATCTTTTAAAATAATTTTCATCGAAAAGAGTCTTGTTTTATTTTTGCCATGTGTTTTTTTTAAGTTTTTTTTTATTTGTGCACTGTGGCATGGATTGAGTCAGCATTAACATTGACTAACCGCCAAATCACAGAGTCAATTTTAGCGATCTGCAAACTCGCCAAAAATTGAGGATAAACATAGATGGAATGCGCAAGGCTTTTTGTTTGTGTGATTGCCGTTTCCGGGGCGACTGTTTGAATATGTCTGTTGCTCTCTGCCCCCCCCCCCCCCCCCCCACAGGCTCTCCCAGTCTCCCCAGCTTTCTCACGACGACACTCATTCCAGGATAGAGCAGTACGCCAGCAGGTAACCGCCGCAATTCCCCTTCCGCCCTGTAGGGGGAGACATTCCCTCCATTTGTGTGCTTTACTCACTGATGGAACGACAGGTCATAAGGTCAGTGTAAAAGGCGTCATACGTGACCCAGCCAGGAAGGGAGAGGTATGTCCCAGAGTGGGAGTTATCTGTCTTGATCTGGTGCCAGACCAAAATTAGCCAGTTAACTCGGTTTCACCACAGATGTCTTGTTGAGATGAATGGGAGTTAACTCAAGCTGGGCTTGTCTTGGCAATCCTAAGTGCTGGATTCTGAGATGTACAGTACAACATATTAGCTAAACTATACATTTTGCTCTATCAAAATGTAGCATCATAAGCATAGCAATTGTACAAGTGACTATTTGTTGCCAAGGAGTCACACTACTGTTCATATGTATTACATACAATGGTAGAATGAAAACATGCCTTGAGAGTACAGTCCATTGTGCACAACAGAACATTTTGGGAACTATAATTCCTTCATAACCGGCACACCATGGAAAAAAAACAAAAAAAAAACATAGAATAATATTACCACTTGATTAAGAAGACTATTTAAGGGCTCCTCAGACACATTTATTCTTGAACCACCATATAGAGTACATAATTAACAGAGCACTTCTGTTTCATGCTAGTACAATATTTTCAAGTTTCTTCACTTAAAAAGCTGAATACAGAATGTAAACCAAATATAGCTACCGTGTGATAGTGGGAGTCAGTACTCCGCATGCACATGTTAAATTTAAATGTGGGGAAAGAAAATGAGGAAGTGTTGAAGTGAGACAATTCCCCCCCCCCCTCCTTATTGGGTATTCAGTAGTTCTGCTGTCTCTGTAGATTTAACGGCTGAAGCAATGTATTTTTGGCGCGGGAGTTGGACACTGCGTTCACTAGACTCCTGCTGAGGTCACTGGGTCTCGTAAGTGATAAAGTGGAGAGGCGTATGTATTGGTTTGTGTTCGTTTAGCGCGCCAGTTGCTATGATATTGGTTCTTGTTTGCGTTAGCGCTCGCCTGGCTTTTCGTGTTAAGAGGTTCGCTCATGCCGTAGCCATGGCGATATTACGGGCGCGAAATCGCCGCAGGTGTTTTCAAACGCCGCCAACACGTTGGTCATTGGGTTTGTTTATTCTCGTACCACCCCTCTCCCCACACACACACACACACACACACACACACACACACCCATGTTTACTCTGTGTCCTCCCTATCTCCCTGTTTTCAGGTTGGCACAGATGGAGCGGTCGAATGGCTCTTTGCCGACGGACAGCAGCTCTGCTACAGGAAGCATGTAAGTTTTCTCCATAGTGGGAGGGGTTTGCACAAAGGGGGAGGAGTCAGGAATGATTAATTTGACTGTTGGGAGTGGTTTCTGCATTGGCGAGGGGTCAGAAATTATTTTATTTTGGTATTCGGAAGGGGGATATGAGTAAAAATGGGAGGACATCTGTGTCCACCGTTCCCCTGGCCGCGAAGGCCCTCCCTCCGCCTCTGCGGTCTGAGGGGGGGCGTGGGCGGGGCTACGCGGGAGTGTGGTCACCCCTGGCAGTTCATGTCTCGCAGTGATGAAATCTAATTGATTTAACGGTCTGGTGGGCGGCAGAGTTTAGACTTAAATACTTTCGCTCGGGCTGCCAGAGTAGATTAATGCCTGCTGGAGCTACAGACAGTGGGGTCTGTAATTGCACCTCGTGGACCGTGCGCTATGTTCATGTAGAGGTGGGAATAGAGAGAGAGGGATAGAAGGTAAAATAAATAGGTAGTAGGGAGAGAGGAAGAGATGTGTAGAGCAGGTTTCCAGCTCTTAGGCCTTTGAGTCCTGTATAATGTTACTGCATTAATCTATGTTGTCCCAGATAATGCAAGAGTAAATAGGGTTGTTCTATGGAAAATTACAAACATTTTCACCCCATTATCTTTGAAGTTTGAACACACTGAAAAGCCTTTTTTTAAATTAAGCCAGAACTAGTTTTGGAGACAACAAAAAGCTTGCGCCAAGGGTCTTTGTTAAGTAAAGCTTTCATTAATTCAGCCCAGGGAAAGCATCTGTGTACATTCCTAGAGGGCCAGCGCATATGTAGACGTTTGTTTCCATCGATTACCCTGGATCAATTAGGTAATTATCAGCATACATCAACGCCGGTTCACTTGTGGATGAGATCGTGGTAAAACAGGAAGAAGAGAACGCTGAGATGTTTGTGAGCCATTCAGGGAAGTCTACTGTCGGTAAAATGACAGATCACATGGTCCTCCTAGGCCCCTCCCTGGTCTGGGGGAGGGTGGGCAGGCACCCTGATCACACGGCGGGTTGGATGCGCCCGAGCCGGACTGAACGAGTTCGTCGTGGTGCCGCGCGTGTTCGGCGAAGGCGGGATGACTCGTCCGTGGGTTCCGATGGCGGCTCCGTGTTGTATTCATCAAAGCGCCCGCCTACCTTAAGGCCGCGCTCGGCGTTCGCCTCAGGAAACCTGCGTCTGGCACAGCGAGAAACAGAACTCCGCCCCCGCCGGAGTTCTCTGGAGCACACACGGCGAGCCGCCGGCCGAACGCGCCGACGGATTCTGAGCCGATCGCTGAAATAATTAGGAATCCCGTCGCGGTGCGTCTGACTTCATGCTTCGAAGCGTCGCCGGCTCTGATCAGGAGGAAACAACAACATTTTGTTCCTCCTTTTGTAATGAGCTCTGAGAATTTCTTTAGTTTTTATTTCCCTGAGAATCGGTTTTGCTTCTGGCAAGTTAGTGTTTTCAATACAACACCTGTTCACAAAGCCAGATACGCTGTCACAATCTTTTTTCTGTAAAAAAAAAGCCGTTTCCCTATTTAGTCCCCGGTCCGGAATGCCCGATCGTATACAGCCGTGCTCGTGCTACAGGCCCTGCAGCTGATGAGGGAGAGTGTCGACGAGCGCGTGCACTGACCTCCAGCTTAACCCTTTGAAGAGCAGGTTTTCTTGGAATGTTTTTGTCAAAATTCTAAGGTCAGTGTTCTAGAACTTTCACACATACCAGTAGTGATTGTTACATCAGCGTTAGAGTGTTCAGTTAAGAACATTCTAATCACACATTTGTGATTTTACACCTTTAATCTGGTGCGGTACGGGCCCTGGCGGTGGGAGAGTTGTCCCCACAGCGGTCAAAGGTGGCAGATCCCCCGCCCATCATCGTCCCACGCAGACCGTAGACCCCCCTTCTTTAGCCTGCATCCTGGCTCCCCTCCCATTCCCACCCCCAAAGCACTCCTGTCTTGTCTCATTTATACAAGTTATTACGATATTTATGTGTTTTATGTCATGTTATATTTAATCACGATTTATGTTTTACTTCTAGGTTGGCATAGTTAACTTTATATTTAGTGCTTCAGTGCTATTGCATAATGTAATGAGTCATTTAAATCAAGAATACGTACAGAGAAAATGGCTCCCCAGGTCCCCTTCAACTATCCTGTATTTCCTTTTGGGGGAATAGTAGTTATAGCTACAGCTGTGATAAGATAGGCTAACTTTACACACATTGATTCTTAATGGGCCTTCAGTGCGTTCTTGGCGACGTGGCACTTCTGTATTCCTGAGAGGAATACACGTCCGCGACTCGCTCGGGATCGGAACGTCTGCTCAGTAAAATGTACTGTAATATAAATGCATAAAAGCTCGCCGGTCTGGGAATTATTTCCGCCAAGTCTGGCGCCGTCCTTCGCGTAACTC
Source organism: Synaphobranchus kaupii (assembly GCA_029718625.1). Lineage (NCBI taxonomy): Eukaryota > Metazoa > Chordata > Actinopteri > Anguilliformes > Synaphobranchidae > Synaphobranchus > Synaphobranchus kaupii. Next base: position 8,997,245 of record CM056381.1, on the reverse strand, counting down.
AGGTGGTCGCGCGTTTGTTCTCGTACATCGCGAGTATGTTCTTGGAGAAGAGCGTGCGCTAACTCAATTTAATGCTAATGTCATTTTACGTCCACGCTGAAAACGCGGCTCTTTTCCAAAGCCGTACCGGGCAAGTCAATAACACGGCTTTACAGAAAGAGGCTTTCATTTCCTGCTTGTAATTAGTCATTTCGGGAAAAGGATTAGTGTGAAAACAGGGCCGGGGAAACGGTTCGATTTAATTAACGTACCAGAATAGCGGCAGACGGGACGGCGACCCCGAAACTCTGGATTCCAGAGAGACGTAGCACAAGGTGGCGGCATGTGCGGGAGGTCAGTCGCCTCTCACTGGTGTGGATGAAGGTCCCAGTGCCTCCTCTTCTTCACGGGATTGTAGCTTAACCTTAGAAATGCCTACATTCAGGGTGTCTCGGTGGCGTCGCGGGTTAGAGCACTGTCCGCTTGACGCGAGCCGCAGCATTGGCAGTTTGAGTCTGACCCCGTGACCTTTGGTGGATTTTTCTCTCTCTCGCTCCCCATTCTTCCTGCCTTTCTACACTGAGCTGTCCAACGAAGCTGAAAAAGCCATAAAACATACATATTTTTAAAAACTAAATGCCTGCATTCAAGCGGAATGCTTTCAACGGTAGTGTGTAGGTGTTGATTCCTGGCATGGAAGTCGGCAAGGATGTCCTCTTCTGATCAATTTCACATGGAGCTTTTGTTTGTTGCTGGTGCCACAGCGCCTGTAAGCTGAACAACCCCGGTCCAAATATACAGGTCTTATCCCAGGCGTTCTGTGCTTTTACTTGGCTGGCTTGAGGCGTTTACCGAACGCGGCGGTCCTGTTGGGCGTTGTTGTCTCGGAATGGATTTCGGACGAATGGTTGGGGCGGGGGGGGGGGTTTTGCTGCGGGGGAATCTTCTGAGAGATTTTTCTTTTTCGGAGATGTTCTTCGTACAGCGCGACGCTCAAGCCCACAAACACCTTGGGGGACGGTAAGACTCGCCGAACTCGAGGGAGGAGACTTTGGCCGCTGCTCCTGCTCGGTTGCGCTGGCGGGCATTGTTGAAAGGGCGTTGTTGAAAGGGCGTTTGCCTGAGCGTGACTCAGCGCGTAGGCCCCCCCTCTGCGTCACAATGCGGCCGCGTGCTCTTTACCGCGTCCGAGAGCAGCGATCGCTTTTCAATTCGACACCCTTTCAGCGCCGTCTTCGCTGCTCTGTTCCTTTGCAATTTGTAGAAAGAAACTTACCTGCTGGAACAGGCTTTTTTAAAATTTATTTTAAACCGCTCACGGCGGTTTGTAGATCCACTCGCAACACTGATGAACCAAACGCATTGAACTGATTTGCATTCTGGCTTAGGAGACAGGAACGCTTAATTAGCGGGCCGGCATGCTTCACATTTGATGACTTGTTTGTTTCCTCTTATCTCGGGCGGAGGCAGCGTCATCGACGCCTCTGTTAATTACAGAGGGCTTGGTTACCTTAGTTATGAGCCCCCCCCCCCCCCCCCCCCCCTCAGAATGACCACTTAGGCAGCATCTGTTTGGACGGCAGTCGATTTCATGTCATTTCTTTGTGGTTGCGCCCAACCAATTCCTTGTAGAGAAAGGACTCTTGATGTTTTCACCAATCACACACACACACACACACACACACACACACACAGTTGATCTGGTTCCCTAAAAAAATGGGTTTGTACAAGTGCCCCCTTGTACTCCTTGAGAGGTTATGAGCTGTCCCATCTGTGACGTCTGGGTGAAAGAGCGTACTGTTTTCCCGCCAATTTGAGTCACTCTTCAGTTTGAGGGCTGTGCGTTAAGCCCGAAGCTTTAGCCCAACAGAAGCACAGTAATTGATTCAGAGCCTTTCTTCTTCTCTTCTCTTCTCTTTCGTCCTCTCCCAAGACGTGCTCCTTGGAGACCGGCATTGTGGTCTCGTTGGGTCTGGGAGAATGCGACGGGCGCGGCCGGGTCACGGGGAATTTGCGCTTTTTTTCCCCCCCGGATTTAGATTTTCCCAGCTGCTCATTTGACTTCCCATGCCTGGCTGTAGTCGGTGCATGTGTGTACCCAATTCCCCGCTCCCAGCAGAACTTCTTGTAAAGTACCTGAGGTTGTGACATTGCTCTGTTAATGGCTTCCCTACTGCGGAATTCTTTAATTGGCTACATTCTAATGTTCGCTCGGATAAATACAGTAGTTTATAATGGCTACCCCCCCCCCCTCCCATGCCATTATCTTGTCATTCTTGCGGTGTTGTAAGTGTTTGCCTTGTATTTTCATAACATCTTCAGCACTCAAAAGTTAAAGAACGTCTTCTTTCAGACCCGCCTGCGAGCCGCACACACTGCTGACCTGATTAAGTGAAATATAGTCATTATGCTCGGCGCTGCCTCTGTCTCAAGCCATTAGCAAAAGTAATCAAATTCATGATTGAAATAGCTGGAGACTGCGGCGCTCGTTTGATGCATTACGCTGCTGTGCGGTTCAAAGCGGCCGTCCATTCTGGAGAGCCTTTCATGGTGTCTCGCATTGTTTTGTTTACAAGAATCCTTTAAAGTGATAGCAAGAAATGGGCTTTCGGAGTTAAAAGGAATTAATTGAAAAAAAAAAAAGGCTTTAATTTGTTTCCCCTTTTTTTGTAGGCAGCTGTCCCTGTTAAAATAGATTGGATGGGCAAAAAAGGGAGTGTTCAGATGATGTCACTGCTGCGTTCAGAACGCTGTCTTGTGTTAAGCAGCCCTGGAGAATGTGCAGCTGTCCTCCTTATTGGGGTAAAAGGTCAAGATGCCCTTCAACAGCAAATACTGTAAAATGTTCAGTGTTAAATCAACTCTGATAGAAGTACATTTTGTCCTCATATGAAGTCCAGTAGCTATCATATATCCCATTACCTTTGTAAAAACTATATCACTAAGCAGTACGAAACAGGTTTATAAGCAATATATAAAACATGTTCATAAATGCGTACGTTAATAGCCGCGAGTAGACGTGTTTGTTATATTACTACTGATTCAGCAAGTGACATTACAATAACATAGGCATATGGTGTTTGTCACTTGCTATCTGAACGTACTGACATAAGCGTTCTTGAATGTCTTTGTTGAGCTAATGAAGGCGCTATGTAGTGGGAGGGCGTTATGTCGCTCTTTTGAGTTGAACTAGCGATGGACATTTTACTGCGTACATGCGCTGCAGGCCCAGAATAGGGTTTCGCACACAATTTTTCTGTGAGCTGAGAAGATAATGTCATAACTGTTTTAGAATTAATGAGGCAGATGTGCCGTATGTCACAAGTTCAGTTGGGGTCTAGCTTTTTTGGGCTTGACGGGCTTCCGTAATTCTCCATGAGTGACAGAGCAGCACCTGGCAGTTTATCTCCCTCACATCGGCGAGCGTGTTGTCGTGACGACACTTGTCTGCCACCATTTCAATCGCGGTCTATTGATCTGGATGGCTCCTGTTTTCCCCTACAGTACGTTAGCTCGTAAGTAATACGGCGGTCGTTTTTTTATTCTTTTATTCACAAAAAAATCTATTTTTACTTTGCGGTGAGCTTGATCGTTGTCCTTAAGGTGCGATTGTTTTTCTGTTAACGGCGATGCCGTTCGGTTCTCGAGACTGCAGCTCGAGGAGTGTTCGGCCTTGTTGGTCCGCGTAATTACTTCAAACGAGAAGCCATTAGCAGTGCGCCGCTTCAGCTGAGACAGACTTCGGTCTTCAGTTAGGTTAATGAGGGGAACTCATTTACTTGTAATGAGCATTGTGCTCCAGTAAAAAGGCAGAGCGAGATCCAATTTAAGAGATTTAAGATTTAAGAGGTCCAATTTAATAAAAAAAATAAAAATAAAATAAAATAAATGCAGCACAAGCAGGTTTCGCTATTCTTTGGGGTTTTTCTAGTCGCTCAAAAAATGATCAGAAGCAGATTCAACTGCGGTAAATTAAGGACATGGCTGTGTGCGAAAGATGTTAATTAAATACATTTCTCCCATTTCAATTGTACATTAAGAGCACAGTGCAAGCTTGAAATAATCACAGGAAAAAGTAAAAGAAAAGTAACAATTAAAAAAAAAAAAATTTTAAAAATCTTTTTTCGGTGACACCTTACATTAAGTTGCAGCTATACCTGTGTAGTTAAATAATGTGTAGAAACTAATTTGGTAACAAGATGTTATTGCTGAGTAACAGCCATGTTCTTAATCACACATAAATAAAACAAGGCCAGCCCTGTATAATTACAACAAACATGCAACAGGGCTTGTGTAATTAAGCATACCGCTAACTGGTGTTCCATGTTACCTACGTTGGAGTTACTCAGCAATAGCCTAACTATACAGGTGTAGTTGCAGCTTAATGTAAAGTGTTCGGTGGTTTTCTCTCTTATCCTTAGTGTGCTTGTAGTGTCGCTTATTGTGGTGATGCTGAGGGCGTGTTCCCCTCACGTGGGTTTGAGTGACAGTTGCCGTGTTCCCCCCCCCGTAGTGACGACGAGCACACGCTGATCCTGCAGTACTGCCAGACCCTCGGGGGTGAGTCCCCCCTCAGCCAGCCCCAGAGCCCCGCCCAAATCCTGCAGGCGGTGGAGAGGGAAGAACGCGGGGAGCTGGAGCGCGTCATCGCCCGACTCGAGGAGGAACAGAGGTACCGTCCCGCCCCGTCCAGCCCCGCCCTGCCCTGTCCGTCTACACTGCTCCTCCCACAGGCTACCTCTATTAGCTCCACCCCCTCTTACCCTGCCCACTAGCTCCACCCCCTCCTTCCCTGTCCATTAGCTCCACCCCCTCCTACCCTGTCCAATAGCTCCACCCCCTCTTACCCTGTCCATTAGCTCCACCCCCTCCTTCCCTGTCCATTAGCTCCACCCCCTCTTACCCTGTCCACTAGCTCCACCCCCTCCTTCCCTGTCCATTAGCTCCACCCCCTCTTACCCTGTCCATTAGCTCCACCCCCTCCTACCCTGTCCAATAGCTCCACCCCCTCTTACCCTGTCCATTAGCTCCACCCCCTCCTACCCTGTCCACGAGATCCACCCCCTCCTTCCCTGTCCATTAGCTCCACCCCCTCATTCCCTGTCCATTAGCTCCACCCCCTCTTACCCTGTCCACTAGCTCCACCCCCTCCTACCCTGTCCACTAGCTCCACCTCCTTCTTCCCTGTCCACTAGCTCCACCTCCTTCTTCCCTGTCCACTAGCTCCACCCCCTCCTTCCCTGTCCATTAGCTCCACCCCTCCTTCCCTGTCCATTAGCTCCACCCCCTCCTTCCCTGTCCATTAGCTCCACCCCCTCCTTTCCTGTCCACTAGCTCCACCCCCTCTTACCCTGTCCACTAGCTCCACCCCCTCCTACCCTGTCCACGAGATCCACCCCCTCCTTCCCTGTCCATTAGCTCCACCCCCTCATTCCCTGTCCATTAGCTCCACCCCCTCTTACCCTGTCCACTAGCTCCACCCCCTCCTACCCTGTCCATTAGCTCCACCCCCTCTTACCCTGTCCACTAGCTCCACCTCCTTCTTCCCTGTCCACTAGCTCCACCCCCTCCTTCCCTGTCCATTAGCTCCACCCCCTCCTTCCCTGTCCATTAGCTCCACCCCCCTCCTTCCCTGTCCATTAGCTCCACCCCCTCCTTTCCTGTCCACTAGCTCCACCCCCTCTTACCCTGTCCACTAGCTCCACCCCCTCCTACCCTGGCCACTAACATGGAACACCAGTTAGCGGTATTCTTAGTTACACAAGCCCTGTTGCATGTTTGTTATAATTATACAGGGCTGGCCTTGTTTTACATCTGTAAATGAAGAACACCACTGTTACACACTGTGTCCCACACACTGTGTGCAATCTTAGCCCCTCCTACACGGTGCTCACTCTATTCATAACATAAGCTCCTCCCACACTGTCCGGACTTTTGTAGATTGTCAAACTGTCCGACCAAACCGTTTCAAACATTTTTTTTTTTTTGTCCATCCTTCTGTTTCACACACACACACACACACACACACACGCATATGTCCACACTCACACACAAACACACATGGTCACACACTCAGACACCCACTCACACATGTACACATACACACACACACACACACTGTCCTATCTCATCCCTCCACTATTTTCTGTCCCTCCTCTTGCTCTCCTGCTCCCTCCACCCCCCCCATCCCCCCTCTGACACCTCCCGTGCTGAACACACACGCACGCACACACACACACACGCACACACACACACGCACACACACACACACACACACACACACACATACACACAGAGTCTTGGTCCTCGCAGCGTGAGCTTATTCTCCTTGGCGATTGATTGGGAAATAGCGAGGGCCGGCAGCTCTGTGCAGTCCGCTATTCCCGTCACAGAGAGCGGCCGTATGCCGGTGATTTATCGGTCCTCTGCGCTCCCCCGCCCCCCCCCCCCCCCCCCCCGCTGCTTTACGAGAGCGGTAACGGACCCCGCAGCTCACAGCTTTACCGCCACCGACGCGATAAACAAGGGCCGCCACCTCATATCGGGAATGAGTTAAACAACTATAAAAATGCGGGAGTGAGTCAACTGAGCTCGAGTGACGGCTTACTTTCAGCGGCTTCAGGGATCCTGACACCCCCCCCCCCCACGGAGGCGCCTTGCCGAGTGAAATAAGGACGGCTGTCGTTATTTAGCGGCTGTCGTGAGGTAAACGGCCTCTCCCTGATTGTGACTTAGGGTAAAATGTAGCGGCCGGCCGTTCGTGTGATGCGGCGCCCAACCGTAAACCTCAGCAATCAGCTGCGCCCGACTGTAATAGCCTGCTTTGATGAAAAGGCCTTCGGCCTCCGTTCGGGCGTCGTGTCCCACGGATGATGGTTTTGGCTCTGGGGACCGTGTGCCGCGTGCGAGCGAAACGGGGCGGGGCCTTAGGCTTGTACGCTGCCTGAGGGGGCGGAGCCTTAGGCATGTGCACTGGGAAAGGGGGCGGTGCCTATGCCCATATATTGCAGGAGGGGTGTGGCCTTATGCCTGTGCTCTGCAGGAGAGGGTGGGGTCTTAAAAGGGACGCTGCAGAAGGGGCGTGGCCTTAGCTACATTAAAATGGCTGCCTTCTCTGATACCCTTTTCTGTGCACCCCCATTTTGTCTTCATTCTATCTGAGATCTTTGTTGGCCCTCCATTCCTGCAAGGTTTTCATCTCCATTGTCCCTGGCAGGCCCTTCCAGGCTCACACAATCCCACACTCTCCAAATGGGTTTTTTTTTTTTTGTTCTTTTTTGTGAGGATCTGAAAGCAGGCTTTTACAGTGAAGAGGCTAAGTTATCACATCCACAGTAGCACTGTGCTTTTCCATCAGTCTGACCCCAGTACTGATGGGGTGAACTTCTCTTCTTTTTCTGTGTGTGTGTGTGTGTGTGTGTGTGTGTGTGTGTGTACGTGTATGTGCGTGTGTGTGTGCGCGTATGTGCCCCTTGCGCGCGTGTGTGTGTGTACGTGCGTGTGTACGCGTGTGTGTGTGTGTGTGTGTGTGTGTGTGTGTACGTGCGTGTGTGTGTGTGTGCATGTGTGTGTGCGCGTATGTGCCCCTTGCGCGTGTGTGTGTGTGTGTGTGTGTGTGTGTGTACGTGTGTGTGTGTGTGTGTGTGTGTGTGTACGTGTGTGTGTACGTGTGTGTGTGTGTGTGTGTGTACGTGTACGTGCGTGTGTGCATGTGTGTGTGCGCGTATGTGCCCCTTGCGCGCGTGTGTGTGTACGTGTGTGTGTACGTGCGTGTGTACGTGTGTGTGTGTGTGTGTGTACGTGTGTGTGTGTGTGTACATGTGTGTGTGTGTGTGTACGTGTGTGTGTGTGTGTGTGTGTGTACGTGTGTGTGTACGTGCGTGTGTACGTGCGTGTGTGTACATGTGTGTGTGTGTGTGTGTGTGTACATGTGTGTGTGTGTGTACATGTGTGTGTGTGTGTGTGTGTGTGTACATGTGTGTGTGTGTGTGTGTGTGTGTACATGTGTGTGTGTGTGTGTGTACAGGACCCTGCAGTTGGAGTATGAGCAGCTGAAGGAGCAGCATGGTCAGAGGGCGGTGTCGGATCTGGTGGGACAGCACAGTGGGGCAGAGGAGGCCGACCTCCTGGCCGAAGCCAAACTCCTGCGGCAGCACAAGGGCCGTCTGGAGGCGCGCATGCAGATCCTGGAGGACCACAACAAGCAGCTGGAGTCCCAGCTCCACCGACTCCGCCAACTGCTGCACCAGGTTAGCAATATGGCCCTCATACTGTCGCAATATGGCCCTCATACTGTCGCAATATGGCCCTCATACTGTCGCAATATGGCCCTCATACTGTCGCAATATGGCCCTCATACTGTCGCAATATGGCCCTCATACTGTCGCAATATGGCCCTTATACTGTCGCAATATGGCCCTCATACTGTCGCAATATGGCCCTCATACTGTCGCAATATGGCCCTCATACTGTCGCAATATGGCCCTCATACTGTCGCAATATGGCCCTCATACTGTCGCAATATGGCCCTCATACTGTCACAATATGGCCCTCATACTGTCGCAATATGGCCCTCATACTGTCGCAATATGGCCCTCATACTGTCGCAATATGGCCCTCATACTGTCGCAATATGGCCCTCATACTGTCGCAATATGGCCCTCATACTGTCGCAATATGGCCCTCATACTGTCGCAATATGGCCCTCATACTGTCGCAATATGGCCCTCATACTGTCGCAATATGGCCTTCATACTGTCGCAATATGGCCCTCATACTGTCGCAATATGGCCCTCATACTGTCGCAATATGGCCCTCATACTGTCGCAATATGGCCCTTATACTGTCGCAATATGGCCCTCATACTGTCGCAATATGGCCCTCATACTGTCGCAATATGGCCCTCATACTGTCGCAATATGGCCCTCATACTGTCGCAATATGGCCCTCGTACTGTCGCAATATGGCCCTCATACTGTCGCAATATGGCCCTCATACTGTCGCAATATGGCCCTCATACTGTCGCAATATGGCCCTCATACTGTCGCAATATGGCCTTCATACTGTCGCAATATGGCCCTCATACTGTCGCAATATGGCCCTCGTACTGTCGCAATATGGCCCTCGTACTGTCGCAATATGGCCCTCGTACTGTCGCAATATGGCCCTCGTACTGTCGCAATATGGCCCTCGTACTGTCGCAATATGGCCCTCATACTGTCGCAATATGGCCCTCATACTGTCGCAATATGGCCTTCATACTGTCGCAATATGGCCCTCATACTGTCGCAATATGGCCCTCATACTGTCGCAATATGGCCCTCATACTGTCGCAATATGGCCCTCATACTGTCGCAATATGGCCCTCATACTGTCGCAATATGGCCCTTATACTGTTGCAATATGGCCCTCATACTGTCGCAATATGGCCCTCATACTGTCGCAATATGGCCCTCATACTGTCGCAATATGGCCCTCATACTGTCGCAATATGGCCCTCATACTGTGGAAATATGGCCCTCATACTGTGGCAATATGGCCCTCATACTGTCGCAATATGGCCCTCATACTGTCGCAATACGGCCCTCATACTGTCAAAATACAGCCCTCATACTGTCACAATACGGCCCTTATACTGTCACAATATGGCCCTTATACTGTCACAATACAGCCCTCATACTGTCGCAATACAGCCCTCATACTGTCATAATATCGCTGTCATATTGTCACAATACTCTACGTATACTGTCACAATACTACCCCCATACTGTCACAATATCACCCTCATACTTTCACTATACTATCCTCGTACCTTCTCAATACCGTCTTTATTCAATACATAACCCCCCAGGACCCCACAGAACTGGCCCTGTACCTGTATAACCCATAATAATCTCTGCATTGCCACACACAATGCAGCCTCCACTGATAACACACAAAAATACAGCCCTTTTCCCCCTTAAATGTCTACAGTGCACTACCGATAACGCATAATACTGCACCCTGTCCCAACAGCATGCCTTATAAACGTCTGTGCTATCTTAGAGAAATACTGGCCCTGTCGCTGTAATGTCACACCACAGGTACCCCTGGAGGCACACACAAGGGTGCCAGCGTTTCTCCATTCCGCTGGCATATCCGCACCCCCCCCCCCCCCCCCCCATCCCATGATCCTCCGGGCTTGCTGTGTGCTCTTTGTCAGTGGGAGTGGCTGTTAGCGAGGCTGAATTTTGATGAGCATGTAACACGCCCTGCATCTGTAATGTGGGATATTGGGTGTGATCTAATTAGTGCAAGGTGCCATTGTGAATAACTGAGTCTATCTCTCTCTTGCTCTCTCTCTCTCTCTCTCTCTCTTGCTCTCTCTCTCTCTCTTGCTCTCTCTCACTCTCTCTCTCTCTCTCTACCTCTCTCTCTCTCGCTCAGTCTAGTGTCTACAGAGCCAGTGTTTATAGCATGTAGTGCATGTTGACATAATCCCCTCTATCATGAATAACATACAAGTGTGTTTTACATTCAAGGAGCATATAGTGTAAGCGCACTTACTTTGAACCTGCTATGGCTCTTAACCGTTATGCTGTAGGTTGATGTAACGGCTACCACCATTGGCTGTGACGCCGATTACTCTGTACTGTCCCCTGTTATTGGCCTAACCGTCATGCACACGCTTAACCCTTGGAAGGCTAGTTTTTTTGGAATGTTTTTTTTTTCAAAATTCTGAGTCAGTGTTCTAGAACTCCATTGCTTTCAGTTACCAGTAGTGATTGTTACCATAGATATAGAAACAATGATATGATATATAACATGTAATGTAATAGTAATTTGGAATTCTGAAATGGAACAATTTGGCAGCCATCTTACCTGGGTACAGCTATAATAGGAACCTATGGCAAATGTCATGTACTTTCTAACCCACTGTGATGTGATAATCAGGTCTCAGAAGCCAGATAGCTGATGATTGGCTCATCTATATAAAACCATGGTTACTGGCCACCATCTTACCTGGGTATGGTCTCAAAAATTGTGCCACTAACTATGACAATATGTCACATCTATGGTTCTATATCTATGATTGTTACATCAGCATTAGAATGTTCAGTTAATCTTAAAGGGTTAAAACGCTCTGCATGTTAGAGTGCTTGTGTAAGGGCTGGATGTAAATGCGGGGCTAATGTACTTTTCCAGAGTCTCTATGGTGGATGCGAGTCAGCGCTCCGCCATTAATCAAGCTGCTTATGCTTGTTCATTCATACCTTTCATCGTCGCAGTCGGCGGGCTTAGCGGGAACAGCGTTTTCCCCAGCCCCGTAATGCCAGTAAATCGCCGTTTTTTCCATTTAAAGATGTTAAGGCATTTAGTCGCGTATCGGAAAAGCGGGATGATTTTTCTGCGTTGCTCGATTTCCCCCTGTCAGACATACATGAGAAATACCCGTTCCCCGCATTGATTTTATAATACAGCGTTTTACAGCAAAGCACACTGTGGGCTCGTCACCCGCGCCGGCGGGCCGGTGCACTACCTGGTGTAGCTCGCACACTCACCGTTAGCTTTGCTCACGGGGCTAGTTGGTAGGAATGTTCGGCGTTGACGGTGCGAAGCGGCTACCGTTTATTTATTTTTTTGGTTGTGCACTGCCATAAATCCTTCCGTGTTCCACTTCTTGCCTGACATTGGAAGTCATTAATGTGCAGCTAGTCCGCAGGCCGGTTTTATCTCTGCAGAGGTCGGTCATATGGGACCGCCGTTGGTCAATACAAATAAAACTCTAAATCAAAGACCCCACTTCAGATTTGAACACTCCTTCGGGGAAATAGTCGGGGTTCATTCCAATCGCTTATTCTGTCCGTCCTCGTTTCCTCAGTCCTCGATGCAAGGAGTGAAAATAAGCAATTGGAATTAACCCTTAGTCTAGGTGTCGAGGGCTGAATTGGCGGGGAGTTGGTTGGGGTGGCGTGTGTGGGGGGGGGGGGGTGTTGAGTTCCACCTTATTAGCTGCATGTGAAGAGTCTTCCTCCGGCTCATGTCTGTGCAGTATGGTAAGAAGCTACAACTTCCATCATGTCTGTCAGTGGAGAGCACAGTCTCCTTTATCAAAAGCAGCGGTTGAGGTAACAAGCACTGTTAAATACAATTGGCTGTTCCAATTTGGGGAGATAAAAAATGGGGGGCATTAAAAAAATAAAAAATAAACTTAAAATATAAAAGTGATTAAACACTTGGAAGGTTCTCTCTCTCTATCAGTGTGTTTTGTTGAATTTAGTGTTCCCTTCTCGAGAGCAGATTTATCGGATCACCATGTTCTTCGGCAGGTTTTGTAAGTCCTTGGCCAAACAGTGGTGTAAATTCAATTTCAGAGAGCAAACTTAGATATTGACTTACAAGCTCACTGAGAGGGCGTCATATAAAATAACTACACTACACTGTGATTCACTTATTCATTCAGGGAGGAAGCTTTGGCCTCTGGCTGTGGTCAGACGAATTCCAGCTGTCCGTACGCACGGCTGCGTAGCCCACACACGCACGTACGCGCGCGCCGGGCATTCACACGGCGATCCAAAAACAGCAGCATCTGTTTATTTTTGCTGCCAGATATACAACTGAACCCAAGAATAAGCGACTCCAGGTTTTGTTGCCGTTCGGCCGAGCCGCACCGTGCCACGAAACGTCAGGAGAGGGGCTCGAGGTGTCCTCGTAACGTTCCCGAAACGTTCCCTTCCAATGAGACTCCGAGCTGGCTCTGAGCGAGCGCGCATCGATTTTTCTCCTGGCAGAGCAGAGCCACAGCGGGAACGGGGAAGTGAAACATCGCCCGCAGAGTAAATGTCAAAGGCCCGGACTTCATCTCCGTTTTACAGGGGCGACGGAGGGAGACCCGTTCCCACGGACGTGAGGCGACGCGTTAACCCAAAACGAAGTCGGCGTGCGTGTGATGCGCCCCTCCCCTCTCTGTAGCGGCGGTTAAATATTCTTCCTTGTCCATTAATTCCGACCGTGCAGATTCCCTTTAATTGAGATTGTGTATCCTCTGGCGTTAACCACTGAACTCTGTCGACTCTTTTTCTGGTATGCCGTGTCACTTCCTGTTTCTTTTCTGTGCATTATAATGGTGTAGCATTTACTGGCTAAATTTAAATGAGAGCCCCACTCAGATCCCTGTTTGTAAATCCGCACATTATTTTCAGGGCAGTACTGTAAAAATAACGAGCCTGTCTCTCAGAGGTCAACGAAGAGGCCAGAGCATAATTAGGACTTTTTCTCCAGTAAACGTGGTCTGGTTTCACAACATCTCCAAACATGGATGGTTTCCGCTCATTTGTCGATTGGGTGATTTAAAGACCAAGAACAAACTAAATAGGATACAAAAGGAAGAGATTCAGTATCATTACACTAGATTCAGACAGGATCATCAGAACAGACATGCTTTAAATCCTCTCTATGTTGTTTTTTTATTGTGTGTCAAAGCTGCAGTGATATACCAATGTGAATTATAAATTCTCCTTCCCCGTTTTTATCAAGTGAAACAATAATAACCGTCTAGTTGCATACCTCTGTATGAAATGTCAAACCCTCTCCTGTCATTATGCTAAGATTAGCATAGTTAACTTGCATAAAGCTCCTGGGCTGCGGTCCAATCCGTTAAATGTTATGCCCTCCTGCACTTCCCCTCGCCACTTCCACTTGCCCTCCTGCACTTCCCCTCGCCACTTCCACTTGGGAGGATGTGCCGCAGCACCAAAACAACACGACTAGACACTCGAACCGACGGGGAGGAGAAAGGGAGGGAGCGGAATTATTTTTGTATTGGACCGCACTTGCACTCGGAAATTCGCCAGAGCCAGTGACGCCAGCAGACCATTGACAAATGAGTTTGTGCAAAACTTTCCAATAAATTGCATAAGACAGCAAGCTCCAGCCAACATCTCAATTTTTATTCTGGCAAAAGAGCAAACTAGAAAATGATCATCAATCAATTTATTGATAGACAGCACTTTAAAATACCTCATAAGCAGGGATGGGGAATAATACGCTTGTATGTTACAAAATACCTCTGAATCAATGCTAAGATTAGCATAGTTAGCTTACATAAAGTTCCTGTCACATGCTAAGGTTAGCATAGTTAGCTTACATAGAGCGCTATAGTGATGTTTTGTGTACATTTGCTGCTCAGTTGACTCCTCATATAAACTCAGGTGGATGCACTCATGTTCTGTTACCTTGTAAGTTGCTCCAGATAAGAGCAGTTGCTAAATGAATAAAATGTCATATAATGTCAGATCACTGAGGAGGTAAGCTTGGTCTTTCATCGATTCTCGAGTCTTTCATCGATAGCAGTGCCGTTCAGTGGTGGTCTTTGCATTCAAAGCTAATGTATGCCACGCACCTGCGCCAGCCTTTGATGCAGTCTCAAGTCGGAAAATGTACGCAGCATTGACGTGCGGTCGATTCGTAGGGTGTAGCCGATGATGCTTTCTGACAGCGTACGCCCAGACTGTCTCTTTGCAGCATATCTCCCTGCCCCCCCATCCGCGAAAGATCCCGCCGCAGAGACGCCCGGACCATGTATTGCCTATCGTCCGCCGATACGCCAGCATAATTGATGAAACACAACGCGTTTTCTCGCATTAATAACAAAACGGTCTTCCTGTTTCCTGTCTAGCCCGAGGCGGACCCCAGGATCAATGGCGTCTCCTCCTCCAGCGTTCTCCAGCAGTCTCTCAGCGAGGACGTAGAGCCCCACGCCGAACTCGCAGGTCAGTGCCGCCTCTGTGCCTCAGGGGGGTGTCTCCCCCAAACTCTGGGCCCGCGTGCGGGCAGGTCACACAAACTGGGGTTTTGTCCCAACTAGTTTCCCTTTGCTGGGTTGAGCTTTCCGGCCAAGTGCAGACTTCTATTTAACATTTCCGCCATTAAACAAGTAAGCTCTAAATCCTTAGAGGGAAAAAAAAAAAGAAGTGTTGTCGGAGATGTTTTCATACTCGTTAAGACGCAAGGAAAGGTCGCTATTCAGCAGAATATTTGCTGATATATCCCTCTTAAAGGAAATCCGGGCAGTTGTCTAATTGCAATTTACCATTTGCAATATAGTCATTTGGCAGATGCATCTGGCCAACACGACTTAAAAACAGCATTAAGTAAACACCAGAGATTAGCAAATTTACAATGAAATAAGCGCTACTGTCACGGCCTCAAACGCTGCAAAATAAAGGTGTTTGATTAAAAGTGGTCTTTTTCTGGTCTTGTAAACAGTAAATATCCTAACCTGTATCTGAATGATAATTTGCATGTGTATTGGTTGTTTATTGTCGGAAATAAACATTAAAGTTACGGTAATGACCTTTCTTTTTGGCACAAACACCTCCCGGCCTGTTTCTTTCAGAAAGAACCTCTCTCTGCAGCAGGGCGATGATGAAGTGGTCAGGTTCGAAGCGGTCAGATTCCAGTCAGTACTGGATGAAATATTAAACTGGCTCGCTCAGGCCTAACTAAAGTGTCCCAGATGGAGTGATAGCCTGAGGACCAGCAGTGAGAAACGCTGCGTTAGCACGTCTGTGTGCCAGACAGCTGTGTCTGTAATGACTCAGCCCTTGTCAGAGAATCAGATCTCATCTGGCAGTGTGTGGGAAAGGGCGTGTCGCAGCCGGGATTTATGGACAAGCTGTCCGCAGTGCGATCTCTCGGGGTTTTGTTGAGAGGAAAGGTAGAATGGCGGCAGGATCGCTGGCAAGGTGTTGCATGATAGCCCGCCTATGGCGAGGTCGGTTACGGTGTCGTCTTGTTTTTAGATGGCGCCTTTGGCGAGGTCGGTTACGGTGTCGTCTTCTTTTCAGATGACACCTTTGGCGAGGTCGGTTACGGTGTCGTCTTGTTTTTAGATGGCACCTTTGGCGAGGCCAGTCATGGTAGCGTCTTGTTTTCAGATGACGCCTTTGGTGAGGTCGGTTATGATGTTGCCAGACTGTTCGTGCAGCAACGGTTCAGGCCTGTCACCCGTTCTGGAGCAGATCGATAGCATGCGCCCGGCATGCGCCCGGCATGCGGTCATACACTACCCAGCATCCTCTGCTTCTCTCTTCGACTGCTAAGTGTGTTTGTGTATTTATGTGTGTGTGTATGTTCGTGTGTGTCTGTGTGTTTTGTGTGTGTGTATGTTCATGTGTGTGTCTGTGTCCGTGTGTGTGTGTGTTTGTGCACGGGCGTGTGTTTGCCTGTGCACGCATGTGTCTGTGTGTGTGTGCTTGTGTACGTGTGTTTGTGTGTGCGCGTGAGTCTGCGTGTATGCGTCTGCGTCTGTGTGTGTGCTTCTCTGTGTGTGTGTGCGTGTGTGTGTGTGTGTGTGTGTGTGTGTGCGTGCTTCTTTCTCTCTGTGTATGCGTGCATGCTCCTCTCTGTGCGTGCGTGCGTGCTCCTCTCTCTGCGTGTGTCTGCGTGCGTGTGTGCTTCTCTCTGCGTGTGTCTGCGTGCGTGTGTGCTTCTCTCTGCGTGTGTCTGCGTGCGTGTGCTTCTCTCTGCGTGTGTCTGCGTGCGTGTGTGCTTCTCTCTGCGTGTGTCTGCGTGCGTGTGTGCTTCTCTGCGTGTGTGCTGTGCGTACGTGCTTCTCTCTGTGTGTGCATGCTTCTCTCTCTGCGTGCGTGCTGTGCGTATGTGCTCCTCTCTTTGCGTGTGTCTGCGTGCGTGTGTGCTTCTCTCTGTATGCGTGTGTGCTTCTCTCTGTGTATGCGTGCGTGCTTCTCTCTGTGCGTGTGTCTGTGTATGCGTGCGTGCTTCTCTCTGCGTGCGTGCTCCTCTCTCTGTGTGTCTGCGTGCGTGTGTGCTTCTCTCTGCGTGTGTCTGCGTGCGTGTGTGCTTCTCTCTGCGTGCGTGCTGTGCGTACGTGCTTCTCTCTGCGTGTGTGCTGTGCGTATGTGCTTCTCTCTGTGCGTGCGTGCGTGCTGTGCGTACGTGCTTCTCTCTGTGCATGCGTGCTGTGCGTACGTGCTTCTCTGTGTGTGCGTGCTTCTCTCTCTGCGTGCGTGCTGTGCGTACGTGCTTCTCTCTGTGCGTGCGTGCTTCTCTCTGTGTGTTCATGCTTCTCTCTCTGCGTGCGTGCTGTGCGTATGTTCTTCTCTCTGTGCGTGCGTGCTGTGCGTACGTGCTTCTCTCTGCGTGCGTGCTGTGCGTACGTGCTTCTCTCTGTGCGTGCGTGCTGTGCGTATGTGCTTCTCTCTGTGTGTACGTGCTTCTCTCTGTGCGTGCGTGCTGTGCGTATGTGCTTCTCTCTGTGCGTGCGTGCTGTGCGTACGTGCTTCTCTGTGCGTGCGTGCTGTGCGTATGTGCTTCTCTCTGTGCGTATGTGCTTCTCTCTGTGCGTGCGTGCTGTGCGTATGTGCTTCTCTCTGTGCGTACGTGCTTCTCTCTGTGCGTGCGTGCTGTGCGTATGTGCTTCTCTCTGTGCGTGCGTGCTGTGCGTACGTGCTTCTCTCTGTGCGTGCGTGCTGTGCGTATGTGCTTCTCTCTCTGCGTGCGTGCTTCAGCACTGCAGTGAAGTTTAGCTCAGGCTCCGATGATCACTGCATTGGGAATGAATCTGGACGTGCAGAGATTTCCAAGCTAGTTGGATCGTTATTGGTCTCTCTGCTCCGGCAAACCGACACTGGGAGGAGAAAGAAAGACAGGAAGAACATATCCTCACAGTCTCCCCTGACTCACGTTGCCTGTGATAGTGTCCATCTATCATTTGTGCTGTAGATAAACACCTCCGGGTTCCCTGAGTGTTAGCGCCGTGCGGCTATCAGCACTGACCCGGCGCTGCTCCTCCCACACAGACACCCCCCCCCCCCCCCCCAGCAGTCCTCCCAGAAGTCACCGGGTCACCGGCTCAAACAGCCTCGCTCTCGTCCAGATCGACCGCGGGGTTCCGTGTGAGCCGTTGATCCGCGAGCGCTGCCGAATCACAAAATACGCCGTCGCGGCCGACGCCGATCGGGGGCAAACTCCCACGCTCTCGCGGGTTAACGGTTTGTGCGGCTGGGTATTCACTGAGGCGCTACCGGTTAAGCGCGTCGCTCGATGTTGTGAGGATTGTGCCCCCACTTGGGATTCGAACCGGCAGCCTCCCAGAGTTCTCAACACTGCTGTCGCTGCTGTAATCTTATCAGGTGTTCCATCGCTACGGTACGGATATTTTTCGTCCTCCGTCCTCCTCGCTGAGTTTTAGCGGATGAAGAGGCGTCATGTCGCTCAGGGTATTGGCCCCGCCTCCGGGGGCCGTATTTGGTGTTGGTAGGCGCTAACATTAGTGAGTTTCTCTCAGCCTGGGTACCATTGTTCTTGCCCACGTCGCGCCCACGCTCAAGCAGAAGTTAGCGGGAAAGCGGTTGAGGCCGAGATTGACTCACGGGCCTTAAAAGGCGAGTGTGGCGTGAGGAGCTACAGCCCGGGGAGTGTGTTTTTATAGGGCCTGACGAGGACTCATTGCGCGATCGAGATCATCGCGTCCAACAGAATATACTTTCTTTTTTTTTTTTCTTCAGTCTTTTTTAAAATCCTCTCACAGAACCGAGGCTCTTTCATTTGTTTTGCGCAGTCATGGGGACACAAGCTTTCCAAAGTAAGTAAAATGAGCCGAAATCAGGGTGACATTTTTAGTGTGCAGTAGTTAAAATGAACACACTTGGTGTTGAATATTGGATTAGCTGTCCTGGGTTTATGTTTATACTTGGGTTCTTTGTGCAACACGAATGTCCCCTGGGCCTGTAAAGCTCTCGTTCAGTCATTAAGCTGTGTGCAGCGGCCTCGGCCTGGTGCAGCGCTGTGCATCATGGGCCTCTGGCCTTTATGCGGGCGAGAGGGTTGGGGGGGGGGGCTCCTGATGTATCGCCCCGGGTCACTCGCCGCCTTAAATCTGTGTCGTGCGGCGGAGTCGGGCGAGGAGTTACGGGCAGGAAATGGCTGGCGTTTGCGGAAGCGACGGCGGAGGAGTGAGAATTAATCTCGGGGACGATTAGGGAGCCTCCGGCTGAGCCTCGCCTTCCTGCGCCACGGCGGACGCACGGCGCCTTTCGCGGCGTTATCGCCGAAGGACGGCCTCTTGCTCGGTATCGCCGTCGACGGAAAGAGGGCCGTGTTTCACGGAAAGCCGGCGCTCGTGCCGTACAAGCGCTGCTGCCGTTTCTGTCTCTAATCAGAGGCTTAGCGGGTTTTATCCGTGTTTCCTGCAGCTGGAATGCTTTTCTCTGCACACCTGTTTCTGGTTCAGGTTGATTAATGCATCTTGCTTTTTTCTCTCTTTTCCCCCCTCCAGCACCAGGCCTTGCCGCCAGACCACAGGTAAGACTTTAATTGCTACCGTATTTGCCCTTTTGCCTGCTTATATTGCCGTCAATCACGACGGCACCGTGGGAGAAACGGGAGAACCTTTCCAGGTTTCTCCTGCCCTGTATGATGCAGTAATAATCATTGTAAATTAACTGGTCGTAATAATATCATGACATCAAATAATAATATCATGACATCAAATAATAATATCATGACATCAAATACGTCCTGAATGTGTTTCATGGATCTGCAATATGAATATAATATGAAACAAAAGGTTCGATTTTGAGGAGGTATATTCACCACGGTGATAAAATTCTCTTCTAACGGTGTGCATAATGGTTAACAAAAGCATTCTGGGAAACCTCCTTCCCATTGACAACCCCTGACTGCTGGAGGCAAATTATGCGTTCCCGCTGCCGCACGCAGGGTGGAGAATGGGGGCAGTAATGAATTCCTACTTCGATACCCAGGAAATCTTTGTCAGCACCTGGTTGTTTCTCCCCATGTAATTAATGGGGTGTTTTTTTTTTCAGCCAACCTTGCTTTGCAATTTGCTAACGCGTTTATTTTCCAGACTTTGTCATCGAGTGCATTAGTCCGTCTCCTCGTAAATGCGTTCTTTTATCATTTTCTTTCAGTAAGTGGTCGGCGTTTTTTAACGCACGTGCAATTGGACCGTTTTTAATTTCGAACAGACATTTAGCCCTGCTTGTCTCTCCATTTAACAGCATCGCTCCAGGTTTTTATTTTTGGAAGGCTCATAAGAGCAGGCTCTAATGGGCCCTGTGTTTATCAGGGTTACATTATTCCAACGAAAGGCTGTATCCTGGATAACTTGGGCCCTTATCTGCTGAATGTACAAGGCCCCAATCTGATTTAAAAGAGCCTCTCATTTCTGTTGTTTTTGTGGAATTCATGTTCTCTCAATCCGAAGGAAAGTTATACCCCCACACACATATACGCACAAACACACACCACACACACATATGCACAAACACACACACAAATACATACATACAAACACAGCCACACCACACACACACACACACACACACACACACACACACAACACACACATACGCACACACAAATACATACAAACACACACACAAACAAACGCACATACGCGCAAACACACACACATACGCACAAACACACACGCACACAGAGGGGAAAGGTACACCTGAAGGCTTGTTTACCTCCATGGCCTGCCTCAACTCTATTTCTAAAGTGCACCTGAGCCCGGCCAAGATGCCGTTCCTCAGTTTGATTTGTTCAGCCAGGGCAAGGCAGGGTAGACGGATTAGCAGGCACCGCTGGGATATTTTGGCTCGGTCAGAAGTTTGCCGCACGGTGTAGAAGCAGAGTCAAACTTTCTGGAGCCTTCTGAGGGGAAATTACACTCGCAGTGCAACAACTTCAGCTTCGGCAGTGCGGAGGTGGCAGTACACAATAATCTTCTCAAGCTACTAGTGCAGATAATGCCACTGTTGTTGTGCAAGAGCATCAGTTCTGCCAGTGTGCCGACTACAGTACTGGCTTGGTATCAAAAATCAGAGTGTAATTAACTTCAATGGTGTGTATTTCCTGTAAGAAACAGACATATGTGTGTAGGTTAGAATATGCTGTATGTGCAGGCGCATGTATGTGTGAGTTGGAAATTCAGACAATTGATCCACATTTATATTATTTGTCGAGCAGTCGTTTCAAAACTATGGGTTGTGACCCACTGGTGTATGACGGTCTCTCTGTGGCGTCCATTTTGTGTAAAGGTGATGTAAAGGCGGAGCAGCACCGGCAGACTGAAGGAGGAGCTCCACCTGATTGGCCGACGGACTTCACAGACTTTGGCTTAGTGGCCCCGCCCCCCTCAGAAAGAGTGACAGGAGGAGGAGAGGCCTCCGGTAGAATCTCGCCCAAGACCCAAAGACATGGACCAGGACCACAGAACTTTTACCGCGTTGTCATCGTGTACTATGCAATTGTAAATTTTATGAACTGTAGATTGTATTCGACTTTGGTTAAAGCGTTTGTCAGTGATTTGATTACCCAGAAGATGAAGGGGGTGGGGTGGGGGAGGCTTTATAATGCATACAGATACTTATAATGCTTTTTTTTGTCTTTTTTTGTTATTTGTTTGTTTGTTTGGTTTGCTGACGCTGGGAATTAAAAATCGTTACAGAGCATTTTGACATTCCACAGGTCTTTGCATTAACACTGTTTTAAAAAAAGAAAAAAAGAAAAAGAAATTTGCTTTCCTTCACCGCAGATACGAGCACCCTTTTGAGACGTGTTCTGGGTTTTTAAAATAATTAAGAACAGAAAAATGACACAAACGATCGACCGTTTCACACGCCCCTTGTAAATGTTTCACATCCACCCTGAAAGTACGTACCGCAACTTCAGTCATCACTGTTTTTAGGTCTATTTTTTATAGTGTGTTTTGAGAACGATTGCCCCTTTAAAGCAGCGGTGCGTTAAACAGGCGGTGACGCACTGGACGTGCACTGTGTTGTAACCCCCATTGTGCCTATACAAAAGCCATTCCAGTCAACTACACAATACTGAAAATCACGTCTGACATTGAAAAGAAGTTGTACACAAAACTGTACCGAAGCTCCACTAGAATCCGAATGGAGTCCCCAGATTTGTTTAGCGTAGTTTTATAAATGTTTTCAATCAGATGAAAGCCATGACTGCCTTGCTACCTCAGACACAAACACCTTTGTTAGCGCTTTGTCTGTGCTGTTTTTTTTTTCTTTAACTTTTTTTATTTATTTTTATTTTGAACACGTATCACAAACACAAAGCTTTCACTGGCTGACGTATTGACCGGAGGAAGAGAAAGTTGGCAGTCGAGAATAAAGAAAACAAAAAGACAAACTCTTATTTCAATCAGCTGGCGCAGTGGCCTTCGTTTGTTGCTTGGATGTCCTTGTACATCTTTTTGACCTTTGACCCTCTACTGGCAATTTCCCTGAACAGTGTGCGCAATGTGTTCTGTACTATGCTATCCTGTAATTGTTAGTTTTAACGCTACTATAAATCTCTCAAGCTATGTCCTTGGATGATGATATAGTGAACTTTGCTATGAAAGAACTCTGTTGTCATTTTCAGGTATGTAGTTTAGACTGATCACACTACATCTAATATGGCTAAATATGTTTTATTCTAAATAAATGTTTTATAACGAGTATTTTTTTGTGCTTCCTATGTATCCGTGAATTCACAGAATTCAAAACTCAAAACTCAGAGTTATGGGCTGACACAAGACAATGTTTAAACTGGATTTATTACACGTATAAACAAAATGCATATACGCCTTCTTAAAATGTGCTGTTGTTATTCCGGTTATGCTGACATTGTGAAAATGCAGAATGCTTGGTGCAGCTGGAAGCTTTTTCTCCTCAATGCTCGAAGGACCAGCAGGAATCCACCTGGCCTACAGCCCGGGTCAAGAGTTTGCTTTATTCATAATCGTTCTTTCTCTCATGTTCTTCTCACTGTGTTATTACTATTTTAATGTTTAAAGTGTTGTGTTGGAAAATATTTCAATGAAAACGACTTTACAGCGAACGCATCCCCTCACGCGCCGTTCATCACACGCCGCGAAGCCTTCTGTTATAACCTCCGCAACTGATGCGCGGTAATGGAACCTGACAATGCGGGGCACCTTTTATGATGACAAATATCTCGTTCCAGAAGGTTTTACCTGAAGAGTTCGGTACGATCACGAATGCATGACGTATCCTTATAAAATAGAAGCTCCCGTCGTTCGTTTTCTTTGATGAATGCGAAGTTGTGAAACGGGAGTAGGGCATGAATGAGGGTGAATGTGTGAGAATACTGACGATTACTGAAGGGCCTACTGTGCTGTGGACCTAGGTGGTTGTTGCCAAAAGAAAAAACGTGTGGTTGTTGCACAATGAAAGGGAAAAAAAACCTGCGGGAGCTGTGAAACAGAACAGCTTTTAATTTTTAAGCTTGACTATTGTATTGGTATGACTTAGCATGGTTTAGGAAAAAAAATTTATTTCCCAAGTTACCCCTATGAGGGCACCTTGGGAAAGAAAAGTTTGCACTGGCCATTCAGTGTACTGCAGCCTTTAAGTAGGAAGAATTTGGTCCCTCTTGTGTTGATGTTTTACCAGCGTCGGTGGCGTAGCCTGTAGAGCGCTATCCGCATACGGTTTGAATCTGACCGGGCGACCTTTGTCACGTCTCCCTCTCTCTCGCTCCCCATTCTTCCTGTTTCTCTACACTGTGCCGTACAATAAAGCAGAAAAAGCCCGAAAAAAAACATGGGCTACTTATAACAGATTCATGTAGTAGGCCTAGTTATGCCATGTATAAATGGCTATGCTACGTTGTGGCTACGTTGTACTTTTTTTGCACAGCATGGAAAAGCAAATGTTATTACATAAGTGAATGTTCCAAATACATTTCTGCATTTCTACAGAATAGAAATGGCTACAAATTTTGGCTACAAATAACTGGTATGACATGCAGTGCCGGAGTGGCTAATCGGGAAGAATCCCGATGGGCCGCTGGTTTTTGGGCTGGTGGCGAGGATCGGTAAACGCAATAAGATAATATACTTGCTGCGGTGTGGGCCGCGTGAGCTCTCATTCGACCCCCCTCTCTCCTCCTCACACACGCACGAAAACCACCGCCCACACCAGAAACTTGGATGCTGATAGGGGGGATGAGAGTGGCCCCTCCCATATTCCATAATTGGTTGAACCCAAGTTTGTTTTAGATTATGATTGATCACCTGATGTAATTAGCTTAGTTTACGGGTTTGTGCCAGACGAAGATGCTAAAATGGAGAATAAAATAAGAAAAGGAGGAGCAGAAAAGGCTAGGATAAGAAAAAAGAAAAGCAATGGAAGAAGAAGCGGCCAAATGTGCCAGATTAACCGACATATTTCGAATAAAAACGCAAACGCAGAGATGATAAAGGTAGCGTAGTGTTAAAATGTCATAGGCGTGTAAAGCACAATATCTTTGCATGCCAACCACAATTAAAGTTTATTGTCAAGGAATTTTAAGGCATGACTGGCGTATTTACGAATAACTGCTTTGCTAAATGCAAAATGGTTATGGGATCGTCTAATTGTGAAAGGCATTTTGCACTTTGAGCAGCCAGGATTTATAAAAAAAAATTAAGTGAGGGGAGTTAATTGTGTTGGAAATTCTTGTTTATTATTATTATTAGGCCATGAAAGGTATAATAAGTCAATTATTAACACTGTTTTAGATGTAGCAAACATAGCTAACGTTAGCTAGCCTACTTGCTGTATCTTGCTGTCGCTTCTTGTTGGTTTTGTTAGCTAACGTTATTAACGTTTTATTTATTTGACGTCTAATGTCACCCTTCAACCGTGAAGTAACGTTAGCTATCTAGCAAAAGTTAACAGCCAAATTAAGTTAGTTTAACTTGATAACTTACTGGAGATTTAAATGTTACATTCAGAGAGCTAACGTTAGTTAATCATCATAAATGGACGTTTTATATCTTTCTGGCCATTGTCAGGAACGTGAACATCTGTGACGTGAAGTAGTGTTATTTACTAAATTAGAAAAACGATGACTAAAATAGCAATTAAAAGCCTTATGATAACGGTCACTTCTTAACGTTCAAAAACAATAGTTGCAGCAGTTTTTATTAAGTCAGTGTTAACATTATTCCAGTGAGTCATATATATTGTACGTGATTCAATAACGATTTCATATTGAGTACACCTGAAAAATATGGCTTTATTACTTTCCCAGACATTAAATGCCTAACGTTAGGACAATATGCTTTATTTGCACAGCATTAGCCTATTTATTGAAGTTGTACATTAGTATTAGGCGATGAAAGGTATTATTCTTAATTATTATTATGTTTTAAGTGACAGAGCAGAGTCTGCTGTTCGGCCAAGTCATTGATGAGGCAGTGCCAGGACCAAGCCATGAGCCCAGAAGGATCCCTGCTGCAGGTAGAGCTGTGTGTGCAAAATCTAAAAGGTCCAGACAATTAGTTGTAATATAACCACTATACATACCTATTTTACTAGTTATCTCTTGTATATACGTATCTTATAATTGTTCTATATTTAAAAAAAATGTGTCATCAAAAGAGCTAAAATGGTCTATTTTTAATTATTTTACACCCCCCCCCCCCCCCCCCCCCGTCCAAAATGGGCTGCTCTGAGACATGAAACTCCCGGGCTGAAAATGAGTCCCACTCCGGCCCTGATGACAGGTGTTATATAAAGTCTATTGTTGTGTTATATTTGGTTATTATTAAATAGAAAGAGTGCAACAGCATGTTTTTCTGTCTAGTACAATCTCTTGCGGAAAAGTTTATGCGGTGATCGACGGCACACAAAAGCACATTGTCTGCAACTGTACGTGCAATGACAAAAACAAAAAACAGACTGCATTGTGGGTACAATCTGCCACATTGCATTGTGGCTTGTCATTATTATTTATCAAACCCAAGTAATGGACTGTCTAAGATTGTGGTACAATATTTTGCTGTTGAATGCACTTGGCAGTGACAAAACCAGAAATGAGTAATATAAACAATGAACAAGGCCGTCTCCTTGCGGTGTCCTATTGGCATTCTCTGAAAATAAATGGGACATTATTCAATTCAGACTCATTTAAAAATCAATTCAAGATGTCTTTAAGAGGTGAATAAGGCTTAACTGCGGCAGGAGGAGACAAATAAAATAATGCAAATAAAAGGTAGGAAATGGTCTGTTAGTTTTGTAAGATTCCTCACTCGGAGAAGATAAGGTTGTCGGGGTAGAACCTAGAACAAGTGTGATCAAATACTCCTTGATGGGATAAAAAAATTTAAAAAAAGGACTTCATGCTAACTGATGGGAATATGAAAAATGAATGGAGCTACCATATGCAATCAGTAGCTGACTGATTTGAACCAATCATTGTGTTTTCCTGTGAGGAGCAAAACCAATCAAGTCAGTGATTGACAGTTAATTGCAGCTCCACCCATTTTGGGTGACATGTCATTCTCTCATTACTGCTGCTAGACGATCCACGCGTCCCCCAGAAAAAGCAGAGAATGTTCCGGGCAGATAGACAACATGTAGCCTTTGTCTAATTATCTTAGGCAGTGCGGTTACGATGCTGGACTCCTTCGCAATTAGCAGCCTCTCTTTCTGGATCACTGGCTTATTTCTCTAAGCTGCTCAATAATGCATCCATAACCCATACAAAAGCAGGATGAAATCATTTTGATCCTAGCAGAGCGCACGGATATAGACGCTGATTTCCGTGTCCCTGCGGTTCCCCCGATTAGTTCAACATTCCACCTCCGCATTTACCCCGTAGAATAACGGATGTTGTCAGAAAGACCTGACCTTGTTCCGGATCTCTAAGAAAGGTTCGCTGGGGGAAATGGAAGTACAACTTGAATGGCATTGTGAAACATTGTGCTTTTTTTCTGTGCTGCTACCACTGCAATGCTGTAACTCAGGGGTGTAGCATTTGATCATTCTCACTGCATGTTCACGGCAAAGACAGTTTCCCAAAGACACAATCTCACGGTCTGGCATAGCTTCGGTCTTGGGGCTGGTTAGCCGTTTGTAGACTACGGCTCCTTCTTCTCTCTGCAGGCTTCCCATAATCCTTTGCAGACTCTTTTGCAGACTCCAAGTTGCTGAATTGGCCCCAGTTGTTAATTTGATGTGGAAGTTTTTTTTTGTTAAAGGCAGGAGCTACTGCTGTAGAGTATTCTGGGGCAATTGCAACACCATAAAATTGCACCAATCTGAAACAAGCTAGAGCTGAGATTCTATCCAGCAAGCTAGCTAGTTTCATGTGTTCAGGGTTGGGGGCAATTGTAACAAAAAAAATTGTGTTACAATTGCCCCCAGAATACTCTACACTGTGCAGGTATCGTTGGTGAAAACGGTGGTTCTACAGTGGTCAGGACAGCACAATGATTGGTCTTCATCCCATGCAAACTGAAGAAGACATGCACCTTTGGCCTACATCTTGGTTCTCTGCAAACCGCTCATTGAACCTCCTGAAACTGAACAATCATCTGCCTGTTGAGTGAGCCCAATTATTTTACAGCCCATAATTTTAAATTTAAGTTCCTCTGCTCCTCTGGATTTCCTCTGCTGGGGATTCCGACTCAGTCGTTTCCAATTTTCCAATTTCCCTGTAAAGCGTCTTTGTGACAGTGTCTGTGTGAAAAGCACAAAACAGAATTAAAATGGGAACTTCATTGAATAATCCAGAGAGAAGCTGAACACACACTGGGCTCCACTCATTCTCTGGCCATCTCCTGAGATTGTTCTGGAAAAATATTTCCAGTAACTCCCCTCCCCAACACAAAATACCCATGGTTAATGTCAGTAAAGTCACCTAGAACCTGGGTTTTCAACAGAGGGTCCATGATTGCACTCTCAACCACCCTCTCCCGGTCTTGGATGGGGGTGCCTGGATCAAAACCAGTTGTAAACCCCAGGCCTAGGACAAAAAGAGGTTCACCCCTCTTTGCAATCACAGAGTCTGCTCAGCACCAAGGCTCCTTGGTGTAGCCTATCAAAACTAGGCCAAGGGGAATGAATTTGCATATGGAGAGGTGTTTCTAATTCGCTGTTTACAACTGTGAAAGCTTGCAAAGTCATTCTAATGCAAAAGTAAGATGGGATGGATTTGCTGCTTTGCATTTATGCGGAATTTTCATTTTTTTTTTCGCTGCACGGATTTGGCAAACTGTTTTAACGGCCTCCGATGCCAGCCCGTAATGCAAGATTCAGAGATGGCTTCCAGGGCCAGAGTCCGGTTACTCTTGGCTTCTCCGGCAGCGTGTTTTGGCCCTACCCTTAGTCAGCTTTTTCGAGGGTGCTAAATAAGGAAAGCTTGAAATATTGAAATGCACAGACGGGTTTTTATCGCTGCCTAATGCACTTCATTAACGCTATGAGTAATATGACAAAGCACTACTGACCGAGCGTGTGGGTTCTCATCCATCTTCCCACCCCCCGCGCGCTAGAAACTGGGCGGAATCCTGAGTGCACGGAGCCGTTTAATGATTTACCAACATTCGCGCATTTATCATTCGATTCTACATGGCTGCATCCGTCACGACGTGGGATGCACTGCTGGACCCAGGTCGGGGCGGAGCTTAATTCCAGGGCCAAAGCGCCACGCCCTTTTTTGTCACAGGTGCTTTACCCCTGCCCGCGGAGCGCTCGTTTAATGGAGGGAGACGAATGAGAATTGGCGGAGAAGGTGGCACATCCGTCATTCGCCTGCTCGCCTGGGTCTTTTCGGTGGCGCCATTACCAGAGGTACTGTACCTGAAACTTGCGCTCGCGGGCCCATCTTGCAGAGGTCACAGGGCTTGATTTACTAAGACCTTTAGTGTGTGCAAAACCTTTTAGCACACGCAAAACCAATAACATGACCAATGATTGGTCACAGTATTTGTTTTGCACCAATCATTGGTTGTGTTATTAGTAATGTCTTCGTAAATCAGGCCCTTACTGTACAAGCAGCAGTCTTGCTTCTTGTTTGACACGGTGCTCGCCTCTTTCTGAAAGGCCCACTGTGCCTCGAACACTCCAACCTGGACGTCTTTTCCTCGCGCTTCATTTAGTCAGCATAATAGAAAATTAAATGCAGCAAATCGTAAAACAATTTCCCGCTGGAGGGATCTGGCAGATTTGATCATTTCAGATACGCTACTACGTGTGCAGAAAGCTCTCCTTACTGTAAATTATACTTATCCAGTCGGTGGCCTAAGCAGTTAACGGTTCAAGGGCCTGATTTACTAAGACCTTTAGCGTGTGCAAACCCTTTTTGCACACATAAAACGAATAACACAACCAATGACTGGTGCAAAAAAATGCCATGACCAATCATTGGTCATGTTATTGGTTTTGCGTGTGCTAAAGGTCTTAGTAAATCAGGCCCAAAGTGTTTGCAGTGAACTGCAAGTAACAGAACCCGTGAAGCCAGTTGCGTTCACGGCAGCGTTCCTTCGTCCCTCTACGGTGCTCAGTTTTTGGTGCTGAGCCTCTGTGAGTGACGTTGGGTAGCGCGTGCCCGTGCAGAGCACTGGTCAGAGAAGTCTCGCATTGGTCATAGAGTCCGGAAGCGACATTACGTCGGCATGTAGGCTTCTCTGCACGGTAGATGGCATTTTTCATTTTTTGCACGTGTTGCATCCATGACAGTCGGCTGCCACCCGGCTGGACTGCAATCGCACCCCCCCCCCCCCAAGCCCCCTACCCCCGTCAGTCCCCACCCCCCCCCGTTCCACCTTCACGCCTAACGGCAGATACACGCCCTACTGGCCCTTAAAAACAAGCCATCACACATCCTTGTGTGGAAATCACAGGAGACGACGGAGCCTTGTTGTGCACGTTCACAAGCGCACGTGCAAGAACACACAAAAGGGTTTTTTATTAATGACACGTGGGGGCTGGCATGGGGTTAAGTGCAGGCATTCTGAAATACTACCCCTGGGTAAACAGGACCTGCGAAGCAAATGATTAATGCCATATAACGGGTCTGGATTTATACGCCCTGTGCATTAGCTGCATACAGACTACTGAGAAAGCACAGGAGTAAACAAACGGCCCCTAAAGCTTTTGAATACATTAAAAATCCTTAATCACTCATAGCGCCCCTGCAGATCTGATGACTTGCTGTTCTGTGCGGACTCCGGTATGTAGGTTCATAATTACGTAAACCTGGCACTGCGTTCTGTTGGAACGTGGAAACCAACCTCTCTCACGGTCACGCTGGTACCTCTTTGGTAGTTGGATTTTTTTTTTCAACTTTTGTCGCTTGACCAAACGATATACAGCCACAAGGGCTTTAGGCCTGTCCGTTGTTGTTGTTGTTTTTGCTCCTGGTGATGTATTCACTGCAAAAAACAAAAAATAAGTCAAAGTATTTTTGTCTTATATTTAGACTGAAAATCTTATTTCTTTTACTTTTTTGCTAAATAAGACAAAAATATTGCCAATGATGTGAGACAGTTTATTTAGACTCATTTCAAGATTTGCCAATGGGTTTTTTTTTCTTTTTTTTCTTGACAAACAAAAAGTAACTGGAAACAAGCTAATATTTTCTACTTGAGAGAAAAAAATAAGATTTTAAGTCTCATAACAAGAGTTAAACACTTGTTAAGACAATACTTTTTTTGCAGTGTTGCTGGTAATGTCGCCATAGAAAAGATTGTACAGGCCCTCTGAGGGACTGCATTTGACAAACGCAACGGCTAATCGCATTTGGAAGCAGATGATCGCGGCCCGTGAGAATGGTCTATAAACGTCAGCTTACGGCTTTGCGCCTCCTCCGCAGAATTAACAATACGTTTCAGCGTTCAAATAAAGCACATAGCAGCATTTCGATGGGGCCCGATATTACATCACGGCCATTAATACGGTAATTCCTGTGATGGAAAAGGATATCTCACTGAATGTGGAGATATACTATTTATTTAACTGTGTGTAGCGTACCCTTCTTTAGATATTATTTCTGGGCTTTGGGCCAACAGAACTCTCTCTCCGCCTCAGTGGTTCCAATAATGGTCAATATGCCTGAAGGCCTGCTGTATAGTTTAAAGCCAACATCTGTGAGTCCAAACTGGACATGAAAATCCCCTTACTTAAAGCTCAGAGTTCAACAGTAGCCGTGGAAACCCGCGGCACTGTTATAGCGAGCCGATCCATTCTATTGGACCTCCTCCGCAACATTCCGAGTGGTGCAGTGCTTTCCTTCTGTGCCCGGAATTGCGCTCAGAATAGCCTCTCCCGTGGGATGGTCTTGTGTAAACATAGCAGTGCATCGGAAGGTTATTGCTGCTTCTCGAGCCACGGAGGAGCCCATGCCGGGATTGTCTGAGGATTGAATCTTGGCTGGTCTCCTCTTTCACTTCTGGTCTCCCACTGTTCCCTATCCCCAGCTCTCCTGGTTTATTTAAATGGCAGAAAACCCGGTTAATGAAAAATAAAAACAACTCTAATGTTGTTGTTGTTTTTTCTTCCTGTGCCTCTATTGCTGTGCGATATAGCTGTAGGCCTATCTAATGAAACGTCATTCTTATTTCTCTGAGATGTTTGAGTGTACAGGAGGCAAACTGCTTTTGTGAAAAAAACAACCAACCCTCTGCCACTCAATTACCACTGAACACGAAAATCTAACTCAAGGTTGAAAATGATTGGATGTATTAGCCTCGCAGCCTCAAATCGAATTTGGGCCTTGTCAGTGTCTACTGTGGATGGTGGCTCCACAGGGCGACGCCCAATTTGTGCCTGCGTCTGACTGAACCCTTAGGGGAGGGTTCAGTCAGACGGGGTTCTGCATTCTGCTCTTGGGCCCCCCTGGCCGATAAGGGCGCTCGTAAGACTGCGTGTCAAAGCCGCGTATGAAAGGTCCCTCCTCTGACGCTGCTCGATGCGAGCTCAGCTGCGGTCTGCGGTGCATATAGAAGCAGCTGTAGAACAGCACGTGTTTCGAAGGAGAACCGTGGACGTCCCAGCTCTCCGGGATTGGTAGGGTGGTTCGCACATGGAACGCGGTTGCGCTTGCGGACAGTTGGACATCCCAGATTGGGGAGGGAATTGGATATATACATGGTATATGATTGGATGTTTTGTTTGGGACGAGCCAATGAGAGGTCCAATATGAAACTCAGGGCATCTAACCAAACCCATGGCTCGTGCGCGGTAAATTTATAAATGCTTGGTACTATACGGAAAGCTGGCCTGTCACAATAAGTGACATAAGTGGCTGATTAGGGCACGACGACCGCCAGGGAGACCCCCTAATTATTCTACAATATAAATGTTATTTAGGGGTGGGTTGGGGGGGGCAAATCAAATCCTGCTAAGGGCCCTTCAAAGAATATGGCTGGCACTGACTGTAGCTCTAAAGAAACACCTCCACTCGACTTATTTTCCCCAGAGGAGCTGCCAAAAGCATCCCCTCAGCCTCTGCGTTTGTGCATTCGTTAATCGCTATGCTACGCTAATGCGTTTTCCTCACAAGGCGCATTTTTTATGCCATTTAAAACTGCTGCTGATAACGCCTCTGTTCATCAAAAAGAAGATTTTTGGGGAATTCGCGAGGAGCCGTTATTTTTGGCCTTCGTTGTCATGGGGACGTTTCACAGTCGTATCAATTACACCAAATTGATTTTCGCTTCCAAGCAAAGCGAAGATTTGAATCAGACTATGACTAAATGACTTGAAAATGAAATCGCAAAGTGCTCATTGATATGAAATAATAGAAGTGTGTTTTTTTGAAACTTTCAAATAGCTTTCAAATGACATGGGAGATATTGAAATATCTGTTACAAACATATTTAAACGTGTCTCTGATTGCATACTTTCTCTGTATAAGCTGCTATTTCGGCACATGCCGGTGAAGCCATTAGAGATATGGATTCAGCTGTTGATACAGAAGTGTGTTTTGCTTTTTCCCCACTTGAATTCAAGCCTTTGCTTCTAAAACTCTGTATTTGCTAGCAAGGTCAATGGAGAAATTGCAGGATTGCACTTTATGTAAGATACTTTGTAATCCCACACCAACTGATAGTCGGCTGTTGCTAAGAGCATTAAATCCTTTAATCATGAACAGATACTGTATCAGTCTCTGGTTTCCTTTCATTTTTCTCAAAAAGTAAAAAGAGGGTAAGACAGCAACATGGAATTCATAGCAAAACTCATTTTTTGTGCCTGACAAGGCCGTGTTTAATCAAAGTGTCGTTCATACATAACATTACACAAAATGATGTGGGTAATCGAGTCAGCAGGTCACAGCCATTGAGTTTCATATAAAATGTCCTCAAGGCAGTTACAGTCCAGATCTTATGGCTGTCACCTGTTTCTCCGCTATGTAATGAAGAAGACATTCGCTTTATAGAGGAAGAAATATGCTGAAGCCAGACTTTTTCATAAGCTCCTCTTTGTAATGCTTCTGAAAGGGATTTTTAGAAATGATTTCCACGCTTCGCTGCATTCTTAAGCTCTTACTCTGTGCTGATGGTCCTGGATTTAGCGGCTGACCTTTCTTTCAGGACGCAAGCCATATACATGCCAAAGCCCCTACAAGAATGAAATATATCATCAACATATTGCAACATTTTAGTAATATAGGGGCAAATTGCCACATTCAGATATTAAAATGTATTTTTTTAAATACATTGCTGTAAAATATATTTATCGTTATATTTTCCAAAAGGTCATATAGTTTTTTTAAATTTCCATAATGGCAGTTGAGACTTGCCTTTTTTCTTACATTCTTCCATGGTCAACTCTGCTTACTGTCAGCATCATAAAAAGATGTGTATCTCCATTTTTGCTTTGATACATGCCTTGAAATCTTACTTCATCCCTTATGTACTGTTAATATTTCGTCTCTGTGACTAGTGAACTGCAACAGAAATGGAATATACTGTAATATATTACAATATATGATCATGATCAGAAAAGTTTTACTTTGCAATATATGGAAAATATACAAAGTATTGCTTCTGCCAGATATTGCAGTATATTTACTGTTTATTGTGAACTAAAATTACCCATTATTTATTCATAGTTTCAGTAACCAGACAGTGAACTAAGCTGGTTGAGATATTTATCATGAATCCAGGACCATCCCTTTGGTCTGAACAGCGTAATTTAGTATGTGTAGGATATTAGCTTAATATAAACCTACTGCACACGAAAGAGCCTGTAGATTTAGGGCGTAGGCTGCGTACGAGTGATGCAATTAGGAGCACTGGACCAATTTGTTTTATAGGACGTCTGCCGCCTAACTTGTCCATGTTTTATTGTAGGGCTGAAACTATTCTGGCTGAGGTACCACATAAATATGATCAATTACAGCACTCAAACCACATAAATATGATCAATTACAGCACTCAAACTGAATCCACTGTGGTCACAAGTGACCTGGGACAAGTTTAAGAATGACCTAATCGAATCGAAGCGCACGGAGTGTAATGAAAGATTTGCCGTTGTTGTTGTTTTTCGAAGCATTCGCTAGTTTTCTTGCCGCTGGCAAAATTGGGAAGGGGCAGCGCTCCCAGAAATAGTGATTTGTTTGGACAGACAGAGGCCTTGTGTTACATCTTTATCTTCAAAATGTAGATTTAAAAAAAACATCTAAAAAGTTTGTGCACAGGCGTTTTGAGACTTGTTAGCCGTTCCCCCTCCCACTATTTTTTGGGGTGCTGCCTTTCCCCATTTCTTTCCTTGGCCAGAGGCGGGGGATATTAGAGAGATCCTATGTTTTTATGGGGTGCGGCAACCCCACTTAATGCTTCATTGTACAGCAGGCTTTACCCATCTTTTACATTTTTAATACATCACTGTTCCCAGACCATTCCTCGCTGCATTTCAGTGTGATGCATTCATTCGCCCGTGGCACAGCCTATCATGGTAAATTTCATTTTGTTGTCCAGTGGGGAGGCAGCGTGTAGCGTAGTGGCTAGGGGCCTGAGTTTGCGTCTGAGTTTGTTTCAGGATCGTTACTCAAAGGTGGGGGGCACTGCTGTTGTACTGTTAAGCAAGGCGAATTGATTCAGTAAATATCCATGCTGTATTAATGGATTCTACATTAAAAAATGTAAGCTGTGTAGTTCGCTGTGCATAAGAGTGTCTGCTAAAAGCCTAAAACTTAATGTGATTTATTTTTGTTGGTTTCAGAGCAGATGGAGTTCTAGTGCTCTCACAGAACAAGGCCTACTTTATGATCGGACATCCCAGAGTTAATAATTGATACACGCAGGGCTGCCAGTAAAGTACAAGACAACGCAAAACAATAAGTCTTTACAACTCCACTGGGTCATTTGTAGTCCGGGAAAGTTTTGATATGAAATCTAATTTTAAAAAGGCAACATAAACTCTTAACTGTAACCTTACGTCAACTCACACGGGTTGGACCCCTTGTGACCATTGCCGTGGTCAGGTCTAAAGGAGTAGACTGATGTGTGTTTGTATATGGGGAGTAGCATTAGGTTTTCTGCAGTGGGTGCAAGTATACCACAAAGCTGTTCAGCATAGGGCCTTTATTTCATTGTGTCATTAACCATTTAAAGAGTAGGTGTTTTGGAACGTCAGTGTTCTAGAACTCCATCGGCATTGGAATGTTCAATTAAGAACATTCTGATCACATATTTGTGATCTTACACCTTAAAGGATTAACCTGACTCATATGCATACAGTATGTATA
The DNA here is from genome assembly GCA_029718625.1 of Synaphobranchus kaupii. Taxonomy (NCBI): domain Eukaryota; kingdom Metazoa; phylum Chordata; class Actinopteri; order Anguilliformes; family Synaphobranchidae; genus Synaphobranchus; species Synaphobranchus kaupii. The sequence continues at coordinate 8,961,749 of CM056381.1, read as the reverse complement.
TAAATTCTTTGGAATAAGAAGACGAACATTTGGATGTTCGGCAAGAGAGGGGATTTTGAATTAGAGGAAAAGCTTATATAATAATTATTCGGAAAAGGACGCCAGTGTTTGGCCAGAGGAGATTTGTGGTAATTGCGTGTCTTTGCCTACACTTCACAAAAACGAAAAGGCTAACTCTGAATTAATTTTAAAAATCAATCGTCCTCTTCTGGGGTGTCACGTTTGTTCTTTCACAGACTTAGTCAAAGGACGCGCTGGGACTCGATGTGGGTCGATGGAATATGACTGTCCCAAATGACAAGAAAAGGTGAAGTTGCCCTGATGAACGGACAGTCAATAATGGCTTTGTGTACAGAGGCCCTTATATGTAGCAGGACAGAAGTCCGTGGAAAACCTCCCTGGGATAGTGATCAATAAAAAAAATAAAGATGCCATGCAGACCACGTTCTCTTCACGTTCGCATAACAACTATACTGGGCTATCCTTTTTATTGCTCTACAGTACTTTTCAAAATGCATTTCCTATCAAATGATAAGATCGGGAAATGATTCCAGTCTGTGAAACAATACAGCCAGTCAGAAAATATCCAGCGCAGATTGAAACTGTAATAACAGAAAAAATGTTTGTTTCTTTTTTTTGGACCATGCCATGTTTGTTTTTATTTCTGTTAAACATTTACTGTGTCTGTTGTTATAATGCTGAGTTTTCTACAGTTTTATTTCTATGGAACTGTGTGTTCCATATTTTTTAAAACAAATGTGCTTTAAATAGCCTAATGTATATCAAAACCACCACCACCACCTTCCCATCTAAAAGAAAAGACTTCTAAACAGATATATTACAGAAAGATCAATGCGTGGGTGGTTGTCTTTGTAGGCATACTTGTCCGGTGAAAGTTTGCTGCATCTTGGATAGATTAGTTTGTAAAAGTGCCGCATATTTCCACCGTATAATGAGAAGGGCCAAAGGGGAGGGGAAAAAGCGCTGTTTTACCGAGTAACGCGGAAACAACAAGCGCCACAGCTGCCCCTCGGGTTCACAAAAACACCGAATAACGAGGCCCCGCCACAACCTAACCTTCTCTCTCAACGCTGCTCCGGTAACAGGGACGGTAATTGGCGAAAATAAAAGCGTAACGGCTGTGAAATTTCGTGGGCAAGAGAGATTCGCGTGGTGCGGTTGTGAAAAAATCCGGTGACAATCTGTTTTTTTTGGATACAATGAATAATTTACTAGTGGTGGCAGTGGCGCAGGGAGGAAAGGCTACTGGAAGTCTTGCGGTTCAATATGGCGACCGCACGCGCGTTCTCTGCCATCAGCCCATTCACGTAAATTTGACGAACGGACACGCTCGCAGGTTTCCCGTTAACGTCGCTAAAGAGACAAATTGGCGCGCCATTGTCATTTCTTCCCCGTTACAACGTTTAAGTAAAGTCGTGTTCTCATAAGAACCTTGTAATTTTCTGGTTTTATACCGCCACCCCCCCCCGCTTCGTCTGGCTCAAGCTATTCTGTGGTTCTCCCCATCAGCTATCACTAGGTTTGGCATCCCGTCACTGGTCATAATTTGTTTACAGGAAACATGGGATGTATTAAGGAAAAGGCGCTGTACTCATGGCGAGAGACATAACAATTGGTTCCACTGCTGTAATGACTCAGTACAGGAGACTAGAAAAACTGACATTTGGTTAAAAATGGGCCTAACAAAGCCATAATATAATTTCATCATACACTGCGGGCACCACAGAAATAAGTTCTGTGGAGGGCACCCGGGGTCATTCCAGAGAGTTCTCTCCAAACAAGCTGAAATTATTTAGTTTTTAATTGGCGGACTTACTTTTAGCTGCTCAGGGACAAATGGGAAAAAAATCGTAATAAACGAACACATTTCAGGTGCAATTATACCTGCTACTGTAGGCTACTTTATCCTCACGGGGCATGCAGTGGACTAGGCTACATGCTGTTGTTTCCTTTAACCAGTTTCTATCCACTGTTCTTTTTTATTTTTTTTATTTGGAATACCAAGGATCCCATCATTTGAACAACATCCTCTCTCCGTTCCTAAATTTCACTCTTCAGTTCACCAGTTGAGCAGAGCCATCGTAATAGCACACATTTGGTTGTCTCGGGTGGACTGCTGGCATCTGATCAACCGCAGGACTCACTGGCTCCACAAGCAGGAGGACACCCCGCAAATACGTTGAGGTCACCTCAGTATTTTATTAAGTTCATATTTTCCTGTATTTATGATGTTTTAAAAAAAAAATGGCACTTCGTTAAAAAAATAAGAAAATTAGCAAGGGTAAATCTCCAGAGTAGGCTAGCCTAGACAATTCTCTACACATGGCCTAATTTATCACCATGTAAGTCATATTTTTTTGCTTCATATTATTGGCTAATTGTATGTAATATAGTTCCTATTTAAACTTTAGAAAAATAGTTTATCATGTTATGCACCTGCCGTTATCCAGGGAGTTGCATCTAATGTCGCTGATTAGGCAACATATTAATTACAAATGGTTACAAATTAATTAATGTCTCGACGCAAACCGCAATGTCAGGTACATTGTATAGCTGTACATGCAAATACTTGCACTCGAAACGTTCAGACAGTTTTGCATACTAACGGGTAGGAGAGGAGTGTAGTGGAGGAGTGGAGGAAAGGAGGTGGGGAATGAAGAATATTGGGACGCGGCCAGGGGGTGCGTATATTCTTCACTCTCCACCTCCTTTCCTCCACTCCCCCACTACCACTCCTCTCCTCCTTTCCTCCACTCCCCCACTACCACTCCCCACCTCCTTTCCTCCACTACCACTCCTCTCCTCCTTTCCTCCACTCCCCCACTACCACTCCTCTCCTCCTTTCCTCCACTCCCCCACTACCACTCCCCACCTCCTTTCCTCCACTCCCCCACTACCACTCCCCACCTCCTTTCCTCCACTCCCCCACTACCACTCCTCTCCTCCCTTCCTCCACTCCCCCACTACCACTCCTCTCCTACCCAGAAGTATGCAAAACTGCCTGAACGTTTCGAGTACAAGTATTTCCATGGACAGTATACAATGTACCTGACATTGCGGTTTGTGTCGAGACATTAATTAATATGTAACCATTAATATGTAATTAAGATGTAATCAGCAACATTAGATTAAAACACAAAGATCAATTTCCGGGGCAGGGAGGAGAGGAGGTGGTGGAGGAGGAAAGGAGGGTGCATTTTTCGAGTATTGGGACGCACCCGGGATATCATAGTTTATTTTGTAGTTTAAGAAATGCGAAATACGGATCTTTTCCCCAGCTGGTTGTAGGCCTACACCCATGATATTAGGCTCAATAGGCTGCAACAATTACTAAAGTGAACCACAAAAAGGAGTTTAGTCAGTAGGAAAGGGGCATAGGGGCATTTCTTCACGGATATCAGGATGTTTGTTTTTTAAATACACAGCTCGGGTTGTCAGCCAGTAGACCCGCTTGCTAGGTCATGCTGTAGAGACAAAGGCCCTCCTGATCGTTTGTACTGCTCCATACAGGGGTCTCCTCACTGATTTTGCCCTTGCAGTGTATTGTGTGTACCAAATGAACGTAAGTATAGCAGACTAATAACGACGCCCTCAGTCAGAGAGAACTTCGGACCACCCTTTACCACACAGCTCGTGCAAAAACTGGCACACCTAACACTGAGCCGTCCACATTAAGGCCAGTCACATGACAGATCACATGACTACATACTGAGGGGCACATCACTTAGCCCCTCATCCATTTGGCTTAGGTTTCATTTCAACTTCGGGGGAGACACACTGCTGGACCACCTTGTGTAGTCCAACATCGTGTCACAAGCATACTAGCTAGTCTAGCAATTAGGCTAATTAATATGAAAATATTGGGGCTCCCCCACAAGCCTACGCATATGCATTTGTGCATTACCATAAAATATTTAGTTAAGTGTAATTCTCAATACGGTGCCAGCAACATAACCTTTTGAACTTGTTAAACTGTAAAGAGGGGGCTTTTCCATTACAATAAGGCTATTGATGTCTGGTGGACCGTTGGAATTAATTTAAATGAAAATATGCCTCTTGGGGTAAGGTGGGGGCTTGGAAATGAAGCATTTTATGTGCAGGAAAAATAAACTATTTACATTTATTTATTTATGGCATAATTACTAGACAGGGCTGTCCAAAATCAGTTGTTGACGTAAAATCTTCATTATTCCAAATAAATTGGGGCACTGCGGCTGAATAACATCTCAGATGAAGATTTCCAGAGAGACTCCCTCTTGGGATTGTTGTTTTTTTTTTTTTACAGCCACAATTTCAGCTTTTATTAAGAGTCTGCATGTGAATGAATTCAAATGAAATCTGTCAGGCACCATTGCCCTGGTTTCAATTTCAGTGCAAATTTGACTCTTGGGGGGGGGGGGGGATTATAAATAAATTATAATCAAAATAAAAAAGTAAGCTTGTGCAAAACAGTTTCATATATGTAGGTAGACCTTGGGAAGATTATGAGGCAGTAATAAGCCGCCATAATCCTTTATGCTGCCCAAACCATTTGCAGACAAAGTCTATATAATTTATTTTTTTTGGATAGAACACCAGACATTTTACAACGATATAAAAAAGGGTTGATGATGGCTTCAAATTGAATTTCTCTGGTGCCTAAACTGGCTAAGTGGAAGAGAATAGTTCTGGAAAATAAATACTACATTGCTTTCGTTTAGTGGATGCTCCTATTCAAGCATAATATCTTAATTATAGTGCTTATCAATAGCAGTCGATGAGCAGTGCGTAACACTTCCATAAGCACTACATACACATTAATAAAAGCTTTAGTTAAAAACCGAAAATAGGAATTTGATGTTATGTTGCTAGTGATGCAGGATGTGACATCACCGTGGCATATCAAGTGACCCACCATATGCCTATTTGTGCTTATTGACTTCAGAATTTGTGAATGTCTGTGTAGTGCTTACGAAGGTGTTATGTACTACTTGTGTATGTGTGCATAGCCAGTCAAGCAATGCATGCTACAACACATCTTGATCCTGCTAACAAATTCAGTTTTTAAGTAGGCTAATTTAACACACAGCCATGAAATAAGTACTTTGTGCTTCACAGCAGTGTGCAGTCTGCCTTTACTTAAGTTAGAGAGCGAGACACTGAATATCGGCGAAAGATAATAAATATTTCAGCAACATTTAGCCCCCCGTTGCCCAAATGTCTGGTATTTACCCCGAAAAGACGTCTGTGCTGTGCAGTTTCCTTTTCTAAGCATAGCCGACGCCCTGCTGGTAATGGAAGATACTAAAACCGCCACAGGGCTGGGCTTCATTACTGACTTGGACAAATAAACCAAAAAAATAATCTGAAAGAGGCGCTAATTCTCATTCTGTATGAGGAATACACAGACTGGGCTGAGTCCTTCAGACCATTCTAATTGGTCCATTACTCTCTTCTTTTATGTCTTAATGGGCACTCAAGAAGGACGTGTGTGTTTGTAATTATATATATATATATATTTTTTTTATTATTTAGAAAAAGGCCATTGTGTGGGGCTGTGTCTGGGAAGTAAGTAACAGTGCCGTGACGCCCCACAGCCTCGAATTGAATCCAGGGCTGTGTCAGAATCAGAGCCCTATCTACTGTGCCCTGTGTACTAGTATACTGTGTCCTGTGACCTGTTTACTGCATACTGTTTAGTACGCGACATGCAGTAAGCAAAAAATATCCTCCATACTATTATCAGTGAAAACCCGGATATAAGTAGATCATCAGAGGATTTTACGTACACTACATTTCGAGAACATTTCACCTACTTAACAACTCTCTCATCCAGTGGACTCAACAAGCATACTCAATGGTCGGGCACGGTGTTTATTCGGACACAGCCCAGGATTTTGGCCACTAGAGGGCAGTGCATATTTTGGTGTAGCTTCATGTCCAGGAAGAGAAGGTCCTGGTTTGCAGGGTGTCTCCTGTCTCTTTGCTCACTAGTGACCCCCTCTGGTTGATCAGGAACATGTCATCTTCCTTCAGCAATTATACAATCCTCTGCGATGCTCAGGGTGGATTCCGTTCACTTATTTTATCCGTCCTCTTCTCCTCGGTCCTCGCCTGACCCGGAAATCGGTCAAGGTTCGCCATCTTTAAGGACATTCCAAACTGCTAAATGCTCCTCGGAGGAGCGAGGAGTGGGGAACGAGGAGGCTGCCTCACTTGCACCTGCAGACGACCGTTTGCTCCCAGCGCCGTATTTGACAGCCGTTCAACGGCCTTGCGAATCCCTCAAATCCGATTTTGTTACGTATACTGGGACCTTAACGTGCACTAAATCAACAAGATAGCGCATGGGGGGTGGGGTGTGTGGGGGGGGGGGGGGGGGGGGGACCGACCATTAACTTGTTTTCACTTGGTACTTAAATTCTTATTTCACATCCATAAAAAAAAATCTATAAATACTTAATGAATAATTAGATTTCCAGCAATTGCAGTTGAAAGGCCCTTTCATGTCAACAGGCAGTGATATCACTGGCTTTGTAAACATTGTTATTTTTTACTTTTACCACATCAATCATTGGGCCCTGAAAGCTGGTGTGTGGGGGAATTAGATTACTGTTGTAGTCTGATTTAATATGGAGCGTGTTCATGAACAGATGCTGCGCTCCACCGCTAAATAAAGTTTATCCCTGTGAGACAGCAAATATGAATACACGCTGATCCATATTCACATTACACATTCAACCAACATTACAAATCTGCAACCTTCACTGAATTTCATTTGCTAAAGAGATAAAAAGCGTATATATATGATAGATCAAACAAAGATTATTAAATAAAACAATATCATCATCTTTTTTTTTTTACCAGTGAATGAGAAACGGGGAGCTTGCGGTTATCCTATGACAGTTTGATACATGCGAATCCTTGGTAGAAGGGTCTTTTTATATAATGGCCTTACTAATTACTTCTCCAAGGGCACTTATGATCAAAAGCTCAATCAGGCAGATCAGCTGAGAGAAATCCTGGATGACACGCGAATAGACCGTTGCAAGGACGAGCTTGACTCAGTGCGCAGGCATGCAGTGGTTAGGATAACCTTCTGACAGGGCAGAAAACCGACGATAATTAAAAACCAGCAGAAGATCGACAGCAAGCAGGTTATAACTAAAAATAAATATAATTGACACGCAGGAGACTACGTTTGGTTACTCTTTGAAATAACATGATCATGCCCTGTATTTCAAGATTGTTGATTGAGAGGTGTTTGTGTGTGCGTGTGTGTGCGTGCGCGTGTGTGTGCATGCGTGTGTGTGTGTGTGCGTGCGTACGTGTGTGTGTGTGCGCGTGTGTGTGTGTGTGTGCGTACGTACGTGTGTGTGTGTGTGTGTGTGTGTGTGTGTGCGTGCGTACGTGTGTGTGTGTACGTGTGTGTGTGTGTGCGTGTGTGTGTGTGTGTGTGCGTGCGTACGTGTGTGTGTGTGTGTGTGTGTGTGTGTGCGTGTGTGTGTGTGTGTGTGCGTACGTGTGTGTGTGTGTGTGTGTGTGTGTGCGTGCGTGTGTTCATACTGGAAATCTGGATGTAGTAGATCACTCAGCTGTGCTCATGGAGCTAACCCTTCAGATGTAGCCTGAGGGCTATTTCACAAAGCAGGATTACCGAGTTAGCTGGATAACTGCAGAGTAAAACCTGGAACAGCTCTTTATTTCAGTCCATGTTCCAGATTTGGGAGGGTTCTGGGTTTTACTCAGTGCAGGCTAACTATGTAACCCCGCTTTGTGAAATATCCCCCTGGTTGGATTGTTGGATACTGCTGGGTACGGCAGGTAGCAATCCTCATCGGAGTTGTTGGCGGTTCTGCAATAAACCAACTAATCGCATCCAATTACGACTTGTTAATGTTACGCAACACAATATTATTGTATATGTTGCCATTAAAAAGGTCCCAAGTATTCAAGTGTTTTATGAAAGAAACTGACAGATCAACCTGCAAAAAGTTAAACTAGTCAAGATTTTGTAAGTTTTGTGTACAAGATATTGGCTAATTGATGCATTGCCAGGATTGTCTATTGTCCTCAGGGCTGTTGTTTTTTTCCCCACCAAACCTTCCTGACCTTCACTGTAAAATGAAACTGCAAGGATAAACACAGGATCTCCCCGCTGGCCCAGCTGAAGTGCAGTAGCCATGTAATAATATATTATTTAATACTCCCCCAACAATTATAATTGACATCTGCTGCTGTTTGAATATTTAAGTCAGTTTGTGGAGAATGCAGATAAAAATAAGCACCATTGCATGCTGGGAAGGTGCGGGGGATACATCACCGAAGGGAGAGAAGCAAGGTTAATTGAGTTCAGGGGAGGGGGGCGGAGCTATTGGATGGCTCTTCCTGTTAAGGCAGAGTTCTAGCGTGTGATTGGACCCCACAGTCTGGTATGGAATTCCGACCACGCCAGTGCAGGTAGCCGCACGGGATGACCCACAGTTGGCGCCAGCCTCGCCCAGGGAAGGCATTTGGGGTTTTGGTTGGGCTGGGTTTTCGATGACTGACTTTCATTGCACAACAGCGACCCCTGTTGGTCAAGCCAGCACGCTGCAAGTGTCTTCCCCTCATGACTCGTGTCAACCCTGTGACGGGCGTGATGGCGTGATGAGAAGAGGCGAACGCAGTTCGGAGGAGCGTGCACGCTCATCTGTGCTCATGAAACGATAGCGGGGGTAGCAGCAATGGGCGCCGGTGGAAAAATATTGTACATTTTGCCAAATTTTGAGAAAAGGGACGAAGCATTAAAAGAATAACCATTAGAGGCCTTTAAGTGGCTCTGGGAGAGGATTTGAGACCTCTCCTGGCTACCACTGCTCTTTAAATCTTGACAAGCGTTCACCCCAGTAATGAGGAAGGGCGCTAAACCAAGCAGCCAGGGAAAGGTAAAGGGCTAATGATCGCAGAGCCATGAGCTAATGAGGGTTGTCTTGGCAACTACAGGTATGTTACCAAACTTTTTTCTCAGAGTTTATAAGTTGTCACGCTGCTATGAATGGAGCTTGGGTTCACTAAACGGCTCGTATGCTGTGTCCACTCACACTGTTTTACCTTCTGTTCAAACGAGACAAGCACACGGGAGACGCTTTTATTAAATAACTCTTTGTAGCTGTTCGCTTCTTGCCTTTCACATTCTTTTTTTCACATTTTCAGAAATCACCAAAATTTGTTATTAAACTGTTTTTGTGAAGAATAGAAGTTAGCACTTCTATTCATTTAATTGAATAGAATGCAATTGAATGCATTTAATTGAGAGTTAAACTTAAGGCCAAGTGTTGATTGAATCCAGGTCATGGTATTCACTGACTTTTAAGAAAAGAATATTGCACATCATTTTTTGAAGAGAACAAATATCAAAAGTGAGAAGAAATATGAAAATCCATTCAGGCGAGGTTTCATCAAGGTTTGTCCCTCAATCTTCAGCGCAGGGGTTTCCAATAACCTTTCTGCCGGCTTCCAAACAGCCCCAGTGAAACAGCAAAAATGGTCTTTAACCCAAACGGTGGAGTAGCGGTGGGGCTTGGCCTACGGGATCAGGGATCACAGATGGACTGATAACGTGCCAGTGAAACCCTGCAGCTCTGAGTGCGTCGTGCCGCCTGGAAATGCGAGAAGCGAAACGATGGAGAAAAAAAAAAAAAAAAAAACGAAAACCACAAAAGCCAAATTCACAACACGGAACGAGAGACGAGAGCGGGTTCCTCCCTCCGCGCTTTCCCGCCTCTCTCTCTCTTCTCATTAGTCAGACGGAAGGAGATCGGACAGGGGAGGCGAGAGTAATACCTGGGATCGTTACGCGTCGTCTGTCTCACTTTACATCACCGCGAAAGGCCTTTTCCTGCAATCTTTCCCACATCCCTACCTCATCTCGCTGGGAAAGTATTCTGGGCCGGTGTTCTCTTGTTATGTTTGACAGAATAACATAATGGTGCCGGTGTATGAGTGAAATAAGGACATGGGTTTTACAGCAGAAAATAACTCCAGAAAAATATTGCAGACAACATATTTGGTCTGGAATCGATTGTGTGTCATTCATGAAGTCTATCGATAAAACTCACCGCTTAATTGCCAACAGCCTTACACAGAACTGAGAGGATGAAATGGAGGCTCTAAGACTATTCTTACAAAGAACTGAGAGGATGAAATGGAGGCTCTAAGACTATTCTTACAAAGAACTGAGAGGATGAAATGGAGGCTCTAAGACTATTCTTACAAAGAACTGAGAGGATGAAATGGAGGCTCTAAGACTATTCTTACAAAGAACTGAGAGGATGAAATGGAGGCTCTAAGACTATTCTTACAAAGAACTGAGAGGATGAAATGGAGGCTCTAAGACTATTCTCACAAAGGACTGAGGATGAAATGGAGGCTCTAAGACTATTCTTACAAATAATTGAGAGGATGAAATGGAGGCTCTAAGACTATTCTTACAAAGAACTGAGAGGATGAAATGGAGGCTCTAAGACTATTCTCACAAAGAACTGAGAGGATGAAATGGATTCTCTAAGACTATTCTCACAAAGAACTGAGAGGATGAAATGGAGGCTCTAAGACTATTCTTACAAAGAACTGAGAGGATGAAATGGAGGCTCTAAGACTATTCTCACAAAGAACTGAGGATGAAATGGAGGCTCTAAGACTATTCTTACAAATAATTGAGAGGATGAAATGGAGGCTCTAAGACTGTTCTTACAAAGAACTGAGAGGATGAAATGGAGGCTCTAAGACTATTCTTACAAAGAACTGAGAGGATGAAATGGAGGCTCGAAGACAATTCGTAAAACGTTTGCTAAGCAAATGAGAGGAAACCAGGTGTTAAAATATGCTAATATGCTCTGAAAAAAACAGTATGGGAAATGGCCACTGATAACCTGTGGGCAAATGCATTTTACACAGAGCAATAACAAGATAATGCACTGTTTTTAAGTGTCACAGTGACACATTAGTGAGCCTCAAGCATCTAGGAAATAATTAATTAAAAGAGGGTTATAGATCGGCTGCTTTTCCCAGCTCTACGGGGTCATAACAAGACGGGCGAAGCCATCGGCATTACCAGCGACACTCCACAGCTTTATGCAAAACGGGACTGAATCATTCCGGAATTTTCAGCGATAATCCAAACGCGGCATAAAGTGTACTCACAATGGCGAGGCCAGTAGCATGCCACAGGTAAAAAGATAATTTGGTAAAGGTTACGTTTGACTAAGATATCAGCAGACAAAACTCAAACTCAGCCCCCCCCCCCACCCCCCATGTATTCTGGTTTCTGTTCCAGCCCCAATTGCCCCACCCTGTTCGGTGTCCTTAGACAAATTTAATGTCTCTTGTGGGATATGATTTGCCCTCTTATGCTGCACTGTGTGTCAGAAATGGCTGTGCATTTAATTGAGAAAATGTCCTATATTCACATCCCAGGACTTTTAACCATCCAGAACAGCTCATTATTTCAGGGAATGTGCACTGTGGCAAATGATTCCTTTAGAAAGGTTAAGAGGTTAGAAGAACCGTTTTGAGAAAATTAAGAATTCATAGGAAATGTAAAGCCAGTGGCAGTGAGCCAAACTTGTATTGTGGTAATAAGTTCAAGGAATGAATTATGGAAGCACATGAAATAGGCCTTTTGCACAGTTATGCCTCTATCTGCCGCTTGTAGCATGATGAGAATTCAATAAACAAAACAATTAAATGAAAGTTGTCTCTGTGAAGCATTCAAACTGCACACTCAAAAAAGTCTAACTAGTGCTAATTAAATTATAACTTTTTTTTCTTTACTTTTTCAACGTGTGAACTTTATCTGCACGTAGGCGTCTGTGCCGTGCTGATTACAAACGCACGAGTGATACACTTCAGCCCAATTAAGACGACCAGGTGTGCTGTTTAAGTGACTCATTTCGATGAAGACAATGAAGTAAACATCCCCCTAGCCTGAAATAACACAAAGGCGTCAAAAGTTCAAGCTGAAAAATACTGTCGTCACAAAAAAAAGATTTTTCTTCTCCAGCCGGCATGCCTGCCGGTCTCAGGTTTTTTTGTTGGGAGCCCACAATAATAATGAAAAGATTCCCTGAAAACAAGCCGTAAAATCGGGATATCCCCCCACGGCTCGGTTACCGTAATACAGGATGAAGTGTTTATACGGGCCTTGGGGGGTTAACGGGAAACTTATGGCGGTGTGTTAAACAGAATAATAGAACTCAAACAGAAACATCAAAAAGACCAACAGCCAAAAGTGGCTTCATTTCTGTTCACTGTCCCGTCTCAGGAAGGATGTCTGCTCTAAACCGCTCCAGTATAGTGGCTTAGCACACACATCCTGACCCCCCACCACCCACCATTCTGTACCCAACCCCACATCCCCCCCTTCCCCTTCTAGTCAAACACATTTTAATTAAATCTAGTAAAAAAAACAAAAATAAATACTACTGTTGTCCCAGTAGTAATAATCTAACATTGTGTAAGTAATGTTAAAATTTAACACATTTGTCATGCGAAGGTTAGGATGAAAGTGTATTTTGCATCGAAACCGGACTTGCGACGGCGCATTTTAATAAAGCCTTATTAGTTTCCACGCGTGCGCGTGCGTGTGCGTGTGCGTGCGCAGTTCTTTGCAGTCAGGTGGCCTAGGGCCAATCACGCCTCAGTCGTCCCATCCCATCCTTCAGACTTTTAAAGCAACTAAATCAAGACGATTGTTTCCCCTGGAACGACGGCACTCACTCTTCTGTCAGAGATATGACAGCATTGTTGATGATCCGGTATGTGGGTTTTGGAGGCGGGGGGGTTTTGAGGATGGCAGAGCCGACGATTCTGTTCCGAACCGCAGATTGCTCCGACCAAAACATTGTGTCTACATCGTTAAAGCCGGGAAAGTGATGCAATACAATTTGCGGTCCTTTTTTTTTTCTTCCTCTGGATCATTTGAGTTGTTTTGGGAAGGCTGTGTCCCCTTGCGTGCGTGGCCTGTGTTTTCCCACAACTACACCCTTTTTTTTCTGCTTGTATTTCTCTATTACATCCTCAATTCAATTTTATGTGTATAGTGCTTTTCACAGAGAACGGTCACAAAGACGCTGTACAGAGAAACGGAAGGAAAATTGCACAAAAACCAGGCCTGAACCCCCCAAAAAACAAACAAGGTAAAAACTCCAGGTGGGAGAAAAACACTCGCATCTGTATCCGTATCCAGCTTATAGGATAGGTTTGGTATTTTTTAACCCAGGCCCTATATTCGGATTGCCCTTGATGATCGTGGATTGTAGAGAGACCAAAATTAACGTTTAAAAATACGTTTAAAATACGTTTAAAAATACATTTAAAAATACGTTTAAAAATACGTTTATCATGGTTTTCGAAGACTACAAAATTTGGCCCAATGTCTTCTTATTGAAGCCGTGTCTGAGGACGCAATCAAAGGGGTGTCGAAAATCCATTTTTAAGTGGTCAGCGAAATCTCGGCCTCTATTAATCACGATCATCTGAGGTTATCTGAAAATAGGGCCTGGATTCAAAAACAGGCCTACTGAAGCTACCCTTTAAGTAACGAAGTAATGCTTTGTTAAGATTCACAATGAAATAGATGAGCAGAATGTTGGGAACTGTGTGAAGAGCTGCCCGGTGAATGGAGCAGTTAGTTAGGCTAGTTTTTCTGCTTAAAACGACATTTTCAGCCTCTTCCTCTTCCTCTTTGTCCAATTGGTCACTGTAATTAAGGAGTCAGAGTTCAAACTAAGTGGAACGTTTTTTCTAAGTTGGGCGTTGTTAATCTCTCTCTGGTGAGCTCTGCCCTTAAAGCTATTGCACTTAAGGCAGAAGGGCCTCTGTTTGGGATGCGATGTGACCTTGATCCTAAGGGAAAGGTCTCTCTCTTTCTCTCTTCCTCTCTCTCTCTGTCTTTTCTCTCTCCTCTGTCCTCGTCTCTCGCCGCAGCGAGAAGGCTTTTTCACCCAGAGGAGTAATTCATGCGTTATATTGTGTTCCTGAAAAGTGGGCCGAAGGTTTTTCTTGCCACAGCGTTCTGCAGATACCCTATTGTTCTTCCACAGTTGTTCACAGAGGCCTATTAATTGAAAAAATCTCTGTTTTCCATTGGAGCTTTTCACAGTGGGGTGAGTGTAGGCACTTAAGTTATAGAGCATTGAACAGTTGAATTACACCGAGTTACGTTTAATTATGGGATTTATTGGAATGCACCTTCCTTTTTCTTTTTTTTGGATTGGCCTTGTTTTTCAAAAGCTTGTTTGTTGTACTTTCTTTATATTTCCTGGTTGGTTAAAATCTGTATTTTTGAGCTCGACTGCCACTTTATTTCAGATCACCTACGGGCCACAACCGTGTTGTGCATTAACTGTACGTATCACCCCGTGTACAGCATGTTCCATATAAAACAGGATATTTTTATATCTTATTTATTTTTATGTTCTTATTTCCTCATCAAAGCGAGCGGCCTACTCGCAGGTGACAGTGTTGCTTATTCCAAGAGCCAAATGCAATCAAAATATCATGAAGAAATATGCCCGTTTATAAAACGTTAATCAACACGCTCTCCACGCTCGAGTAAACTCCTCTTGGGGTGGGGGGGGGGGGGGGATCAACTCCGAAGCATCTCTCTACCCGACAGGCTGAGCGATTCCAGCTCTCCCTGGGACTGATGGCTTCATCTCGACAAGTAAAAGCCCACAGGTGAATATAATGTGTCCTTAGTTGGAGGAATCTATTACGCTCTCTGACAGACGAGCGGAGGAGGCGTGTGCAGTTTTGTGCTTTTATTTCCCCCGGCGTTTGTCTGGTAAACTAACGGGGGCCACCCCGCAATTCTATTTGGCGAATGGCTGCGCGGACCGGCTCGTCTGAATCCGTTTGAGATGTCGGCGGAGATGAGACGCAACGAGGACCGTTTTCGTCGTTTCATTAAAGCGCGTCTTTTTTTTCCAGAGGTTTACGGATTTTCCGTCGCCGCCGAATCAGCGGCGAGTTTCGCTGCTTCTTCCTCTTTGTTTTCTTTTGTTCCTCTAATTTCGACGGAACGTGAACTTTATCTACTTAGTATTAAGAAAAGACGTGCTCTACTCACCTGAGACTTATAATTGAGCTTACGGGTGCTGTAGCCCAGGGCACATATAATAAGAAAAGAAAACGGCCAGCACTCTCCAATGTAACTTTATCTACTTGGGTGATCTAAAGCAGTGTTTCTTTAACTTTGGGTCGGGACCCAAAATGAGTCACGGGAGTGTATGAGGTGGGTCCCGGGATGAGGTGGGTCCCGGGATGAGTCACGGGAGTGTATGAGGTGGGTCCCGGGATGAGTCACGGGAGTGTATGATGTGGGTCCCGGGATGAGTCACGGGAGTGTATGAGGTGGCTCCCGGGATGAGTCACGGGAGTGTATGAGGTGGGTCCCGGGATGAGGTGGGCCCCGGGATGAGTCACGGGAGTGTATGAGGTGGGTCCCGGGATGAGGTGGGTCCCGGGATGAGTCACGGGAGTGTATGAGGTGGGTCCCAGGATGAGTCACGGGAGTGTATGAGGTGGGTCCCGGGATGAGTCACGGGAGTGTATGAGGTGGGTCCCGGGATGAGTCACGGGAGTGTATGAGGTGGGTCCCGGGATGAGTCACGGGAGTGTATGAGGTGGGTCCCGGGATGAGTCACGGGACTGTATGAGGTGGGTCCCAGGATGAGTCACGGGAGTGTATGAGGTGGGTCCCGGGATGAGTCACGGGAGTGTATGAGGTGGGTCCCGGTATGAGATGGGTCCCGGGATGAGGCTGTAGTCCACTGGGCTGTGCTAATATGTGTACTGGACATGTCCCTGAAAGGTATTAACTTTCTAAGTTGGGTCCCGATATTAAAATGTGTTTCTGATTTGGGGCCTGAACCAGTGATCTTGGTGCAGGTGTGGGTCCTAGTGAGGCTAAAGGGAACCGTACTCCAGCTCACCTGCCTGTACTCCAGCTCACCTGCCTCTACTCCAGCACACCTGCCCGTACTCCAGCACACCTGCCCGTACTCCAGCACACCTGCCCGTACTCCAGCACACCTGGCTATACTCCAGCACACCTGGCCTTACTCCAGCACACCTGCCTGTACTCCAGCACACCTGGCTATACTCCAGCACACCTGGCCTTACTCCAGCACACCTGCCTGTACTCCAGCACACCTGCCCGTACTCCAGCAC
Organism: Synaphobranchus kaupii; assembly: GCA_029718625.1. Lineage (NCBI taxonomy): Eukaryota > Metazoa > Chordata > Actinopteri > Anguilliformes > Synaphobranchidae > Synaphobranchus > Synaphobranchus kaupii. The sequence continues at coordinate 8,945,534 of CM056381.1, read as the reverse complement.
ACCTGCCTGTACTCCTGCCTGTACTCCAGCACACCTGCCTGTACTCCTGCCTGTACTCCAGCACACCTGCCTGTACTCCAGCACACCTGCCCGTACTCCAGCACACCTGCCCGTACTCCAGCACACCTGCTTGTACTCCAGCACACCTGCCCATACTCCAGCACACCTGCCTGTACTCCAGCACACCTGCCCGTACTCCAGCACACCTGCCTGTACTCCAGCACACCTGCCCGTACTCCAGCACACCTGCCTGTACTCCAGCACACCTGCCTGTACTCCAGCACACCTGCCCGTACTCCAGCACACCTGCCTGTACTCCTGCCTGTACTCCAGCACACCTGCCTGTACTCCAGCACACCTGCCTGTACTCCAGCACACCTGCCCGTACTCCAGCACACCTGCCTGTACTCCAGCACACCTGCCCGTACTCCAGCACACCTGCCTGTACTCCAGCACACCTGGCTGTACTCCAGCACACCTGGCCTTACTCCAGCACACCTGCCTGTACTCCAGCACACCTGCCCGTACTCCAGCACACCTGCCTGTACTCCAGCACACCTGCCCGTACTCCAGCACACCTGCCTCTACTCCAGCACACCTGCCTGTACTCCAGCACACCTGCCCGTACTCCAGCACACCTGCCCATACTCCAGCACACCTGCCTGTACTCCAGCACACCTGCCCGTACTCCAGCACACCTGGCTATACTCCAGCACACCTGGCCTTACTCCAGCACACCTGCCCGTACTCCAGCTCACCTGCCCGTACTCCAGCGCGAGTGTAAAAAAGTGCTTCATTCCACCTGCTTTTTATTTGCGCCATCACTTTCAGAAAGGATGTGTTGATGTGTTGATATCCAACAGACGTTTTGTGTTACTGCTTTTTCAACACATTTTGTGTCAAAGTTCCTACTATCAGACTCAAATGACGAAATTTATGTATTAAAAGGGGAGACCTTAACACAGACTGTTGGAAACACAAAATGCATTGCCCTCAAAACCTAAACTAGACACGGAGGTGTGTTAGAAAACGACACGTTATGCACGTTATGTTTTGAGTGATCCTGGGATGCACTCACATTCTGTCCTATCCCAGGAGAGAGAAAGAAAAAGCCACGCACAAAATGGCAGTCCGAACTAAGCCCAGCACCCCCATCCCACCCAACCCCTGCCCTGCCCTGTGTCGAGCTGCCCTGCCCTGCCCTGCCCTGTGTCGAGCTGCCCTGCCCTGCCCTGTGTCGAGCTGCCCTTCCCTGTGTAGAGCTGCCCTGGCCTGTGTAGAGCTGCCCTGCCCTGTGTTGAGCTGCCCTGCCCTGCCCTGTGTAGAGCTGCCCTGCCCTGTGTCGAGCTGCCCTGCCCTGTGTAGAGCTGCCCTGGCCTGTGTAGAGCTGTCCTGTGTAGAGCTGTCCTGCCCTGTGTAGAGCTGTCCTGCCCTGTGTAGAGCTGTCCTGCCCTGTGTAGAGCTGTGCAATCAGGCCCATCTTGTATCTACCCTCTGCTAGATTAATGGGTCCAGCACTGCCTCTTTGAGCCACTGCTGTTACACACCTTACGACAGTGGCAGATTGCTAAAGTTTCATGGCCCAATGCAGCGCTGCACCTTCGAGAGGTGCTGGTCCGTAATGAGATTTTTTTCACATTTGGAAGGTTACGCTGTTATTTCTCCTTCCTCCAGAGTTTCTGTTTATTTATTTGACTTTTCAGGGCACCTTGAGTGATTCTCAGGAAAAGAAATATCCCCCGTTTATCGAACAACATTTGAAATGTAAAATTAAAAAATAGAGCGTGAAATTAATTTTCTCTTCCCCCGAAGGGGAAAAACATTTAAAAAAAAAAATAGAACCAGGTTACCTGTACATCAGCGTGATGTACGAAAGTGTGATTCAACACCTGTCCATAGACGGGCTTCTAGGAAGGCAAAGAAATAAATATGAAATATGCAGTTTCTAAATAAATGGCCCTGGGAATAAATTACTTAAATAAAATGCATGTTAAAAGCCTGCATATACTGCAGTCCTTTTGCGATTGACACCTGTGCTGTAGATAAAAAAAATAAGAATGATCATGGATACAGCTGTGCATGGTGGGATATGGAATGATTACATCACAACGAAAACGACATGATGGGAAAATAAATTTGAAACACACACACACACACACACGCACACACACACACAGAGGAGAGCCCTGGTAGTAATGAATGCTGGTTATTCCTGACTTTTGCTGAAAACTCGCTGCCCTGATGCTGTTGCTTTCTGCTGCAGATCCAATCTGCCTCCTGGCAACAGGCAGCATAGAATGTTCCGGAATGTGTCATGCCCCGCCTCTACAGATTCCGTGGGCTTTCAGTTGTTCAGACACACAATAGTAGATGGCTTAAAGCAGGGGTGTCAAACTCCAGTCCTGGAGGGCCGCAGTGTCACAGGTATTTGTGGTTTCCTTTCAATCAGCACCCAGTTAAAGCATTGAGAACAAGGTGTGTGGACTTCTTAGCCAATTAGTGACTTAAATTAATCACTTGTGCTTAAACGCACCAAAAACCAGCAGACACTGCGGCCCTCCAGGACCGGATCTTGACACCCCTGGCTTAAAGAAACGGTCCACTCAGTCGTCTCCTCAAAGACTTTCATACTCAGTATAAAATGTTCAGTGATAATTTAACACAAGTTTATCTGAGTTCAAGAGGGATAAAGCGTACTCTAAGATGCGCTCCTTCAGATTTGAGCCAATGCTGAAGATTTTAAGGTGTACCTATATGCACTGTAAAGCACAGGTTTTAAGTTCATGTCTCCAAAGTTTTGGGGCGATACAGGGAGGATTTCAGACAGAACGATATTTCCCATCTCACTATGTGAACAGTTGGCTGTGGTTATCTCCCATATACACGTGTGCTCATATGTGCAGCCTGAGATCAATCACATGTTCTCATGTTTGTGGCTAAATGTCGTAGCTTTTCAACCTTTTATGACTGGATGGAATTGGAATCTTAATCCCTCATATTATGTTCCTGGGTCAATTTGACCCGATTCAATGTTTCACATCTCTTAAAAACCAGTAAACCTGATTTTTTCATCTTGACACTATATGACTTTTCCTAATTTATTGGGACTCAATGGTAAACATGCAGTAGACATAATGCCATGTACTGTACCAACCTACCTGTGTGGCGTAGCTAGGGCTGTACCGAATGTCATTTTTTTACATTCGAAGCTTCTATTGAGGTTTTCGAATGAAGCTTCGAATGTCTGTCGTCATATTTTATGACGTCATCAAAAAAAATCATTAAAAAAAATCCTCAAACAAAATCCTCAGTTTGAATAAAGTGATTAATCTTTTTTTTTTTTAATCAACTTTCTTTAATGAATATAACTCGTCAGTTTCGTCAACATAAAATAATCCAATAAGGGCATAAAATAATGATGAAACAATAATTGCGCCCTTAGGCTTATAGCAACATGCTACGACAGAAATGGCAATGACACCAGAACATTTCAAATGAAAGTGTTTGCTTTTTTTTAATTTTTTTTACTCAAAATCTGAACAGTCCGGTGACTATAAGTTCGGTGTGACCGACACTCACTCATTGTGCAAAGGACGGGGGCTGTATGTAACAATGTCACAAACTACTGTAGCCTACCAAAAGAGATAGCTACTGTTTCCACTTCCAGTGGTCTAGGACTTACTAACTCTTTTCATGTTGTGAGCCAGGAATATCAGTTTGTCGACATGGTCTGGTAGAAGTGAGCTTCGAGCTTTGCTCACGATGAATCCTGCCTTTGAAAAAATTCGCTCAGCTGGAGTTGACGTCGCTGGGATGCAAAGTATGTATCTAGCGGTCACCGCGATTTGGAATTGTGTACCCCGGTTCAAGCTTATCCATCAAGTATCTAAAACCTGCACCATGTACCGTGTTCACCGGCCTCATGTCCATCGCAATAAATGTCACGAGCGCATCAGTTATGTCCTTTTTCCTCTTTTTGGACAAAGGAGGTTTCATCACCTGATCCAGGGTTCTTTGGCTTTGTGTTGCTGTTGCCGCCGATGCACTCCATTGCTGGGGATGCACCTAAATGTTCCGTAATACACACACAATTAGTTGTGCAAATATTGCGTTTATTAAGTTAATTGTTCTGTAGTTTGCTATCCTACTACTCTTTCCTCAAAATCTTTGGCAGAGTTATTTATTCATCATAGCTATTTTAGCTAGTTAACCATGAGCTAACGTTATCTAACCTAACGTTAGCCAAGTAGAGAAAATTCAGAGAACTTACACTTTTCAAATGATTTGCCAAATTCGTAGTAGAATGATGGTATGCCAGTTTCACTTTGCATAACTGGCACTGCACTTTTTTAGGATCATCATCAGCAATCTTAAAATGCTTCCAAACTGGCGATTTCTTCGACATCTTCTTAAAGTCGTTGTTGGTACGAAAGTGATGGTGACGTCTTGATGGAGCGCCGAGCGCCGAGCGCCAAGCGAATGCAGATAGGCTACATCATTTATGATAAATGTTTTTTTTTTTTTTAATGACGAGTCATTTACTATAATAGTATAATACTATAATATTAGTGTAGCCTAATCTTTATCTGCAACTGTGAAGAAAAAACCCATTGGTTTAAACAGAATGAATAGACACATGCAGAAAAAAAAAAAAAAGCTGCAGCATTCGAATGTTGATTTAGAATTCGAATGTCAACGTTATGAATGAAGCTTCTAAGCTTCGAACTATTCGGTACAGCCCTAGGCGTAGCTGTATAAAATGTAAGAAAATATACAGGCTTTTTTATTGTTTGTCTCAGATTTTTTTGGTGGGTGATTCTGGTGGCACTTTTATATACAGGTTTTAAACTTCACAAACTTTCACTTACCTCAGGCTCTAAAATTTGATGTTTCATCACAGATTTTTTGATATTTAGGGATGAAAGGCTCACATCAATTGAGAGACGCACAACAGGTGACACGGAAAGCGCAGTAGTTTTCTGTCTGTTTAAACTTTTGGGGTCATTTCGACGCCAAACACAATAGGAGTCATAAAATGTCAATATAATATGAGGGTTAAGAGCGTGATATCATTCCAAGCAAACCCACATGTGCTATGAGATCACCGCAGCACAGCCCATTGAAAATGGCAGCAGAAAGCCCACCAGGCTAATATCACTGAGAGCTCCCATCTGCGCCTTCTATTTTCACACAAAGCTTTTCAACATTGTTTTTTTTTTTTTTTCTCCGTTATGCCCATGTCAAATGTATCTAGTGATACAGATAGCTTTGTTGCCGCAGTATTTCAAAAATAAAACAAGAACCGCTCTGGTACTTCAATTACCCGCGCATATCTTCACGAGCCCAGGGTAGGGAAAATCGTTCGACGGAGTCTGTATACCTCCTGGGGTCCAGTAAAGTGTGCCGCTAATTGTGAGCTTATGTGAGGGGGACTGCTGAAGGCGCCTTTTTAATATGGTTGCTTGTAGCGTATTGATCATTACAGCTGCAAAACGACATCTCAAGACGGGCTGGATCAGCCAATTCTTCACTAATCAATCACCTTTAACTTTGCATTTGCATATTAACAGCAGACAATGACTATAAAGATATATCCATTGAAACACTTTCATTTGTATACCTGCTCAGTTGGCGGAGGACAATGATTGGACCCATCTCCATAATCACGAAAGTGGTTAGGGAGGAGGGGGGGTGCCTCTTTGCCTATGGCTATGAATTCTAGGAATATATATATTGTATTTTTTTGTTATGGGATAAATAGCATGGCAATCAAATAACCCGCAACAATAGGCAAGCCAGAAGTAGACAGTTCTGATGGAACAAAAGCAGAGCTCTCTGGTGAATTATGCTGACCCAGTTTTGGAGAATGTGCCTGATTTTTTTTTTCATGGCTCAGGGACACCCGTGTGTGCATACAGATCACTCAGAATTATTATCTTACCTCCTACCCCCCCTCCCCATGCTGTCATCATGCACACACCTTTATTATCTTACCTCCTCCTACCCCCCCTCCCCATGCTGTCATCCTGCACACACCTTTATTATCTTACCTCCTCCTACCCCCCCCTCCCCATGCTGTCATCATGCACACACCTTTATTATCTTACCTCCTCCTACCCCCCCTCCCCATGCTGTCATCATGCACACACCTTTATTATCTTACCTCCTCCTACCCCCCCTCCCCATGCTGTCATCATGCACACACCTTTATTATCTTACCTCCTCCTACCCCCCCTCCCCATGCTGTCATCATGCACACACCTTTATTATCTTACCTCCTCCAACCCCCCCTCCCCATGCTGTCATCATGCACACACCTTTATTATCTTACCTTCTCCTACCCCCCCCTCCCCATGCTGTCATCATGCACACACCTTTATTATCTTACCTCCTCCAACCCCCCCTCCCCATGCTGTCATCATGCACACACCTTTATTATCTTACCTCCTCCAACCCCCCCTCCCCATGCTGTCATCATGCACACACCTTTATTATCTTACCTCCTCCTACCCCCCCTCCCCATGCTGTCATCATGCACACACCTTTATTATCTTACCTCCTCCACCCCCCCCTCCCCATGCTGTCATCATGCACACACCTTTATTATCTTACCTCCTACCCCCCCCTCCCCATGCTGTCATCATGCACACACCTTTATTATCTTACCTCCTCCACCCCTCCCCATGCTGTCATCCTGCACACACCTTTATTATCTTACCTTCTCCTACCCCCCCCTCCCCATGCTGTCATCATGCACACACCTTTATTATCTTACCTCCTCCAACCCCCCCCTCCCCATGCTGTCATCCTGCACACACCTTTATTATCTTACCTCCTCCAACCCCCCCTCCCCATGCTGTCATCATGCACACACCTTTATTATCTTACCTTCTCCTACCCCCCCTCCCCATGCTGTCATCATGCACACACCTTTATTATCTTACCTCCTCCTACCCCCCCTCCCCATGCTGTCATCATGCACACACCTTTATTATCTTACCTCCTCCAACCCCCCCTCCCCATGCTGTCATCATGCACACACCTTTATTATCTTACCTCCTCCTACCCCCCCTCCCCATGCTGTCATCATGCACACACCTTTATTATCTTACCTCCACCCCCCCCCTCCCCATGCTGTCATCATGCACACACCTTTATTATCTTACCTCCTCCTACCCCCCCCTCCCCATGCTGTCATCATGCACACACCTTTATTATCTTACCTCCTCCAACCCCCCCTCCCCATGCTGTCATCATGCACACACCTTTATTATCTTACCTCCTCCAACCCCCCCTCCCCATGCTGTCATCATGCACACACCTTTATTATCTTACCTCCTCCTACCCCCCCTCCCCATGCTGTCATCATGCACACACCTTTATTATCTTACCTCCTCCACCCCTCCCCATGCTGTCATCCTGCACACACCTTTATTATCTTACCTTCTCCTACCCCCCCCTCCCCATGCTGTCATCATGCACACACCTTTATTATCTTACCTCCTCCAACCCCCCCTCCCCATGCTGTCATCCTGCACACACCTTTATTATCTTACCTCCTCCAACCCCCCCTCCCCATGCTGTCATCATGCACACACCTTTATTATCTTACCTTCTCCTACCCCCCCTCCCCATGCTGTCATCATGCACACACCTTTATTATCTTACCTCCCACCCCCCCTCCCCATGCTGTCATCATGCACACACCTTTATTATCTTACCTCCTCCTACCCCCCCCTCCCCATGCTGTCATCCTGCACACACCTTTATTATCTTACCTCCTCCAACCCCCCCTCCCCATGCTGTCATCATGCACACACCTTTATTATCTTACCTCCTCCTACCCCTCCTCCCCATGCTGTCATCATGCACACACCTTTATTATCTTACCTCCTCCTACCCCCCCCTCCCCATGCTGTCATCATGCACACACCTTTATTATCTTACCTCCTCCAACCCCCCCTCCCCATGCTGTCATCATGCACACACCTTTATTATCTTACCTCCTCCTACCCCCCCCTCCCCATGCTGTCATCATGCACACACCTTTATTATCTTACCTTCTCCTACCCCCCCTCCCCATGCTGTCATCCTGCACACACCTTTATTATCTTACCTCCTCCAACCCCCCCTCCCCATGCTGTCATCATGCACACACCTTTATTATCTTACCTCCTCCTACCCCCCCTCCCCATGCTGTCATCATGCACACACCTTTATTATCTTACCTCCTCCAACCCCCCCTCCCCATGCTGTCATCATGCACACACCTTTATTATCTTACCTTCTCCTACCCCCCCCTCCCCATGCTGTCATCCTGCACACACCTTTATTATCTTACCTCCTCCACCCCCCCTCCCCATGCTGTCATCATGCACACACCTTTATTATCTTACCTCCTCCAACCCCCCCTCCCCATGCTGTCATCATGCACACACCTTTATTATCTTACCTCCTCCCACCCCCCCCTCCCCATGCTGTCATCATGCACACACCTTTATTATCTTACCTCCAACCCCACCTCCCCATGCTGTCATCATGCACACACCTTTATTATCTTACCTCCTCCACCCCTCCCCATGCTGTCATCATGCACACACCTTTATTATCTTACATTACATTACATTACATTACATTTATTTAGCAGACGCTTTTATCCAAAGCGACGTACAGTAAGTGCGTACAGAGACATTATCAAGATCACTACAGAACAGACAGGGCAAAGCACATCCTTCACATAATGTAGCAGCTATCCCTAGCAATGAGCGTCGACTGTAGTTCACAGTAAGCTGTGGGAAAATCAGCAACACCACACTACCATTCCAAATACTATTGTAAACTATAATAAACAGACAGGAAAACACAGGGAACAGGGAACTGATATTCCTAGGTGAGGGTATCAGTCAAGGTGGAGTCTGAAGAGGTGTGTCTTCAGGCCTCGACGGAATGCAGGCAGGGTTGGAGTAGAACGTAGGGGAATGGGAAGTTCATTCCACCACTGAGGAGCTAATGTGGAAAAACTCCGCAGTCGGGACAAGCGAGAGCCTTTGACACGGAGGGGGGGAAGTGCCAGTCGCCCTGCTGTAGAAGAGCGAAGTGGTCGAGCAGGAACATAGTTCTGGATTAAGTCCTGCAGGTAGGCGGGGCCTGTCCTATTGGCTGCAGTGTAGGCCAGGGTCAGAACTTTGAACCTGATCCTGGCTGCAACTGGCAGCCAGTGGAGAGACCTCAGCAGGGGGGTTACGTGGGAAAATTTCGGGAGGTTGAACACAAGCCGGGCAGCTGCATTCTGGATCAGTTGAAGAGGCAGAATGGCGCAGGCCGGCAGGCTTGCGAGCAGGGAGTTGCAGTAGTCCAGGCGTGAGGTGACCATGGTCTGGACAAGAAGCTGGGTGGAGTAGGTGGTCAGGTACGGTCGAATCCTCCTGATGTTGTACAGGAGGAACCTGCAGGACCGTGCCGTCGCCCTGATGTGCTCTTTGAAGTCCAGCCGGTCGTCCAGGACCACCCCCAGGTTCCTTGCAGAGCGGGAGGCAGCCACCACGGTCCCATCAACGGTGATGGAGAGGTCATGTAGTGGGGAGGTCTTGTACGGCATGAAGAGGAGCTCTGTCTTGTCAAGGTTGAGCTTCAGGTGATGGGTAGCCATCCACTCCGAGATGTCAGTCAGACAAGCAGATATCCTCTCCTTAACCTGTGGGGTGGAGGGAGGGAAAGAGAGGAAGAGTTGAGTGTCGTCAGCATAGCTATGGTATGAGAAGCCATGTGAATGTATTACTGAGCCAAGAGACTTAGTATACATAGAGAACAGCAGAGGACCCAGTACAGATCCCTGCGGGACTCCTGTAGACAGGGGACGGGGAGCAGAGACGGAACCCTTCCAGGAGACTTGGTAGGATCTATCAGTGAGATACGATACAAACCAAGACAGGGCAGTTCCTGAAATGCCCATCTCAGCGAGTGTGGAGATCAGGAGCTTGTGATTGACCGTGTCGAATGCCGCAGACAGGTCAAGGAGAATCAGAACAGAGGAGAGGGAGGAGGCTCTAGCAGTGGCGAGTGCCTCAGTCACAGCCAGGAGAGCAGTTTCAGTCGAATGGCCGGTTCTGAAGCCAGACTGATGCGGGTCAAGCAGGTTGTTCTGGTGGAGAAAAGCAGACAGTTGGTTAAGGACAGCACGTTCAAGTGTTTTGGACAGGAAGGGCAAGAGAGATACCGGACGGTAGTTCCTGACATCAGCGGGATCTAAGCTAGGTTTTTTAAGGAGTGGGGTTACACGGGCAGTTTTAAAGGCAGCAGGAACATGGCCACAGATAAAGGAGGTGTTAATAATGGAGGACAGATATGGAAGGAGCTCAGCAGATATAGACTGGAGAACTGCTGAAGGTATGGGGTCTAGTGGACAGGTGGTTGCACGATGACGCGTCACCAGCTCGAGCACATCGGAGTTCTCCAGAGTCCTGAAGGACGACAGTGTAGCGATGGGTTCAGTATGGGGGATGTGGGGTGTCACCGGATGCGTGAAGGAGTTCCGGATCGCGGCCACCTTCCCCTCAAAGTGGGTCAGGAAGTCATCTGCAGAGAGGGAGGAGGGTGAAGGGGGTGGAGGGGGGGTGAGCAGGGAGGAGAAGGTGGAAAAGAGTTTACGTGGGTTAGATAGGCATGTATCAATTTTAGACTGGAAAAATGAAGTTTTTGCTGATGTGGTTGCAGCTGTGAAGGCTGCCAGCAGAGTGTGGTAGGAGGCCAGGTCATCTGGGGATCTGGATTTCCTCCACTTTCTCTCAGCGGCTCGTAGCGTGGTTCTGCTGGATCTGAGGGAATCCGTCAGCCACGGGGAGGGGGGTGATAGTCGGGCTGGTTTGGAGATAAGAGGACATAGTGAGTTGAGAGACTGAGAGAGGCATGAGTTAAACACAGAGGTGGCAACATCAATGGGCATCTTAGCAAAGGTAGCAGGAGGAGGAAGTGCAGAGAGAGCAGAAGTAGTGAGAGAGGTGTGAGAGAGGGTGCGGAGATTTCTCCTGAACGTAACAGCGGGTGGGTTGTTAGCGGAGTTGAGGGAGAGTGGGCAGGAGAGAGAGAATGAGATAAAGAAATGGTCCGATACGTGGAGGGGGGTCACCGTGAGTTCAGATGTGGCGCAACTCCTGGTGAGTACAAGGTCTAGTTGGTTACCACCATTGTGGGTGGCAGGCGATGGGGACTGAGTGAGGGCAAAGGACTGGAGGAGTGAGGTGACACTGGATAGCTGGATCTTACCTCCCACCCCCCCCTCCCCATGCTGTCATCCTGCACACACCTTTATTATCTTACCTCCTCCACCCCTCCCCATGCTGTCATCATGCACACACCTTTATTATCTTACCTCCTCCTACCCCCCCTCCCCATGCTGTCATCATGCACACACCTTTATTATCTTACCTCCTCCACCCCCCCCTCCCCATGCTGTCATCATGCACACACCTTTATTATCTTACCTCCTCCACCCCTCCCCATGCTGTCATCATGCACACACCTTTATTATCTTACCTCCAACCCCCCCTCCCCATGCTGTCATCCTGCACACACCTTTATTATCTTACCTCCTACCCCCCCTCCCCATGCTGTCATCATGCACACACCTTTATTATCTTACCTCCTCCTACCCCCCCTCCCCATGCTGTCATCCTGCACACACCTTTATTATCTTACCTCCTCCACCCCTCCCCATGCTGTCATCCTGCACACACCTTTATTATCTTACCTCCTCCTACCCCCCCTCCCCATGCTGTCATCATGCACACACCTTTATTATCTTACCTCCTCCTACCCCCCCTCCCCATGCTGTCATCATGCACACACCTTTATTATCTTACCTCCTCCTACCCCCCCTCCCCATGCTGTCATCCTGCACACACCTTTATTATCTTACCTCCTCCTACCCCCCCTCCCCATGCTGTCATCATGCACACACCTTTATTATCTTACCTCCTCCACCCCCCCCTCCCCATGCTGTCATCATGCACACACCTTTATTATCTTACCTCCTACCCCCCCTCCCCATGCTGTCATCATGCACACACCTTTATTATCTTACCTCCTCCACCCCTCCCCATGCTGTCATCCTGCACACACCTTTATTATCTTACCTTCTCCTACCCCCCCCTCCCCATGCTGTCATCATGCACACACCTTTATTATCTTACCTCCTCCAACCCCCCCTCCCCATGCTGTCATCCTGCACACACCTTTATTATCTTACCTCCTCCAACCCCCCCTCCCCATGCTGTCATCATGCACACACCTTTATTATCTTACCTTCTCCTACCCCCCCTCCCCATGCTGTCATCATGCACACACCTTTATTATCTTACCTCCTCCTACCCCCCCTCCCCATGCTGTCATCATGCACACACCTTTATTATCTTACCTTCTCCTACCCCCCCTCCCCATGCTGTCATCCTGCACACACCTTTATTATCTTACCTCCTCCAACCCCCCCTCCCCATGCTGGCATCATGCACACACCTTTATTATCTTACCTCCTCCTACCCCCCCTCCCCATGCTGTCATCATGCACACACCTTTATTATCTTACCTCCACCCCCCCCTCCCCATGCTGTCATCATGCACACACCTTTATTATCTTACCTCCTCCTACCCCCCCCTCCCCATGCTGTCATCATGCACACACCTTTATTATCTTACCTCCTCCAACCCCCCCTCCCCATGCTGTCATCATGCACACACCTTTATTATCTTACCTCCTCCAACCCCCCCTCCCCATGCTGTCATCATGCACACACCTTTATTATCTTACCTCCTCCTACCCCCCCTCCCCATGCTGTCATCATGCACACACCTTTATTATCTTACCTCCTCCACCCCTCCCCATGCTGTCATCCTGCACACACCTTTATTATCTTACCTTCTCCTACCCCCCCCCTCCCCATGCTGTCATCATGCACACACCTTTATTATCTTACCTCCTCCAACCCCCCCTCCCCATGCTGTCATCCTGCACACACCTTTATTATCTTACCTCCTCCAACCCCCCCTCCCCATGCTGTCATCATGCACACACCTTTATTATCTTACCTTCTCCTACCCCCCCTCCCCATGCTGTCATCATGCACACACCTTTATTATCTTACCTCCTCCAACCCCCCCTCCCCATGCTGTCATCATGCACACACCTTTATTATCTTACCTCCTCCACCCCTCCCCATGCTGTCATCATGCACACACCTTTATTATCTTACCTCCTCCACCCCTCCCCATGCTGTCAACCTCCTCCTACCCCCCCTCCCCATGCTGTCATCATGCACACACCTTTATTATCTTACCTCCTCCTACCCCCCCCTCCCCATGCTGTCATCATGCACACACCTTTATTATCTTACCTTCTCCTACCCCCCCTCCCCATGCTGGCATCCTGCACACACCTTTATTATCTTACCTCCTCCAACCCCCCCTCCCCATGCTGTCATCATGCACACACCTTTATTATCTTACCTCCTCCTACCCCCCCCTCCCCATGCTGTCATCATGCACACACCTTTATTATCTTACCTCCTCCAACCCCCCCTCCCCATGCTGTCATCATGCACACACCTTTATTATCTTACCTCCTCCAACCCCCCCCTCCCCATGCTGTCATCATGCACACACCTTTATTATCTTACCTCCTCCTACCCCCCCTCCCCATGCTGTCATCATGCACACACCTTTATTATCTTACCTCCTCCAACCCCCCCTCCCCATGCTGTCATCATGCACACACCTTTATTATCTTACCTCCTCCTACCCCCCCCTCCCCATGCTGTCATCATGCACACACCTTTATTATCTTACCTCCTCCAACCCCCCCTCCCCATGCTGTCATCATGCACACACCTTTATTATCTTACCTCCTCCAACCCCCCCCTCCCCATGCTGTCATCATGCACACACCTTTATTATCTTACCTCCTCCAACCCCCCCTCCCCATGCTGTCATCATGCACACACCTTTATTATCTTACCTCCTCCAACCCCCCCTCCCCATGCTGTCATCATGCACACACCTTTATTATCTTACCTCCTCCAACCCCCCCTCCCCATGCTGTCATCATGCACACACCTTTATTATCTTACCTCCTCCACCCCTCCCCATGCTGTCATCCTGCACACACCTTTATTATCTTACCTCCTCCTACCCCCCCTCCCCATGCTGTCATCATGCACACACCTTTATTATCTTACCTCCTCCAACCCCCCCTCCCCATGCTGTCATCATGCACACACCTTTATTATCTTACCTCCTCCAACCCCCCCTCCCCATGCTGTCATCATGCACACACCTTTATTATCTTACCTCCTCCACCCCTCCCCATGCTGTCATCCTGCACACACCTTTATTATCTTACCTCCTCCTACCCCCCCTCCCCATGCTGTCATCATGCACACACCTTTATTATCTTACCTCCTCCCACCCCCCCTCCCCATGCTGTCATCATGCACACACCTTTATTATCTTACCTCCAACCCCACCTCCCCATGCTGTCATCATGCACACACCTTTATTATCTTACCTCCAACCCCCCCTCCCCATGCTGTCATCATGCACACACCTTTATTATCTTACCTCCTCCACCCCTCCCCATGCTGTCATCATGCACACACCTTTATTATCTTACCTCCTGCACCCCTCCCCATGCTGGCATCATGCAGACACCTTTTTCACATTAACAATTATCTATGTCTTATGTTTTATGCCTTATGTCTTATGTCTTATGTCTTTTGGTCACTTTTTTGTGCCTCCAGGGAGTGTAAGTGATTATGATTGTAGTGAGTATAGTAGCTTAAATGATCGTCACCGATTGGCTGCACCCTTTTCCCCCCCAAAGCCTAAAATGGATGATGATTGACAGGAAAGTACAGAAACCTGAGCTTGAGTTTGCCATCCCCGCTTTGTCGTCTCTCGGCTGTTGACCAGGACAGGGAAGGAGGGCTTTTACCTGTATTTGATCTTAATTAGCATATATAATCAACCTGACCACACGGGTGGTCTGTGATTTTAGCGACCGTTATTCAGGCGCTCACGCGTCACAGCTGGTTCCTGTTTGTGTTTCCCTGTGTCAGGGCTACACTCTCACAAATAAAGGTACAGTGGAGGTACATTTTTGTTCTTCAAGGAACAAATTTCCCAAATGCACCCTGATGGTACAATTATATATTTGGGTGCTAATCAGTACCTTTTACAGGAAAAAAAGGAACAAATTAATTACATATTGCCGGCTAAGGGTATAATTTTGTGTACCTGTAAGCTGGCACCCCAGTGACAAGCTTTTTCGTACCTTTTTTCTGGGAGTGTACTCCACCGTGTTTCAGGGCCCAATTACACATGGCCATGGTTCAGTAGTAGCCCTGCCTAATGTGAAGCCTTTTACTGCCGTCTAATCTACAAGTAAACTGGCGCTGCTGCTTAGAGCGCATTAGCTGTCGAGCCACAGAAATGAGAACAAATACTGGTGCATACACAGGCCCTCTGGACTGTGAACAGCCCATCCCTGCATGCCAACCTCGACAATCCAGGGCTGTACTGGGGCCATCCCTGCATGCCAACCTCGTCAATCCAGGGCTGTACTGGGGCCATCCCTGCATGCCAACCTCGACAATCCAGGGCTGTACTGGGGCCATATTCACCAAACATCTGAAAGCTAAAAGGGGCTCCTAACTGGCCGATTTAGGAGAAACCCTTAAAAATAATGGGCGTGTCAGTCCTAACTTTAGGACTCCAAGTTTTTGGTCTAAGAGTAATTCACAAAGCATTTTAGGTCTAAAACCAGCTCGTAAATCGGTGAAACGTTAGGGTATAGTGAATAGGACTCCTAAGTCACTATGACCAAATGACAAACAGAGGACTCTCTTAGCTAGGATCTTTTGTCTGCCACTTAAGATAACTCTTAAGTGTTAAGATAAAATGTTTTGTGAATACGGCCCCTGATCTGCTTTCTTAAACCGGTTCTTCTAAAACCGCCTGCTTCGTATTTCAGATTGCCTCACCACCCGCTGGTCTTCCGGCAAAATCTAAATGGAGATCTAACGCCCGTTTTCCTTGTTGTTGTTTTATTCTGATGGGCATCAAAACGTTATCATTATGTTTTTCCATCTTCATTTTCCGTTTCGTTATTGTGGCGCTGTCATTCCGTGATGTATTCACGGGTAGTGCTCTTGTAATATTCTGCGGTAAATTACATTAGGCTGATCGGATTTATGTAGTTATGATTTCCACTGTAGCAACAGAAAACATCCTGGCCACCAGCAAGAAGCAATGTACTCGTGATCCATATACATTGACACCCCCTGTAATCTAAGTGACTGATACGCACAGGTCGGGCGCTTTAGTTGACGGTAAGATTATTAACGTACGTCAGAGATTCCTTCCACATCAATAAGCGCTGTTCTTTCTCTCCCGTGACTTTCCCGAGCGCCAAAATGAGTTCTCCTCTTGAGGCAAAAAGCGCGCATTATTTTCAGTGCAATTCACGGAATGCCTGAAATGATGAAACGCAAAACCATGAATTGAATAAAATGATACAGTGCTCCCCGTGGTAGGCTATTCACTTTGCCGAATGCATCGAGGCGGAGCGTAAATGCATTTCAATTTTCTGCCTACCAAGTTGCCAAACTATATTTACCGATAGAGGAAAACGTCATCAGGCAGGTCATTTTCTGGAAATAGGTTTTTTAATTTTTTTTATATAGTGACTCAGATCCTTCTATGTTACAGCCTTTTATGATTACTTGGTGCATTATTAGATAGAAATTAAAGTCCCCTGTGAACGCTGTAGCCACAGCAGACAGAAAGGCC
Organism: Synaphobranchus kaupii; assembly: GCA_029718625.1. Lineage (NCBI taxonomy): Eukaryota > Metazoa > Chordata > Actinopteri > Anguilliformes > Synaphobranchidae > Synaphobranchus > Synaphobranchus kaupii. Next base: position 8,928,698 of record CM056381.1, on the reverse strand, counting down.
CAAACGAAAGCCCTTAAAGGAATGAGAAAAGACTGCTTGACGCGTCTCCGGGATCATTTTATAACACTGATTATATGAAATGTAATGCGGTTTCACTCGACTAATCAACGAAGATGCCAGAGTGCGAAGGAGTGGCTCCAGGAGCTCGCAGTGTGTCACAGAGTTTGTGTCTCTTGTGTACTGCAGAAAAATGCTTGAAAATTGGCTTATAGCATTCTTGTAACCAAAAGAAAAACCTTTTTTTCCTGGTGATCTGCAGGGGTCTCCCCAAATTTACATCAGTGCAGGCAGATAGGCAGTGTCACCTCTGACCTTTTGGGGGCCCTATGCACTATTTTATTTGGGCCCCTCCCCCCTCGTCTTTCCTCTGCTATCATCCCAGGGGCCATAAGCATCGAGGACTGGGGCGGGGGGAGGGGGGAGGGGTGGGGGGCTGTTGGGGTGCGGGGTCAGATTGCAATTGTGGAATGGGGGGAGGAGTGGGAGAGGTTGTTTTATTTTAAAAATAAATACACAAACACACACCTTTGCAATATTGCTGTCCTCTCTTGGGGCCCGATCCAGTGCCGGGGGCCATTGACGACTTTCCCATAACTCATAATTATGAGTGGGCCTGACTGTAGGTACGCTGGCTTTCTCTCTGGCCCCTGCATGGCGAACACAGCCACGGCCTGCAAACTAGCCTGTCTGACACTCTGGCCTCAATGTTGCCAGATTGTGGTATATCCCCCCAAACTGTAGGCATTCACGCACAGAGTTTTCCCATTCGAAAATCCATGGGGGGGGAGTCTAAATTTATGTGAGTCGATGCTAGATGGGGGATTTTAAAAGGTATGAGGGAAAGTTGTATGGGAGGTAAGGGAAGATGGGGGATTTTTTAGGGGTATCGCTGGCTCATGTGATTTTTCTGGGGGTGTGCGTGAAATCCCAGGGATCTGGCAACACTGATTGGCCTGTCTGTGCCATTCTAGGACATGACCACAGCACATCCACCATGACTCTGGAACCCAGGTGCAACACACAATATTTCAGTGCTAAATCAACTCTGGCAGTGTTAATCTGACTCTGATAGAGTACATTTTATACTGTAGCAGTTCAAGATCTCCACATTCAAAGGTGAGAGAGGAAGGTTGGTGTGATTTTGAGGTTATTTTCCTCAGGTAATACAGACAAAATAAAATAATAAACACTTTTTAGAAAAAGATCTCATCAAAATGACAAACTGGTAATCCATGAGGAATTGTAGTCGAGGCTCGAGAAAACAAGACATGATGCGATTTGTCATTACTCAGAAGTGTTTGTGCCAAGGAATGGATTAAAGGAAATTTTTTTAAATGGAAATGTCTCCTTAATAACCTCTGTTTAAAAATAAATAAATACAGAGAAAGTGGGGAGAGGGACAAAAAAATCATATTGAGACATTTGAACGAGAAGATTTTTTTCCAGGCTATTTATAAAATTACATATATATACTTTTTTTCTGTTTGAGTGGCAAAATGACAAGTTATCAATCTGAGATGACAGGGCTGTTGCAGATGGACAAACCCCGCCACGTTTGTCCCGAGTTATCACCATCAGCCGGTGGTGTGGAGTTATTCAGCTTCGCTGCGCCTCGGCCCCTGCGTTTATTATGGGATGTTCAGAACACGCTTTGTTGTCGCGGTGATTGATGCCGCACATCCAGTCAAATTGCCAGACAAGCATCCTGCTTTGTGCTTTTCTGAAGAGGAAAATAGCTCTTTCTAAACAAGCACTTGCAGGCATGAGAAACTGTGCTTTTCTTGCTAGTTTGAGGTTACTGGTACCCAGCTTTTCTTTCGGCGGCCATTTTAACCCTTCCTTGTGGAAAAAGCAGCACGTCTCCGTGCTCCTCTGGATTACTAAAGCTACTAATAATAACTACTAATAATATTAAGCTAATATGTCTTGGGTACGCCGCAACCCCATTCACATGCTTTGCGGCTTCGGTAAAAACAAATCCGCTGGATCAAAATAACCTTTGTACTGATTACGGGCCAAGCTTTCGTAATGGAAGAACAGAATGTTTTAACACGCGGTCAGCTGAGGGGGATATGAGCCAGACACAAGATGCTTTCAGGAAATGAAGCAAAGCCCTCTCTTACAATGGTTAGAGGCGCATGGTGTATTCAAGTGGCCAACTCAGGAGGATGGTGCGTAATGTTTGCCGAATTGCCGTGACGATGGTCCTGTTCGTTACGGTAAAGGTGTTGAAATTATCAGCGGCAAACGCCCTCAGGAAGCTGATGCTTGTTTGACTGGCCTCTGATCAGCATTTGCAGTTCCCAATGTTTTAAATAGCGTCTGCCAAAACGATTGAAGATGAAAACAAACGCAGAAGGTTAAAGACCTATCGTTGCCATAACTTCCTGGAGAACTTGCGGTAAACTCTGAGAATTTGCTTGCTTGGCAGCTCCTGTCAGCCCCTTGGAGAAAGCACAGGAAAAATACTGAAGAAATAGACATCATATGATAGCGCATTATAGGCCTATATTTTTAAAGAATTTGAATCCGATGCCACCCGAAAACTGGAGGAAATTGGCTTAGACCTGTAAGGGATAAGTGGAACCTGGACTCGGAAAGATTTGGAAACCAGTGCTCCACATAATCCAGTTCTCACAGTGGACACCCTTAACTCAGGGAAAATTACGTTGTCACATGTTATACATGCATATGTCCGAATGTTTATCGAAGTAACTTGGGTAAGTGAATTCTCGAAGGCAAAAATGCAGTGCGTCGTGTATGACTCAATCTCACATCCTTCGTTATCTCATTCAGAACACTAGAATCCCTGCAGTGCCTTGCCAATTGATCCTGTCAATGTTCAAACCTCTAATAAAACACATTATTTTACCTATTAAAAAGAATCACACCAATCATTGGTGATGTGTAATAGTGAAAACAGTTTTGCAAAAAAACTGTTTTCCAAAGAAAAATTGCTTGAGAGAGTTTAGGTTGGAAACAGCTGAGACAGTTTGACGGTATCTGTTTTGACACACTACAAGTGCTTTGTATTATTTGAGGAGAGGGATGAACAATAAACATTCTCAAAGGCAGAAATGCAGTGCCTCACCTAGGATTCAAACTCGCAACCTTGAGGTTAAATAGAGTTATGCCTGCTCTGCCAGGTCGGTCCCAGGAGGAGTGAACCAGGCTGATCTGAAAAGGGACAAAGCTGGTCTGCGTGAGTATATCCATTATTTATGCCCCCCCCCCCTAATGTGATGTACGATTCGGGCACACAAAGGTTCTGCTGACCATATGTTTCTCTGAACAAATGTGTGGAGATTCACTGTCTGACGGTGGTCAGATTCATCTTCATTAGGCTCAACAAATAATGAGGAAAGGGCCTGGGGTTAAATATTCAAAATTAACTTCAAATTGCGTTAATTTAATTTCTTTTTTTTCCCCAGTCAGCGACTGCAATGCTTGGCGGAGCAGTTCTAAGCTTTGTAGCGGGTGTTTTTTGGAAGATGGACAGGTGACCCTGTCGAGTTTGGGTTTCGGCCTTTTCGGACAGGCCCCCCGGTAGAGTTCAGTTTAGAACTTGTTTGCATAAATATCAATTTCGTTGCAACCCCGTTAGCGTCGGAGCTTGATATAATTCTCATTTCCATGGCTTGAGGCTGGACCATTATCTTCACCCTCCACAGAAGTGGTCCCTAGCCCTGTTCCTGGAGATCTACCGTCCTGCAGGTTTTACCTCCAACCCTAACAAAGCACACAGCTAGAGATCTAATTGAGCGGGTGTGCCAAATTAGGGTTGACATTGAACACCTAACGGAACAGGGTTGAGGACCGCTGCTCCACAGGGTTGCCATGGCATTAATGGAATGTAGTCGCACGGGTCGGTTTGAGGGTTTTCTACATGACCCACCTATATATTGGGGGGAAATAGCCTTGCAGAGTCCCTGTTAGTCCCCGCTGCACTCGGTGTCCCGGCGTGACAGGCCGCTGTAGTTGTGAGGTCCTGTTGAGGTGCGGCGTGTTGCCACACACAGACTCTTATCAGTCTGACAGAACCTGTGTTTACTGCCTGACCTGAACCCGGCACTGTCGGGTCCTATAGATCTCATTCAGGCCGCGCCGCTCGCGTACGACCTCATCGTGAGAGACGCGGGGCGGCGGGAACTCGGCGAGTCGGAACACGGGTCGTGCGAGGGGAGCGCGGTCGGGGCAAACTTCGCGCCTCCAGGATCGTTTCTGTCGCTCGCCGTAAATCTGCGAGAGAGGAGGAATAATAGCACTTACCAAACTGTTCACTCGCAGCGAATGAGAGACAGACACGTGCATACACACACACACACACACATACTCTCAGCGGTCCCCTGAGGCCGTGTTGTAAATGTGTGATTGTGGCTGAGATTGGCCGAGAATCTTATTTCCAAGTTTTATGTTCACATAATAAAATTTTCATTATCAATTACTGTGTGTCACATACAAAAATGGGCCAACCCATGACCCAATCATTTTCCTGCAAATTAGGTGTTTTTTTTTTTGTCATTTTATCTACGCATTGTGAAAAACAGCAATGGAATACCAATAATTTTGAAGAGTAATTTCGCCATTGGTAATACTATATATAGTTGTGAATCTTTTCCCCGTTGGTCTGTTAGTGTTTTATAAACTCTAGGGATGCCTGTACAAGCTGAATCCCAAAGAGCCAAGCTGTGATAAGCTAGCTATGCTATGCTATGTTGTGCTATGCTATGCTATGCTTTTAGGTAATTTAAAATTTTTGCTCGTTGCTCATTCCCCTTTAGTTTGCCTGTTAGGCAGATAAAACAAAGACAAATAGCACAGAAAACTGTAATGGATCTCACAAAAATAAGAGAGTTTACATTGCAAGTAATGTTTGGTCTCTTACTATCTCTTACTACACACGTAGACACACGCACACGCGTGTACACACTAAAAAAAACTGTCAACTCTCAATACGGGAGACAGGCCCGACAGAGCAAAGTCAAAGCCTTATCTGCATGTACACACTCCTCAGGGTTCAATCCAAAAGGCCTTTTTCCGCCTTTCTAATTATTATTATTATTTGTTTATACTTTTTTTTTTTTGAGCTTGACAACCTCCAGATGATGGATTGCTTTCGCTCACCTTCTTTACCGTGTAATTTTCTGCCCGTCGCCCACCGGATTACCGTGTTAAATGTGATGTCAGGTACGGCAGCTGGCGTTTGTTATTCAGCCGCGGAGGGTCTTTAAATGCACGTCACATACTGCTTCACTCTGGCATCTAATAACCTGTTTTATTTTTCTCTGCCGTTCCTGTCAGATTCCCATTGTACTTCATTCCACCAACACTGGATGTGAATTTCACTGAAGGCTGAGTGTATCCCTGTATTAATGGCTTTTATGCATTATGCATGACCAGTGAAAGTAATATCCAATGATTAAAATCTTGTTCGCCAGTCATTAAACATGAAATTTTGAAATGTTTGTTTCAGATTCATGGACTGAGGAACCAATGATTTGAGATTCAGGACACAGTGAATGGGTTGAGTGGTGGGGGTTAACTTTCATATTGTGTAGTGGGGTCACTCGATCAAAGTCACACAGTGTGGGTTGCTATCAGTGCCTGTGTAATGTCTATGCATGACACAGGATTTATGTAGGCTAGGCTTAGATCTCATTTCATCACGTAGACTGCTTCTATGTGATGTTTACCTATTCGCCTCCTGATTGGGTTTTCTGTATTGAATTGCGTCTTCAAATGATTTAAAAATCTATTTAAAGAAGAATTCTACCAAAAAGTGTCTCTCTTACCCTCTAATTGGTGTGACCTGTGTGTCAGGTGGCAAAACCAAATCTTTCATCTCTAGCTTTTTTTTCATCTTTCTTTCATCTGTATCTGCGAAAGGTCATTTGAAATGATGATGTCATTGTGATGATGTCACCGCTCAAGTAAAAAGAGTTGTCTTTAGAAGAACACTGTGTAATGGTGGCCAGTCTATTTCTGAAGTCAAAGTCACAATACTTCAGGCCTCACTGAAGGTATGGAGTCTTGTTTCAGTTTAATCTGCACTGCAGCCTCCACTGAATTTTAAAGCAAGGAGCAGCACGTTGAATAATGATTTTTACGGCTGGAGTTTCTCGTCAAGTTTGCCCGTCACACAGCCCGAATCTCCTTCGGAAGTGAAAGGTTTTGGCCACGTCCGCGCTAGCCTCAGTTCAGTCGTCATTAGAGATGTTTGTCAGAGTTGCCTGATCTTTGCCTGGTATCCTGCAGCTGTGAAGCTCAAATGAACCAATGAAAATGATGAGACTTCAGATGAGGTGGATTGTGACATCGCTCCTGCTCCAGAAGTGGCCCAGAGGCTTTCAGTGGCCAGCAGATGGCGACAATGAAATCATCCTTGAAGACATCCTTGCCCTCTAGCACACAGGAGCTTGGCAGGACCGTCTACCAAAGGAAGTCCTACCTACCTCATGGTTAAGCTCAATAATAACTTAATGAGACATTGTTGTGCTTATGAATCAACCTGACAGTCTCCTCTGCGTTTGAGTGGAAAATTTAAGGTTACCGTTGACTTTGACTTTGTTCCGTGCGGATGTTGCACGTGGAGGTGTACGTCCACAAGGGCTATGGCACGTTCTGCCATCGAATGAGAATTTGTTACCTTACTCCATTCCAAAGCACAGAAACGTAAAAATACAGTCGTGATTTAAACATACCTTTTTAATTGCGCCAACGGTAGACAGAACAGGCTGTGTTCAATCTACGCAAGCCTAACAATTTATTTTTGCCATTGGTGTTCTGCGATCCGCACAATAAGAAACGATAGGCCGTGCTTCGCCATACCGCTCCGATTAAAGGCCATCGATCGGAAAGCGCTATGCGATATTCGCTCTGGTGCACCTTTACGTCAGGCCGAACCAACTGAATGGCTTGCTTGCCATGTGTTTTGGGGGTACATCTGTTCACAAGCCCTCACACGCTGAGATCAAAAAGGTCAGTGGTCAAACAAACAACGTCTCCCGCGCCCCTCTCCCGCAGCGATGCCGGCTTCTTCCTCCGCTCCGCTCCGCAGTCACAAAGCTTAATGAAGTGGAACAGGCTTTATTTTCAGTCAATAGCAGCGCTACGGCGTTACAAAGGAAAAACAAACTCTCAGCCAAACTCAAGAGCATGATGGATGTGTTTTGATGAATCTGTCAAACAAATTGCATTACAGGAGGACGGCTGTACAAATCTTGGAGAACAATAATAATTTATAGACTCAAAATAGGACTGGTTCAGACAGGAAGTGTATTTGGATGCAAATCTCCTCCAGGATTCAGAGTCCAGGCCAATGCAGCTTAACACAGAGGTAATTCAAGATAATTTTAAGATTTTATGGTAATTATAAGAGCTTTAGATCCGATTCATATTATTTTCGTTTTAAATAACAATTGGCTTTTAAAATTTAGTGAAATTACCAGTAACCAGGCAATCACATTCTCTGAAATATGAAGGAGTACATCACTACTTTAATTACAGTCCTTCTCCTCAGAAGGCATGAATTATTTCATAAAGTAGTTTCTATTATGTACAAATTCCTCTAGTATACAAAGTTTTTCTGTTTTTTTTTAGTAGTCTTTTGGAGACCATTTTGTGTATGTAAGTAAAGTTGCCATCTTCCCCTCTAATCAGGACTGATTTAAAAGTGGCCAATCAGTGGCATTAATCGATCAATTAACTATCAGGTACAAAAGAAAACCAGCATCCTACTGGCCTCGGGGGCCAGATTGGAGTATCCCCTGCTTTAATCCTCCTATTACGTTTTTACAAAGGTGTTGTGTGGGGTCATTTTGACCACAGGCCTTGTGGCTGTATAAACCATGAGAAAATATACAACCTTTTTTATCTCAGATTTTTTGTGGGTGCTTCTGGGTACTTTCCCAAACAGGTTTTAAACTTCATAAACTTTCACATACCTCCAGCTCGAAAGTGAGAAGTTTATCACTGATTTTTTATATTTAGGGATAAAAGGCTAGTCAAGAAGTGTCACAATTTTTCTATTACAAAAAAATCACTGATAAACGGCCTGTCCAGGGTGTATTCCTGCCTCTCGCCCAATGCATGCTGGGATAGGCTCCAGCACCCCCTGCGACCCTGACCAGGAATAAGCGGGTTAGATAATGGATGGATGGATGAAACACCAGGAGAGGACGACAGCTTTAAATTCCTTGGGAAAAATAGTTCAGATGCATTTGTGCAGATATGAAGTGTCTAGAACCCTGGTATTCAAATCGAGGGCCGAGATACTGCTGGTTTTCCACCCTCCCTTTACCTGGGAGTCAGGTGTGAGAGACAGTCTGGCCAAACAGTAGCACTAACTTTTCAGTTAATTATCTGGGAGAAAGAAAACCAAGGCCAGATTTGAATATCCGTAGAATAACAGAACTCATGCAGTGAAATTTCAAAAGATTCCGTACTGTGCATATTCGCGGAAGAAAACGAGCAACTACTGTTAAAACGGATCGAAGAATAGTCAGAATGGCAAAGATTCAGCCAATCATCACCTCCAGAAAGATCAAAGATCTAAAATTACCTGTAAGTGCTGTTACAGTCAGAAGACATTTGATGGAAGCTAAGCTATCAGCAAGAAGCCCCCGTAAAGCACCATTGTTGAAAAAACGGCATGTGCAGAATCGGTTAAAATTTGCCAAGGAACACATCGATTGGCCCAGAGCGAAATGGCGTAACATTCTGTGGACTGATGAGAGTAAAATTGTTCTTTTCGGGTCTATATATCACCGGGAAAGTTTGCCGAATCTCTTGTAGCAGGTGCGCTAATGTGTCGCTGAACGCAGGTGACGCTGGCAGCTTCATCACGCTGATTCATGTTTTTTTTTTCTGTGAGTCTAAACATGGCCGCTCAGCTGGGAGTTCTGATGTGAAAATTTGCACCTGGCAACCCGTGTAGGGTGGACTGGAGGAGGCGCGGCGGGGTGCGCACCTGTGAGGCGGAGTCTGCGCAGGATTACAGATGCTGTCTTTTTTGGACGCAGGTGAGCGTTAGCCCGTCTTGGACATGCTCAGTGGGGCTTGAGGCTGGAGCGCGGGGTTGGTCATAGTTCCGTCTCGGACATGCTCAGTGGGGCTTGAGGCTGGAGCGCGGGTTGGTCATAGCCCCGTCTCGGTCGCATCGCGCTTATCGCCCGCGCAGCGGGAGAACGTGCGTCGCCCTCCCCAAAATACGTTACCCTCTGAACGGCTGAGCCTCGTCACAACCGCCTCGCCTTGGTAGCGGAGCGCGGTAATGGCGATTTGCTAAATGCTGGCGCGCTGACGGCCAGACTGCCAGCTTAACGGACAGAGGGCCGCTAGCCGGGAGTCTGTATCCCGCCGAACACATCAGCGGACGCCTGGTACAGGTAGAGCGACGGTATTAGCAGAGGTGTCAGAGCAAACAAGTAAAAAATAAATAAATAAATACAAAAGAGAGTGCACTCAATTCCAGGGCTTTTCCGAATAGCGGAGTGCCAGAATGCTTTACTCGCTACTGCTTAGCAATGAGCCCCCAGGACGGCTGATTGCGAGGTGCCAGGACTTAATCAATGTAGCTCTGAGCAGCCATTTCATCATCAATCACTTACGCCTTTAGGCATTTAGCAGGCACTCTTATCCGGAGTGACGTACACAGCTACGCTTTTTTAGCACAGTAGCTATTTATACTGCTGGAGATGTAGTGAGGCAATTCATATTAAGCACCTACAATGATGGCGTTCCAGCTGAAGGTCAACCCTAATGCATGTGGGTTAAATGTCCAGCTCCCTATCAATTATAATACGCTGCAACACTGCAGTTGTGGACAGGAGGATTACAGGTAATAATAATAACTAGAATGGCACAAGATTCAGGTCAGTGCCCAACTGTCAACATTTCCGCAAAGTTTCGTCACAATCGGAGTAGAATTGTTGGAGTTTTGGATGATAGGGACACAGAGACAGACACGCGCACAGACAGGAGCGAAAACAATACCCCCTGCTTGCGTTCCGCACGAGCGGGTGTAATAATAACAATAATAATAATAATAGACATTTATTTAACCAGGAGGGTCAGTTGAGAACAGATTCTCATTTACAGTGACAGACTGTGTAGTCCCTAAGCTTCATGTCTTTGGGCTTTGGGAGGAACCCATAGTAGCTGGTGCTAACCACAGTGCCAGCCCCAAAAGCGTGTGGATGACTCTGCTGTTTTTCAGCCCAGTAAGATGTTTTCTTTGCCCTTTCTCCAGGGAACGCACAGCACAGTAAAGTACCTGTAAAAACCTGCAAAGCACATCAGCAGGGTGTCTGACAGACCGGTTTGCTCCCTCGGATCGCGAGCCTGACAGCACTCAGTTCATTATAATTTTAGCGCTCTGTTATCCAGACGATCAGAAACAACGGCGCACCGCGCGGCCCTGATGAAGGTCGCCGAGCCGAGCCGCCGTGAAATATTGCCGGCGACGTACCGCCGTGTCAGACGAAAGCATCTCATCAGTTCTGCCCAATCGCGTCTGCCTAAACTACTTAAGCCACTTCCTGTGTTCACTGGAGCCTATCAGCACTGAGGGCGTAAATATTTATTTATAATCAGCGCCCAAACCTTTTTAAAAAATAAAAAACTCACACTCTGCAGTCGTATTTTTCAAATACAAACCCGGAAAAAAAAAAAATTCCCGAATGGAGCGAGGCATTTCATTTTTATTTAATTAAATTTATTTATTTTATTTTTTTTTGGGGAAAGGAATCAGTCTGAAAGTTGCCTGATAAACAAGTAGGGATATGCCTGCGGTGCGCCGTGACATTGGCGCTAAATTCTCATGATTGATGGGCTCCTATTAAAGCATCGGCATGCTGTGGGGGGGGGGGGCTCCAGCCCCGCCCTTCCGCCTTCGCGGAGTCAGGGAGAAGTCAAGGACGATGAGCGCCGAGGTTGTCCTCGATTTACCTGTCATGTCCGCGTCAGCTTGTGTGTTTCTGCCTCCTGATTTGAGGGCTTGTTCTGCGGGGAGGAATGAGGAGCCGTCTCCTGGAAAAAAGCGGGCCGGAGGACCAGAAGCCGAGGCCAGGCTCCGGCAGTCTGGAGCCCCTGCGGGGAATCGAGAGCAGCTTTATGGGCCTGCTTCTCAAAGCGACTGGGGTTAGCTGGAGGAATATTCTTTTAGCAACGCAGAAGAGGAGGGTTCTAGCACAGCGCTACTCCACTCCGGGTCGTTCCCGCGAACCGCAGTGTCGGCGGGTATTTGCTCCGGGCGCGCACCACGCCACCTGATTTCACATAATTGCGTTACCTCCGTGGTTCAGGAAGTGAGCTCATTAATTGAAATCAGGTGGTGTAGCGCATGGTAGGAGCAAATACCTGCAGACACTGGAGTTCAGTCGAGCTGCTTTAGCAGGAATTCTGGGAGTTGTGACACTGTAAATGAGAAGAAAAGAGACTAAAGGCAATGCCAGGATGCACCTGCTAAAGGTCATTACACACACACACACGCACGCACACACACACACACGCGCACACACGCACACACATACACACACACACACACGCACACACACGCACACACACCCGATAGTGTGGGTTTCAGCTACATTTCATACAGTCATACACATTTGTTTAGCAGCACAGTTATGGTTGCTTTTCTAAATTCAAACAGACTTATCGGTGTCTCTCTATACACTTATCTCTCTAAACACGCTTATCTCATTAAACAAACTTATCTCTTTTAACAAATAAATCAGATCTCTCCATCTCTCCCCTCTCAATCTCTGTCCATATCTCTCTCTCTCCCTATCTCTCTCGCACACACACACCACACTGTGAGGAGGTGAAAATATAATCAGGACAGTTCTTCCATCTTGGCCCCTATTTTTCCTCTGACCCTGTCGTTGTGTCCTTGCTTGGAAGGATGTGAGAATTATGCCAACTGCATAATTATACAATCTTTCTGTTTTGTTCTGTCTGACACACACACACACTCTCACTCTAACACACACACACACACACACACACACACACACACACACATGCTTTCACTCTGACACATACACACGGACACACACACTCACACACTGCATATGTACATTGAGCCATTCAGTAAGGCTTTTCGCAAGCTACGACGATCAAATGTGAACAAAACTCATTAGAAATTTGTATTCATGTGCATAGAAAGTGAGTCCAGTGTCATGCCTAGTATAAACTATATCAGTGGTAGTGGAGAGAGCCCCTACAGAGTGTAAAACTCAATCAAGCTCGCATCCATACTAGACTGTGTTCTTCTGACACAATCAATAGGGCTGCTGTCATTTGCAAGATGGAGGACAACATGAATTATTGACATGGAAAATGCATTTTTAGGATCGGGGATGATGCAGTAGACCCCGAGGCCTCTTCCAGGAGAACTGATTGAAGCTACTTTTATTGCTCTGCCAGGCCCATTTTCCAGAAGAACTGATTGAAGCTAATTTTATTGCTCTGCGAGGCCCATTTTCCCGACAGAAGCATAAACGGTATAATTTTCTTTAGTTACCATCGGATGTCCTGTGCTTCTATTCATAACTCTTCAGAAACGGCCTGTGCTTTTGATCAAGGGCGAGAGGAAACCTGCATGGTCAGTTACAGTTGTGAAAAAATACAGTTACCCTTATGGAAAAAAAAAATAACTCGCGACATTTTACACACTGAGTAAAACCTCGTTTAAAAATAAAACCGATCTTATTATTTAACGTGACAACAACCAAGCAAAAAAGTAACTTCGTAAATGCGGTCTATTGTGATTGGTCTTTTACAACATTCGGTGCAGTTTCATTTGTTGGGTTTCTTGAGCGCTCATTGGAGCGAAACTCGACCGACGCTGGGAAAATGTGGGAATGGAAGCGAAAGAATGAGCAGGACGTGAGACGGGGCGCTCTCAAAGAGATGTCTATGGCCTTGAAACTACAAACGACGATGTCCAAGGTGATATAAATAATGCTGAATTGATTCTGTCACGTCTGCGTATTGATCGAAAAATGAACAATAAGTGTCCTTTGTTATATAGGATATCTAAATACAAACAAAGGTCTGCGTAATTGGATCAGGATATTTTTGTTAATTGATTTTTTTTTCTGGCACTGTCGTTATAGCTGCCGAGACCCTGAGGTTATAGAATAGTGTTATTGATAATGAAATAGCTTGAGCTGTAGACTATATACGTCTTTTTTTGGTGGGGGCACTATGCATGTAAGAATGTGCTACATTGGCCTCTGATTCCTATTTGCTAAGACTAAGACCCCGATGCTCAGACAGTTCCTGGTTCAGATACATGGTTTCCACTAGTAGCCTATTTAGTAAATGCTTTCCATTGAATTATTCTTTCAAAAGCACTCCATGCATTTTTAGATCTATACTGCAAACCGACTTGATGAAAAATAATTTCATTCAATTCATTATTGTTACTGCTCCTGTTGCAAAAATAGAACCGACTCAACTGAATTAATGGAAATTTGAGGTTTTTGTCATTATGTCAGAGTTTCTAATCCGTTTTTTCTAAATCCTCTAGTTCTTTTTAAAAACGGGTTTAAATTAAATAATCCCCAGTGAAAATAAGTAAATGAATCGACACTGCTGCGTAGCCTATTGGCACGTAAAGGAGCAGAATGGCTTCTCAGAATAAATTCACTTTAAATAGAAAGATTTAAAGGGAAAAAATAACATTAGAAATTATTTGTCTTCCGCGATAAACAGACAATATAATTTTAAGTAGACTATTCTTCCATTTTGTGCTTAAAATGTCAACAGAATGCGCGTGTGGTGGTGCGATAATTTCCGCTGTTTATGGGGACGTTAGCTTGTTATCTGGCAGTGGAATGGATCGTCTGAGGGAGAGGGAGACGGCATGGATGCGCACGACGCAGCTGGGACAGCGTCTGTGACTCCAAAGCAAGGAATCCGAACAAAAGCCTTGCCATCGCCGCAGAGAGAAGCGGGAAAGAACCAAGAGCCGCTCAGCCAAATTAGTCTCGCTATAGTATTTAGCGTTTGTCAGGATGCAGACCGCAACGAACTGAAACCACTTCGGTTTCAATTAGCTGATGCATTTGACAACGCGCGCTTTAGATCGTGTCTGGTCCGTTCTAATATTGCCTCAGGAATCTAAAACATGACTAAAAAATGTAAACATACCATTGTTAAAATTTGTATCTCAGAAAACTATTATTGGATGCGGTTTCAATTTAAATTGTTGGTACTTTTAAAACGTTATTAAAAAACTTTGAATACAAGTTAAATGCAAGAAACAAAATACAGTATAAAGCATACAAATACAAATTTTTTACCAAAAGTTAATGTCCAATTAATGTGATTATATTTTTAACTTGTTTTTTTCTTCTGTTGCACGCATGTGATGTATACATCATATAGAAGTATCATTTTAATAACTACTTTTGGTGTTTAATTAATAAATCACTTTTGGTGTTTATTCATTTGCTTGGATGCCATTTGGATTTCCCACTACCCCTCAGGTCCCCTAATATGATCCATATCAACTCTGCAATCCATCAGATATAAACCAAGTCCCCTCTCCTTTCAAATGCACTTGCAGATTGAGATGCCCTACAGTCACTCTCTTCATCTGCCCATGATGAAATCCATTCCTACACGGCAATAAAAACACTTCCCTGAAATACAAGGTATAATACAACAACTCAAGCCACTGCTTCAGGGTGAGAAATATGAAAATCATACTGAAAATATCATTTTCACATTGACTGACACATCCCATTACTGGGCTTCCCCATCTCCGGAACCCGGAATGCAGGAACGCCGCTTTAAAACTGCCACGGAATTCTGCGCTGATCATATATTACTGGTGACAGACCTCAGACCTGTCTCAAAAAATATATATTTATACTGCAGAATATTGTACATTTGACCTCTTATTAAACTTGTGTAAGAAACTGCACCAAAATGTAGTGTTTTCCCCCTATATTTAATAAAAATAAATCATGACTAAAGAGTGGGTGAATAAGAGACTGTTTTTATGATAGTAAGTAAACACCACCTCTGCCTAGATTAGTATATATGCTAAAATCAATGCCTCAAGTTTATCCACACTGTCATTATATTACTGCCTTAAATATTAACAACCTACTACAGGGGGTTTAAATCGGTACAATTTGACTTCCACATTAAAATATCTACAAGAAAGAAATAGACTGAGTTGTGATAAGAGCTAATAAGAGAATGTTTAAAGATAAAGGGCTCTTCCTGGAACTGTCTTAGGACTTCCAGAAGGCACGCCAACGAACAAAAGTGAGCAGGTTTTAAGTCTCGTTATTTTAAATAATTCCGCTCTCCTCATTCCGCCTAAATGGATCATTGGCAAGGACACGGCGTTTGCCGTTCTCGGGTTCAGCTTTGACTGAACTCAATTAAGATTTATATAAATGCCAAATGAGTATCCAACCAAGTTTGGTGCCTGCAAGTTTTCTGTTAGATCTCTTTTGCGTAGGGGGACTATACATTTTGAAGTGTTTTTGTGCTAGTACTAAGACGAAGTTAAACAATTTTCTCAACTGTTTAAATTAATTCTTAGCTCTAAAGGAAATGACTACTCCACCAAATTAGCACTATACATACATTATATCTGGGTAGGTGGTTGCAGTTTAAATAGTTGTTACATTGTTACAAGGCCAAAAACAATAAAAAATGAAACAATTCAACAATGAAACGGCTATTTGAGCTCAACACATGGAATGAGATAGACTTCTGAGTAGCGCGTTTGGTGCAGCCATGAACCTGGCTTTGCGATCGGCCAAGTATGACGGGGAATCCAAAACAGCCGGCCAACACCGCGCACGTCCTGCCAGGGGTCGGCTGGGCTTCAGGCAGCCGGCACTCCTTGAGTGCTGCGATATTAGCCATAATTACATTACACAAAAGTTCCTCCCAGAGACACGGCAGGAGACCAGGGGTTACCAGCAGAGAGAAAAAGCACTGAGTGTGTATGTGTTTGTGTGTGTGTGTGTGTGTGTGTGTGTGTGTGTGTGTGTGTGTGTGTGTGTGTGTGTGTGTGTGAGTGCGTGTGTGTGTGTGCATGCATGTCTGCGTGTCTGTCTGTGTGTGTGTGTGTGTGTGTGTGAACATGTGAGCTCAGGTGTGTGTGTGTGTGTGTGTGTGTGTGTGTGTGTGTGTGTGTGTGTGTGTGAAAGTGTGAGTGCGTGTGTGTGTGCATGCATGTCTGTGTTTGTGTGTGTGTGAGTGCGTGTGTGTGTGTGCATGCATGTCTGTGTGTGTGTGTGCGTGTGTGCTCAGGTGTGTGTGTGTGTGTGTGTGTGTGTGTGTGTGTGTGTGTGTGTGTGTGAAAGTGTGAGTGCATGTGTGCCTGCGTGTGTCTGTGTGCGTGTGCGTGTGCACATGTGTGCGTGCATGCGTGCCTGGCTGCATATGTTTGTGTGTGTGTGAGTGTGTGTGTATGCGTCTGTGTGTGTGTTTGTGTGTTACATATGTCTGTGTGTGTGTGTTTGTGTGCATCTGTGTGTGTGTGTGTGTGTGTGTGTGTGTTTTATACAGGCTAAAAAGCCAATAGTCTCAAAAAGACCAGTCCAGCATTCACAGACATGAGGCTCATAAGGGGTTAAAATCCTGACAACAAAGTATTGCTTTTTGAGCGGCAGGAATATGGAAGGGATGGCGCGGGAGCAACAGGAGCGGCGGCCCTCGTTGATGAATGGCGTTCCGGCGCAGACAGCCGCAGGCTAATAGGTCCGAGCGGAAGATGTATGTGAAATTTGTGAAAACGAGAATGCCAGCTAAAAATATATCTGGGGCGGAAAAAAACAAGTCCTTGTCGAAAGAAAAAATATGCTGTTTGTCTGCACGATAAGAGCGGTTGATCGCAAATACATGCTCTCCACGCGAAATAGTTCTGAGAAAAATCTCTGGGGAATCAAAACTAAGGTTCCCACACGCATTTGTAATACAGCGCATTTATGGAATGGCTTCACGGCGAGATGCGCGTTAGATCAAAACCCCGAATTTACGCTGCATTAACACACTGAAGCACGCCGCCTTCATTCCTACGTCGATTCTTTGTGAAGAACCGTGACTCAGACCTTGGCTACGGACTTCTATTCAGTTTGCGTCTCAGCGCATTTTTGTATTGTACTGTGGGGTTTAAAAAAAAAAAAAAAAAACATTTTTACGAAAAACATAAAGCAAATAGGGGGAGCGAAAACGTGCCAAACGAATCGGCCTTTCGTTCCGGCAGTACCATTTCTATTAACTGCGATGGGAAAAGCATAGTTCATTTCACAGAATATACAAAATATCAGTAAGAAGTGTAGCCAGCTGGTGTATTTCACAGTGAAATTGGGCCCTGAAAATTGAACAGCATGCACCAACTGCAATATCTACCTCTGTTATAAGCGTAATGGCTCTACAGATGAAAGGAAGAATTGGCTGCATCGAGAATCCAATATATGTGACATGCATGCCACTCTCAGAGTGAATGTCATTTTATTACCCCGTGTTCCATTTTTCTCCAAATTAGGAATAGAAAATTGCAGCAACTGTGCGCCCGTTTCATCGCCCCGGCGATCTCTGTCGATTCAGGAGAGAATTGGCATCATCAGAAGAAAATGCAAGCAGCCACGGACGTAGCCAGGACTTCATTTCAGGGGACGGGGGTTAAAAAAAAACGTCTCTGAATCAACAAAATCATCTGGATCTATATTTGGAACAAGAGGGGGAGTGTCAAGAAGCTGGGGGGGGGGGGGGGTATCCACTGTGTGGTTACAGTAATTCCCGAAAACCATTGTCCAACCATGGAAACAAACTGCAACCATGGACTCCAATTTTAGGGGGGTTCAAACCCCAAAACTCCAACCCCCCCCCCCCAGGTGGTACCCAGCATTCTCTGAGGCGGTGTGACCTTCCTCCTGATTATCCACAGCTCCACAGGAAGACAGGCCTCTGCCCTTATCCAGTACACCACTGGTTTTTATTCTGTGATTTTTTATAGTGTTCTAACTTGTACATGCATTAAATATTATTCATTTTCATGAAATTGGAACCCAGGACGATATATCACAGACTTAGCGCCCGCTGTTCATCCGTCTGCTCTACAGAATCAGTAGGTCATTAGATACAACCCAATTTCAACCTCTAATGGAGAATTTAAAAGTTTTATTGTGCGCTTGTGATTGAGTGTAATGTGATGGGAAGTTTGGGGAGTTTGATGTACTGCTCCCAGTAGAGGCAGTGTTTCCGGCCTGTGTGACTCTGCACATGGTTCTCAGATTTTCTCTGTACACTACATGACTTCTGAAAAGAATAATCTCATCTTATGATTTATTCAGAGATGAACAATCCCTTCTGCCAAAGTATTCTGACTGACGTACACTGCCTGGCCAAAAAAAAAAGTCGCTGTTGCACCCATCATGCACAGAGCCCACTGTACAAGCCTCTGGAGGCAGTGTTATGATCTGGGGTTGCTTCAATTGGTCAGGTCTAGGCTCAGCAACGTTATGCAGCAATAAAATGAAGTCAGCTGAGTACCTGAGTGTACTGAATGACCAGGTTATCCCATCAATGGGCATATAACTATATATAATCACTGTTGGTAACCATGGTATAAGCTGGCAACCGTTTTATAAAAGCAATAAGGTAACTCGACGCAGTACAATATTGTCAATATAGTCACAGTTAAAGGGTTGCCGGCCCTCCGCTTCGCATCAGGCCTAACAACACCTTTTAACTGTGACTACATTGACAATATAGTACTGCGTCTCGTACCTTATTGCTTAATTATATGGTCTGTTTCCTTGCACTTCACCCAACAAAGTTTCTATAGATATAATATTGTATAATATATAATTCATATCTGTCGTTTATGAAGGTAGATCTACGGAAAAAGTGAAGCGGTAAGGGGGACGGTGACAGTAATTCAGATTAAATGTAAGGCATTTTAATTTTCCACAACAGAATTTACAGAATTTCCAAAACGTGTCCTGCTTTTTTGCAGTCTGAGTTACACAGAGAGACCACTGTGTCAGCCCACGACAGCAGACAGAACATGGAGAAATCCAGCGAAATGACAAACGGTGCCTGCCCTAATCTCCCTGCTACAAACGTACAGTACGCCGTTATCCGTGACGTCTTATTTTCTGTGCGCTGTACCACCATATCTTCGATTAAAAGGCCCGTATAGGCGGTGGAATGTTGGGTCACCCACAATCTGCGCGTTAGATCCGAGGCTATGCGGCCCGACAAATCTATTACCAGACAGAGCGGATACTAAACTACAACATGAAACAATTGGCCTTGGATATCTCTTAAATCAGACGAAATTAATATGGTTTAGGAGGAGGTACTAAATACGAGTACAAAATGAGTACAAAAGCACCGGTAAACAAAACAAACAAAAAAAAACCTCTTAGTTTAAGCAATTTCTGGGTGTACGTGCACAGCAAAAATGTTGGTGTAAATTTAACACTGCTGGTGTACATTTAACACACTAGGGTGTTTATACAAATCCACGGATTCACATAAACACCCTGTATCCCTGTTATTCAACTCAAGGTCCGAGAACTGCTGGTTTTCCACCCTCCCTTTACCTGGGAGGCAGGTGTGAAGGCAGTCTGGCCAATCAGTAGCACTAATTGTTCAGTCAATTACCTGGGAGAAAGAAAAACAGGGCCGGATTTGGATTTGACTAGGACTAGATTTAGCACTAGGGTGTTAAATCTACACGGCCATTTTTCCTGTGTGTGGAAAGAGAAGGTGCGTGACTGTTGCTCAATGCCGAGCTCTCAGGCCCTCTTAAATAATTAATGTGGCGGCTCTGTCCACAGAGCTGAGATGCAAATACAAACAAGGTGCGCTGAGAGAAAAGTCCAGGCCTGGTTTTCGAAGGGAGCAAATGAGTGAACGCTCGTCATTCATAACGAGCGGCTTCGTTCGACGCTCTCTAAATTCACAGCGGAAGCGCGCTTAGTGACAGTCCCCAGAAAACAGCAGAGAAACACGCAAAGAAGGGGAGGAGAAGCCTGCTCACATGTACTGCGCGGCCCCTGCACACGCGTGTACTTAAGGTATGTGGTTCCTGAGTTCATTTCAAGAAGAGCCACGCCCATTCCGTATAACAGGGAAAGAAGATAGGCTCTCAGCTGAGTGATCACTGTTTTGCGATGTCCATCACCCCCAGTGTAACACACCATGCAAAGAAAATCATGTTAAATAACAGCCCCTGTTACATCCATGCCCACTGCAATTCTGCACTCTCAGATAACAGAATGATGAGTTATAATACATCTAAATATTGGGTTTACAACAGCGTCCCCCAGGGGATCATTGAAGATACTGTTGGGGGGTCCTTGGTCAGACTTGATATATAGATTTTGGGAAATATTTCAAAATACAAAGCCTTTTTTTGATATAAACTTTTTAAACTTATGATGGGGGGGTCTCCTCAATGTTTTTCAGGCTGTGTGGGGATACCTGGATCAGAAAAGGTTCAAAGCCCCTGTTCTCACAAAACGCCGCCCTCATGAATGCGAGGTCCAAATTTTGGGGACTATTCAATTGGATGTTTTAGGGGGTAAAATCACAAGAAACCTCGTTTGAGGGGTACAGCACGGCATGTTTAGAGACGCCAAAGACACAGGCAGGCAGCCTGTGTTCATTTTCCAGCTGCATAATCTGAATAATTCTCCCTTTTTCTTCTTTTTCTTTAACAAACGATTTGGACGGGAGATCAGATCATTTCTCATTCATTGAAACAGACTGTTTTCTTTCATCAGTCAGGATATAAGTATTTCATAGCCATGGGTCAGCCACACTGTGTGATGCAGTAATATCTAGCAAATTAAGCCATGCATTGCAGCGTTGCAATGTTATGTTTTTGGCTCGGTTATCCCTATTCAAATCAGCCTCATTAATTTGGCCCTGATCTGAATAAGGATCTATTAACAAAAAAAACAAAAAACAAAAAAAAACAAAGCATTCACATTGTAACAGCTGTTTATCTCGACATTGCTGCCAGAAAAAACAACAGGCTAGTTTGAGTCCCTCTCTGACAGCCTATATTTAAAAGTACAGTTATCACTTTAAGAAAGTAAGACTCAGTTCCTAAGAGACCAACAAATCTTAGACCTATCTTAACTGCCAAAATGCACTACAACTGTCACTAGCATTATCCTAAAAGGATTAAACTATGAAACCAAACATTGCATAAAAGATTGATTATGTCTCTCCTGGATGAACTTGTGCCAAGAGGGAGAAGGTGTAGGAGAGAGATGGGGGAGCCAGGGGTGGGGGGGGGGGGAGCAACAGACAGACAGAATACTGATTTCCCACCACAAGTACTGCCTGGATAATGAACTGGATTCCGCCAAAGTTATTCACCACAAATGTGGGGGATTTGGGATATTTGGTGGGATTAAAAATAAGGCTCATATTAATATGAATATTAAATCCTTGTAACCCCCCCCCCCCCCCCCCCCCCCCCCCCCCCGCTCCCTGCAGTTGAATATTGATTACACTAGCCTACTACATGTTTCAGCTTCTGGTAAACAGCAGCAGCGTTTTAGCGTATACCATAAACCTCTAAATAATCCTTACAATCCACGACCAAATGACCCAGACTAATCATTGCTAGCCAGATGCCACAACACACACACACACACACACACACACACACACACACACACACACACACACACACACATTCCACCAGCACTAAAGTCAGTTAAAGCAAAAAAGAGATTTGAAGGCCGAAGTGATTTGTTTTTGGTGTTATTTTAAACATTGAAGTGTTCTGCAATTCCCACGGAGATCAAGGCACATTGTTCTAGAGTTTTCTTTCAGTCCTGCTTCTTAATCGTCCCCATAGCTCATTTGTGAACGGAGAAGTCACACAGTATTATTGCCATTATAAAAATATCTGTTTATGTGTGAAGCCGCACAGTCTGTCTGAGGAGTTATAGGCCATACGCAATGTTTACATTAGCGTGACATTTCACACACTGCATTTGGAGCGGCCTCAGGACGGATTCCTTCCCTATAGTTCAGCTGGCGGTAATCTTCCAGCTGGAGGACGGGCAGAGGACGGTTTAGCTTGATTGAAAACGGGGCATTACACTCATTCGTTTCTCTGCCGAGGAGAGAAAAGCATTACTTGGGTTCTCTGCACTTTACAAAGAGGATGAATCGAATTAATAGCGTGTGTTTTTTTAAGATTGGCGGGGGGGGGGGGCTCGAATATGCAATACAGAGCTCATCAAGAGCTGATAGAACATTATGACGAGTGCTTCAGTCCTGCAGAGGAGAACTGGGACAGATCGGGTCAGAGGAGAACCGGGACAGATTGGGTCAGAGGCGGTGGATTGCAGCTTTGGCAGAGCAGTCTCCTTGAACTGCACAGACACTTCCTCGCAGAACTCCTTCCAGAAATTTCCAAAGACAGACGCTGGCCTATGCTTCCTCTTCAGAGAGCGAGTGACGCAGAAGAATAGAATATAGTCACAGAACATTGTGTGCATGCAAGCCATACACAAACCTTTCAATTGTCCAGAATTCAGAGTATTACTCCTGGCATTCCAGTGTCACTACTGCAACTACAAGTAATCACACCAACACTACCACCACTATTACTACAACAACAGTTACTACTAATACTATTATTGCTGCTAGTACGACTACTGCTACTACTACCACTGCTGCTGCTACCACTACTGCTATTACAACTACTACTACTGCTGCTACAACTACTGCTGCTGCTACTACTATTACAACTACTACCACTACTACTACTGCTGCTGCTACTGCTAATACTACTACTGCTACTAATAATAATGATATAATACCCTAGAGAAATGTTTTTATGTGCTCTACAGAAGTCTGCTTGGCTGTTCTATAGACTCTTGAGCCCTGTGTGTCCCTCTTAAGAGAGCCATGGCACTAGCTGGGCTGTTTAAACTACCTTCCTCTCTGTCCTATTTAAACACCTTTTCCTTTGAACTCACCACGCTCCCATTCCCTTTGCACAGCGCTAGTTCTTTCAGGCGGACACACCGCTAATGAAATCTACGGTGTCTTCAGAAGGGGAAGATTCTCACCACGGACTGTTGAAAATTGAAAAGAGGGCTCCCATCTTTTCACAAGGGGGAGAGAAGCGCGCTTTGGAGTAGGTCAGGCCTGGCGTTTTTTTGTTATTCATGAGATGCACCTGAATAAGCTCTACCGCGAGGGAGAAGTAAACAAGGATGAGAAACGTCAAGCTGCCGTGCGCCTGCTTTAGGTGACGAATTGAGCTCGAAGTGTGGGGGGGGCTTTCAGACTTCAGGTTTTTGTTTTTCTGTGCACACGGTGGTGTATTTGCTATTCCGAATATTCCTGTGGAAAAAATCTGAAATCTGAGGGGAAAATAACTTTTCTGTCACTAAACTCTCACTGTTGCTAACCTATATCTGCTATTGACCTCTCTTTTGCTAAACTCTCTGTTGCTAAACCCTCTCCATTGCAAACCTCTGTTTCCAACCTCTGTGTTGCTAACATCTCCTGTTGCTAACCTCTCTCTGCTGCTAACTTATTTTGTTGCTAACCTCTCTGTGGTGCTAACCTTTCTCTGTTGCTAACTTCTCTTGTTGCTAAACTCTCTCTGTTGCTAAACTCTCTTCATTGTGAACCTCTCTGTTGCCAACCTCTGTGTTGCTAAGATCTCCTGTTGCTAACCTCTCTCTGCTGCTAACTTCTCTTGCTGTTAACCTCTCTGTGTTGCTAACATCTCTGGTTGCTAACCGCTAACCTCTCTCTGCTGCTAACTTCTCTTGTTGCTAACCTCTCTCTGTTGCTAACATCTCCTGTTGCTAACCTCTCACTCTTGCTGACCTCTCTCTGTTGCTAACATCTCCTGTTGCTAACCTCTCTCGGTTGCTAACCTCTCTCTGTTGCTAACATCTCTCTTTGTTGCTAACCTCTCCCTCCTGTTGACCTGCGTCTTTTTAAATTGTAACCGACTTGTGACCTCCTGAATGACCCCTGCGGCTGTCCCTGATTGCATCGCTTTCTGCTACAATACCTCCTCACGGCTATATTCCTGCAGCTGTGAGACATCTCTTTATGGTCGAGAATCCGCAATTTAGCCGGCAGTAAATCGTGAAGGCGATAATAAAAATTAACGTGTTTATTTTCCAAGGCTGTCAAACCTGCCAGGAGCAGGTGAGGTTTTAGGGGCCATTGTTCCACATTACTTATCACTATCACAATATGATATTTATTATCATAACTTTCAAACGTGATCTGAAGAGACTGTGTCAGCTGCCACTGAGGAACTGCATGCGCTGAAGCCGTAAACTACTGGTTAAATGACAAGACCTGAATTCAGCTGTCCCCCACTTCTCTCTCAGGGATGAATGACACGTAACTGCTTATCATAAATTGAAACTGATAGACAACAGAACAGTCATTTAATATGAAACGCCATCTGTAACACTGTGATAAGCGCCGTGTTGGAAGTCGTTGCCGTAACTCGACGCAAACAGCTCCAAGGTGTCTTCAGAGATGTCAGGGAGGTTCAAACTTGCAAGAAAGCTGTATATAAATAAATCTGCTCACATCACAAATCTTGACTCGACTCAAAACAAAATGAAAACAATGCCCTTTGGAAACCAAAGGCATCATGCAGAACCAAACACTGCTCTTTTTAGGAATTTTAACAGCTTTTTTTTTCTCTATGCTGGGGTAAAACTAAAGAAGCTAAGGGCAAGATTCAGTTCAGGACTGGGCTCATGCACCCCTAAATCCCCAAAACGGTGAACTGAGCGCCACAGTCCCCGTGCCAGAGCTCCGCCCAAACGCCTCTCCCGGGGGGGCCAATCACGTCTCAATGTCGTGGACGGCGGGACGGAGGCGCCCGAACTTCAGCAGGAAGTCCCCCTCGGCGCGGAGCAGGGCCTCTTCGTCGATGTAGACCGCCGCCCTCCTGGCCGTGAGGAAGTACTGCACTTTCCTCAGGCTCCAGCCCAGGACGTACATGAGGAGGCCGCAGACGGCGGCGGTGGAGCGGCCCACGCCGGCGTTGCAGTGCACGTAGACCGTGTGCCCGTTGTCTAGGAGACCGTGGAGGAGGAACACCGCCTGGGGAAGCATACGGGCCCTACCTGTGGGGGCCCAGCGAGACGGGACACAACTTTCAGTGCTAAATACCGCTGCATCTAAAGCAGGGGTGCCCAATCTTATCCGAAAAGGGGCCGGTGTGGGTCCAGGTTTTTGTTTTAGCCCAGCACTAGGAGTTTACTGAGTTAGCTGGATAACGAAACAGGATTACTGAGTTAGCTGGATAACTGCACTGAGTAAAACCCGGAACCCTCCCAAATCTGGAACATGGACTGAAATAAAAAGAGCTGTTCCAGGTTTTACTCTGCAGTTATCCAGCTAACTCTGTAATCCTGCTTTGTAGTACACCCCCAGATTCAACTAATTAACTAATCATGGTCTTCAATCCAGACCTTGTTAAGTAGAATCAGGTGTCATACTGCTGGGCTAAAACAAAAACCTGCACCGGCTACGGCCCTGTTCGGATGAAGATTGGACACCCCTGGTCTACAGAATGTGTTAATGGGCTTTCAATGTTAATGTTAATACAGAGCCAAGTGTGGTGCGTCTATAGAATCTTTGCCTTCACTACATCAAAATGAAAGCTTTGGGGCTGTCTCTGTGGCGTAGCCTGTAGAGCACTGTCCACAGGCTCATTGCGATACGCAACGTCGGCGGTTCAAATCTGGCTGCGAGACCTTTATCGCGTGTCTCTCCCTCCCTCTCTCGCTCCCCATTCTTCCTGTCTCTCTACACTGGGCTGTCCAATAAAGCTGAAAAAGCCCTAAAAAAAAAAAGGAAGTGTTCTGGCAGGTGCTTCCAAACACTCCACAAAAAGTCAATGTGCTGTGTAGCCCTGTTCTAAATCTGTACATTATTGCTGCTGTGATTCACAATTCAGTTTGGCTGAGCTTGACGGGTCAATCACACCCCTGGCTGCGTCTTCAGGAAAGGTACTCTACTGTCTAAACAGGTGGGCAGGTGCTTCAGGTCTGTCCATACCAAAGCTTCTGAGGGGCTATTTTAGGATTAAGCTACCGCTTGGGCACTAAGGAGTGAGAAACGCATACTGCGCATTATGGTGCCCTGAGATGGGGAGGTTATGTATTGAAAAGTGCTGTTATTTCTATGTGGTGAAACCAAAATGTATAAAAATGACCATTTAATAAGAGCTGAGAATCACTTTAAGCACATGTCAATAGTACAAATCTAAAATTGTGGAATACAGAGCCAAATCAAAAAAAACTAAAATAAAGTCTTTGTCCCAAACATTATGGAGGGCACTGTATATGTAGATTATGTACTTAATATGCATATGTAGATTATATATGTGTATTGTGTATGTATATGCAGTACATACACACATTTAGCATGGTGAGTATCATCAGCTCTCTCGGCTGGTTTAAGGCCTACCGTCTGTGCTCATGTCCGGGGTGGGGATCCACAGGTAGGCCAGCCCACAGTCTCTGTACAGGTGAGCCATGGTGTCGGGGGTCATGTCCTGGGACGGGTCACGTCGGCACCCGTGAGAGTTGCTGACCACGTCCCACTCCGTCTGGAAGTTTAACACGGCCGTGACGCCTAGCTCCTGCTTCAGCTCACCGTCACGTGCTCCACCTGCCGCGGGCAACTCCCCAGCCACACCCTGGGGAGGACCCTGGAGAGGGGAGGGAGGGAGGGAGAGAGAGAGAGAGAGAGGAGAGAGAGAGAGAGAGAGAGAGAGAGAGAGAAGGAGGGAGACATACAGAGCGAAAGAGTCATACACAGACAGACCGACAAGAGCTCAAATGAAGAGCATCAGCTGTTTATGGACATGTGTGTGTGGGTGAGAGAGAGAGAGAGAGAGAGAGACAGACCGAGAGAAAGGCACAGAGATGGAGAGATGGAAAAAGAGCACGAGAGAGAGACGCAATGAGGAGAGAGAGAGAGCGCTCAAACGAAGAGCCTCAGCTGTTTATGGACATGTGTGTGTGTGTGTGAGAGAGAGAGAGACAGACAGACCGAGAGAAAGGCACAGAGACGGAGAGATGGAAAAAGAGCACGAGAGAGAGACACAATGAGGAGAGAGAGAGGGAGAGAGAGCGCTCAAACAAAGAGCCTCAGCTGTTTATGACCTCCAGGAGGCTGGGAGATGCTGGAGAGAAGGTTCTAGTACCGGCTCGGTCAGAGGGTTGGCAGCAAACCTGCCTATATTAGCATCACTTTCCTCAGTGCTCAAATTCACTGGCCGCTGGCCGTTTGATGCCTGGCGCTCACTAGCTTGCACCAGTCAAATAATGAGAGGAAGTGACCCGTGTGGGGAAGGACCATCACGTGTCCGCACACGAGCCACACACACGTTTGGGCATGTCGTGTGCCGCTATCTGCTGCGCTATCTTCAGGCTGGATGTTCACAGTTCACGTTGGCTGGAGTGCGGCCGAGCTAATTTATGTTCTGCATATGAGAGCTTTAAAATCTGTGGAACAGACCTTGCTGCCATGGCGACTGATTTAAAAGCATCTTATATTAATTAAACTTGGCCAACCATTCCAACGGCTTGGCTCTGCACCCAGGATAGCGTGGCTAAAAAAATAAAAATTTTATCGACTAAACCGCTTAACGGATTCGCTACCTGGGCTGCCAGTATTCCGTTGTTTTGATTATGAATTATAATGCCCTTGTTGTCTCTGCTGCCTAAATCAGAGGTTTTTTTTGGGCTTGTCAGATAAAGCAGTTCTATAAATGCAGGAATGCAGTTCAGTTGGAACAGAAACCCTCCTTATCATAGGAATCACACAGAGGAAGCGGTAATTACTTGTTGTAATAACCAAGGCAGTGGAAAGTGGAATAGCTCCATTGTTGAAATATCGCTTCGGTCACATTGTAGGTCTCTTACAAACTAAACAAAGGCCTGGACTCTGTCAATATTTGTCCTTTAACTGACTCACAATTAAAAATGAGTCAAGATTTCAAGTTTTCTTCCTACGGTTTGTAGAATTTTGCCGTCACTAAAACTAACGTGCAGAACTGTGTTTGTGAAGAAAAACATGAAATTTCATGCACTTAACCGAGTCAAATTTCAGGACAAATCTCGACCAAATCCAGACTCAACCGAAGCCTTGCGTGTCTGTTTGTACGCTGTAGTCTGTACTCTGTTTGTATGCTGAAGGTGCTCTGTACTGTAGGAGGTAGTCTTAGTTATTTATTTTGTGGCCCCAGCAGTGAATGGAGGCAGAGAGAGAGAGAGACAGAGAGACAAAGAGAGAGAGAAAGAGACAGAGGGATACGGGAGGGAGAGTTTCCAGCGTTGGCGGGAAAAGGGATGAGCTCTTTAACGGTAGGACTCCCGGAGCTGCGTGCTCCGTTTGTCCTTTGTTGAACACGGAAACATGCGCTTCCTCTATCGACGGGAGGAGATCGGGGGAGAAATTCATCCCGGGACGCTGGCAGGGCCCTCTGGCTCGCCGCAAAGCCGCGCTTGCATCAAGAAAATTGAACTTCCTCCCCGCAAATTCGGCAGGGGGCCTTACAGGAACTATTGCGAGGATCACAGAGCCTTTTTTTCTCCCATTGAGGGTGGGATGAGATGGAGTGGGGGGGTGGGGACATCGCTAGGGCATACAAAAGTCCTCCGACAGCCGAGAAACGGGCTGACAGACTGACAGCTCGAGAGAAGCGATCTAGTTACGAGGAACTCTGGGGGATATAGAACTGCTAGAAACGGCTTTGAAGCCGTTTCAGAGGGTAAGGCAATCTATCTGCAGCCCGAGAGAGACGACTTCTAAACCGGCACAGAACCTCTGACGCTGATGTCCTGGTTGCCTGGGCGACACAGACCCGACCCCTGACAAAACGGCGCAGGTTTGAAAAGGGAGAACTTTCTGGAAGAAGTCAAGAGGGAGGAAAAAAGACAAAACTCAAACTCCCGTTTCTCAGCGCTCTGTTTCTCCTCTTTTTTTTAATCCCGTGTCAATGATGAGGTTGTGAGCTCAGTATCGAGAAACGAGTTCAAAACGGGAGAAAAGGACCCGTTCCTGTAGAGAGAGTGAGGCTTTCGGTGCTTCAAAGCTGGCTGGAAAAATAAGTTTCTTTAGACGCAAGGAACAAAAAGAAACAAAAAAAAAATGCTTTCCGAAGCTCCTCAAAAGGATTTCTGTTTTTCATCTAAATAAAGGAGGAGGGGAAAAAAAAGATGTGTGCGTGTCACGAGGGAAGAAGGACTTATTAGTCACAAACCTCCCTGAGGTCTCCACTCGCAGAAATCAATTTAAGGTCGTTAACACTTTTAATCTCTCACTTTTTAATGGATTTGGCGAGCCCCTAAGCAGTGAGCGATCTCCCGAGCACCCAAAGGACAGAACTCAATTCTCCCTCCTCTATCGCCTGAAGAGCAGGGTGATGAGGTCACCGTCGTATAATTACACGGAGAGGTGCTGCAAATGACCAGCACCACAGATGAAACTAATGCGTTAGGCTCCAATAGTTTAGAAATGTCTAAACTTCGTTTCAGCCAAACTGTGCAGTATCTACACTCAAAGAAGAGTATTGGTTACTCTTACAGAAGACATACACTGCCTGGCCAAAAAAAAAGTTAGCATACTAATATTTAGTTGGACCGCCTTTATCTTTGATTACGGCGCGCATTTGTTGTGGCATTGTTTCGACAACCTTATGCAACGTCACAACATTTATTTCCATCCAGGGTTGCATAAATTTTTGGCCGAGATCTTGTATTGATGACGGGAGAATCGAACCACTCCGTAAAGTCTTCTCCAGCACATCCCAAAGACTTTCAATGGGGTTAAGGTCAGGACTCTGGTGGCCAATTCATGTGTGAAAATGATTCCTCATGCTCCCTGAACCACTCTTTCACAATCTTGGCATTGTCATCCTGGAATATGCCCATTGATGGGATAACCTGGTCATTCAGTACATTCAGGTACTCAGCTGACTTCATTTTATTGCTGCATAACGTTGCTGAGCCTAGACCTGACCAACTGAAGCAACCCCAGATCATAACACTGCCTCCAGAGGCTTGTACAGTGGGCTCTATGCCTGACAGGCGCAACGGCAGTGTAGAACAGGTGTATGAGAGAGTGCAGGTTATGATGGTGTATAGATGTACATGTACCTGTGGTACAGGCCTATGCATTTTTGGCTCGGTTTTAATCGTCATTACTGCTGGGAGGATGACGTCATATGATTGGTGGATGACATCACATGATCATAACTACACTACCCTTGTGCCTGTGTACGCTGTGTTTTCTTGGGGCCCACAACTCAAAAGATTCAGAGTGCAGGAATATGAGCCTTCCGTATGCATGCTGGTTGGCATGGCGATGCATAAGCGTTGTATGGTGACCTGTTGTACGGACACAATGGCAGAGCCTTCCGTATGCCTGTTTGCATGGCGACGCATAAGCATTGTATGGTGACCTGTTGTCTGCCATAGATGCTGGTATAATATGAACCGGAGCGTTAGGTGACCAGTTGCACTGCCCTGGCGTGCTTTCAGCACATAGCAGAACCATCCACACTGGGGTGGCTAAGGGCGATGGCATCGAGTGTGACTTACAGACGTGGGCTTGCCTTCAGCAGGTTGTATTCTGCATGGAAAGAGGTGGGTGATGGCCCTGTTTGCCCTCTCTGGAAGGGACGGGTGCACACGACGGCCACGCAGAAATAACGACGGCGTGTGTGTGTGCTTGCCGAGCAGGACGCGCCATTTCCTGTCGAGTGGAACACGAATTCCCTGGGAGAGATAAATGTACCGCCATGTCTAATGTGTCCATTTGTCAGCAGAAAATGGAGGAAGTAACACAGCGATATCACCTTGTTTATTTTCCCAGCATAAGCCCTTACCCAGAGGAACTTAATAAGTGTTAAATTACTCATTAATATTAATACTTCAATACTTTAATTACAATGCATGTGAATATTCATCGAATCAATCCCAGTTTGAGTGTCTTGTTAAAGGGTACAAATGTCAGCGCCTCACTTGGGATTTAAACCCGCAATTTGAATTTAAATGTGATTTATAAGCCCGGCTCTTTAAAAACGACACCTCTGCCACGCCAGTGTGATAACTGCCCTCATCACAACTCACGGCTCATTGCTTTCTGCCTAAAAATTCATCGGCATGCATTAACTTTTTTTTTTTTGTCTCGTAACTATTTGCACCGGGGTCATTTGGTGTGTGGTTCTTAATGCCTCTCGGCATATTAATAATTTACCGTCCAAAAAAATGCTTGTGAGTGCATTACATTATAATGACTGAGGAATGCTGTGACCTCATTCCGATTGCCTATGCCTCCGTCTGTTTTTAGCACATTTTGGGATAATCAGATTGGCTGGATGAACAGAGCACAAAAAAGAGCTCTGTCACACAGAGGTTAACTAATGGGCTGGATTCATTCTGGGCACGCAGTGATTCGACCTCCGGGACAAGTTTAAGCCTGGCTTAATGCATTCCATTATTTTTACTACATTAATCATGACAACTACATTTATTTTAATGTTCAGTTCAGCGACCCCTGAACTCATAATACAGTACAAAGGATGAAAATAAATTATAAACTTTAATTATTTATTTATTTATTTATTTAGTTGATAAACTTTATTTTTGTATTCTAGGTTGTTAATGCTGTGATGCACCCTTTAAATTAACCTCTAAGTCGCCACTGGGTTAAGATAGGAGGGAAAAGTAAAGTATTGAAACATAGTACTAAATGATACAAGACAGGAAAATAGGCCAAGAAAATACACAAGTATTTCAATACAAAAAAAAAAACTAGTGCACATTGATCTTTCACAAAGTGCATTAATGGCTTCCCACTTTCCAGAACTTCCAGAACTTTCCTCGGGGACCTCATTAATTTTCATGTACACAACAGTCTTTTTATCACGAAAAGGCAGGCGAACAAACTATTGACTAGTGACTTATTTCATTATGCTGAAGAATCACTCTGTAGAGCTGTTAGGAAAGTGCGCTAAAACTTCTCCCTTGCTGAGGGAAGACTTTAGCAAGCTAATAGTTGCCTTTTTCAATCACAAGAAACGCGTTGATTAAAATTACCCTCAAGGCTCTTCATCTGGGCTAAACGCTCATCTGCACTCACGAATTATTTTTTTTTCCACCTCAGCTCGTGGCGGAGGGGGGTGGCGGGGCAGGCGGTTGGCTCATTTGCAATCGCGCTCGCACACTTCCTACGCGTACGCCGCCGCGGACTTCGGGAGTCTCGCGGTTTGGGTGCCGGAGAGAAGTCGCGCGGTAATGGGCAATTGTGACGTTCTGACTTTCTTCCCGCCAGGTGCGCGCTAATGCTAAGCTGCTCCGGGACGCGGGAAGTGCATTACGGTAAGTAGCTACTGAGCCGACGGAGAAGCCTGGCTGTGACCTGAACTCTCTTTCTGCACTGGCCAAGACTGCACTTAAAACAAGGTCTCACCTGCCCAACTGCTAACCACTATATGCAAATATTGCAATTTAATCAAAAACACTTAAAAATAAGAAAGCTGAAAAGCTGAAAAAAACCCACATATTCACAGTAAGAGGTTGGTTGGACATACAGTACCACCACGTATAATTAAGCACATAAGTCAGGACCATTGCCTATAAGTAAGGACCATTGACTAAGTATATTTGGCACAACTAGCATTAAGATTTCATTAAGATCCATTTTCAAATACACAATAAGATATAAGAAAGAGAACAGGCTTTTTAGCCCATCTAGGCTCATCATTTGCTTGTTTTTGTCCAAAATAACAAGCCCAGATGGGCTGTTTGCACTATCAAATATTACTTGCTATAATGAGTTACAATTTTTGCCTGAGAGAAATTTTACATTTCTCATTTTCTTGACATTTCTATTGGGGCACACCCAGGTTGGTCCTTTTTGGGTAAGATTGGACACCCCTGGTCTAGAGCGACTTAGAAGTAACAAGTGTATCACATTAAGTTTTATCTTCAGGGCATAGTACTGGCAAATTTAAATAGTGAAAGAAGGATCCTCTGTGTCCTTTAATTCCACACACATTAAGCATTTAGCAGAATCCTTTATTCAAACTGACTAGCATGCGTTTTATTTTTTTACTTAATCCATTTATACAGCTGGATAGTTACTGAAGCAATTCAGATGAAGTACCCACCTAGGAATCAAGCCCGGTTACCTAAACTGCGATACTACACTGCCACCATGGAAGATCTGCTGCTCCTCATGACAGCAAGATATAGTGTAACACATACACAGACACACACATATACACACACACACACACACACAGACAGATATACACACATACACACACAGGCACAGACACACACACACACAAAACCTTGTTCGGTTCAATGCCGGCTTAACGTGGCTCAAACAACAGAGCCTCAGAAGGAGGGAGAAAGGGCAGAATGACTCACAGAAAGGACAGGAAGTACACACACACACACATACGCACACACACACACACAGAGTGACTGTGAGGAAGGACAGGAAGTCCTTCAGCCAAATGGCCACACTGAAGAGGCCCAGAATAACGGGCTTTCTCCACGTGCCCGGGGGCCAATCTGGAACACTGGATGTTTCGTCTCAGAGGGGGTATCGCGGTAACCAGACCCCTTCACTGCCTTCTCTTCTCCACACTGGGAGAGACAAACGGGATTATGGGACGCGAAGTTCTGCGAGGCCCGGTCGTTTCGCCGGCAGGGGCCGAGGGCAAAGGGGCCTGCTGGAGGCCTACCTGTGTGGGCCCCGGGGGCCACAACGCTGCAGCTGTGTGTGCGACCCAAGCACAGGGCAGTCAATCGGAGAGAGAGAGAGATAGTCCAATTTGTTCCTGCTTATTTGGTATTGCCTCTGTCAGCATGTGCTTTTGGCAATGCGAGTGTATCCTTGCCATGCCGATAAAGCCGACTGAACTTAATTGAGGGCGAGCGAGCGAGCGAGAGAAAAAGGAAAGAGAGGGAACCCGATGGGGGGAATAAAAGAGGGATGAGAAGCAGGAGAAAAACTAAGAGAAGAACATGAGTGGGAAAGAGAGAGAGAGAGAGTAAGGGAGAAACAGTGAGGATAGAGGGAGTGGGAAAGAGAGAGAGAGAGAGTAAGGGAGAAACAGTGAGGATAGAGGGAGTGGGAAAGAGAGAGAGAGAGAGAGAGTAAGGGAGAAACAGTGAGGACAGAGGGAGTGGGAAAGAGAGAGAGAGAGTAAGGGAGAAACAGTGAGGACAGAGGGAGTGGGAAAGAGAGAGGAGAGAGAGTAAGGGAGAAACAGTGAGGACAGAGGGAGTGGGAAAGAGAGAGGAGAGAGAGAGTAAGGGAGAAACAGCGAGGATAGAGGGAGTGGGAAAGAGAGAGGAGAGAGAGAGTAAGGGAGAAACAGCGAGGACAGAGGGAGTGGGAAAGAGAGAGGAGAGAGAGAGTAAGGGAGAAACAGAGTGAGGATAGAGGGAGTGGGAAAGAGAGAGGAGAGAGAGAGTAAGGGAGAAACAGTGAGGACAGAGGGAGTGGGAAAGAGAGAGAGAGAGAAAGGGAGAAACAGTGAGGACAGAGGGAGTGGGAAAGAGAGAGAGAGTAAGGGAGAAACAGAGTGAGGATAGAGGGAGTGGGAAAGAGAGAGAGAGAGAGAGTAAGGGAGAAACAGTGAGGACAGAGGGAGTGGGAAAGAGAGATAGAGAGAGTAAGGGAGAAACAGAGTGAGGATAGAGGGAGTGGGAAAGAGAGAGAGAGAGAGAGTAAGGGAGAAACAGTGAGGACAGAGGGAGTGGGAAAGAGAGAGAGAGAGAGAGTAAGGGAGAAACAGTGAGGACAGAGGGAGTGGGAAAGAGAGATAGAGAGAGTAAGGGAGAAACAGAGTGAGGATAGAGGGAGTGGGAAAGAGAGAGAGAGAGAGAGTAAGGGAGAAACAGTGAGGACAGAGGGAGTGGGAAAGAGAGAGAGAGTAAGGGAGAAACAGAGTGAGGATAGAGGGAGTGGGAAAGAGAGAGAGAGAGAGAGTAAGGGAGAAACAGTGAGGACAGAGGGAGTGGGAAAGAGAGAGAGAGTAAGGGAGAAACAGAGTGAGGACAGAGCGAGTGAGAGAGGAGGAGGCGATGGTTCTGACGCGTGAGAGGAGGCGGATCGGCGTGGACGTCTCTCTCTCTCTCTCTCTCTCTCTCTCTCTCTCTAAGTACCTTGAGAAGTGCATGGCCTGGTGGCCAGCCATGGTGAAGTAGACGTCTCTCTCTCTCTCTCTCTAAGTACCTTGAGAAGTGCATGGCCTGGTGGCCGGCCACGCTGAAGTAGAAGTTGGTGGTGTGCTTCATCTCATCGGTGTGGCCGCTGGCCTCGATCCAGTGGCCCACGGGGTTGCAGTAGACCCCGTCCACCACGTTGCTCTTGTTGTACGCGCAGCTGCGGTCGTGATGGGGACCGTTGCCTGGAAACGATGGGAACATGTGAACGTTCCGTTCAGTCTGCGGGAGCCGGCCCATCCGTTCAGAAAGTGTACGAGAGTAGGAGTTCTGATCTAGCGTAGGGGTGGAACCGTTTCTTTAACTAAACTGGTAGTCACCAGCAGATCCTTAATCGTTTAAAAAAACATTTAAATCTGAAAATCAGAACTGTATTGTTTGTGTGTATTCAGCTGGGTCCTTCTCTGCAGTTTCACAGCAAATAAAAAAAGCCATGTCATGCCATCCTATATTACAAAGCAAATGAGTAATTTAAAAACTAAAAGAGACCCACACGAGCTTGGCACGAAATCAAAACTATGAACACGTAACGTGTGAGTCATCCAGTCATTACTGTTACCGGAAAATGATACAGAAATGTATGTACAGTATTATTTTACATTATCGATGTATAATAAAACATACGTTTATAGTAAAACGTGAGCGCAGTGCCTTTGGGGGGCTGTATAAAGAGAATGGCCTATTATAAATGTAGCGAAGCACATGGGCACTGCTGAGCAAAGTGTTTGACCTTAGATTCAACCGCTTCGACGCCCAGCTATATAAGGTCATGGGGACGGACTGTTGCAGGAGTAGGCGCGATAATTACCACGGATGCACGCGACCCAAGCCTGCGGCCAGGTTAAGAAAGGTCGGGCGATGTGAGCCACTGAAGCCAAACGTAATACCTATTCTCAACTCTCAACAACGACTCTCCGTTAGTCACTGCCTACATTGTGACGGCTGTATGGAATGTGGCTATCGGGTGCGTCAGGGCGCCCATTCTTATTCGACTTCGTAGCCGTGTTTATCAAAGAAAAACACGGTGGTTTCTCCGTCGTACGCTGTGGTGCAGCCGCGGACTAATGCCATACGGCGTGAAACAGTGATAAATATCGATAAACTCCTCGCCTAAAATAAATCTCGTTAAACTGTCGAGCAGCTTTTGTAGTTTCTTCCCATTCAGCATCGCGGTCTTTGTGCTGCCTTCGGGGCTCAATGATGCAAATCTGCGCGAGGATAGTGTTCAACCACGAAACAGTTGGAGCCAACGCTAGGACTTTGAGAACTCTTTTTCTACAGCAGGTCCGCTCCTTTTAGAAAATGTCATGGTGGCCTCTATGTACAAAATACAAACATTTGTTTGAAAGCAGTCCTTTTCCCAATACGAGGCAACGTGTATAAAAATGCATGTAAATTAGACGCGACGTTGCTGCCACAAATTGCACAACCATTTCAGCACCAAGGACAGCATACTTTTCAGCGGAAAGGCATATAGGCTATGATACGAGTTTAAACCATTACAAATTAAGTATTTTAAATGCACGGATGCCTTTCATTATGAGTAAATGCTGTAAAACACCATCATTACACACAACATTGTACTTAAATGTGTAATAAAAAAACGACTTAAATTTGTCATAATAAAAAACGAACTACTTGTCTTCAATCACGTGCTGTAGCCAACATGACACTCTGGCAAACTCACATGCAGTAGCTATTGTAGGCTAATTAACCATGTATCCCATTACTAAACGATCCAGTTAAAATACTCAATGCATTCATGGCTTGTGCTATACCTTAATAACTACACATAGACAAGTCGTGATTATAATAATGTTAAATACTGCAACAATGTAGGCCAACTTGCCACATTCTGGATACGGTAAATATATTTTGAATCCTCCATATACTTAACGTACTATGTGTCTGCAAAACAGTACATTAATTCCAGTATAGCTGCAGTTAAGCTGGATCGCACTGAATAACTATATTTTTTCACATCATTTAATTTCGCGTCATTTCAACCCTGAGGGAAGTTCTTTTGCTAGTTGTGTGAGATTAAAAAAATAATGTAGATTTTGCACACTCGGGTATGGCTAATTTATGAGTAATTAAAAGTGAGATAAAACTGCACTCATGTTCAGTTTTAAACTCTTTTATGCATCGCTGCATTGGCATAATATTCTAGATCGTTTAAAAAGAATGAATAAATAATAGATGCAATCAGAATAATTATCTGCCATTTCTGAAACGGCACTCAATAGAAATCAGACGCTACAGTTCAATAGACTCGGCAAAGCTTTGTGCTCCTGGAACTTCCTTTTGATAATTGTATTATTATACTTTGAATAGACAATAACAAGACGATGCATTATGTTGTCGTGAAGTACTCGTCAAACGTAGTAAAAAGGAAACAGATGATTCACAGGCTAGTTTATAAACCAAACCTACTTAATGGACAGAATTGTTGAACAGGAAGGTTCGGTGAAATCTTCCGACTAACTGTGCTTCCGGAGTTAGGACTCGTTTCTGTGCCCAATATGTGCGTCATATAATGTAGGTCTATTAAATACTGGCTTTTGAAATTGGACGCCGACTGTTTCCACTTACAGTTAGTCTAAATAACATGAATCCACAAACGCAAATGCCAAAACAGTTGGAGAGAAGTGGTATTGTAAAAGCGGTTCCAGACAAGTTGGAATAATTAGCCGAGCTCAAATAACAGAGAAATGTTTAACTCTCGAGAAGAGCAAACCTATCGTATGTAGCTTTGTCAATAAAATGATTAAGTTATACACATTTTAAAAAGAGTTGGTTCATTTGTAGTCGCTTGTAGTTAGCTTAGACCTAATGCAAATTCCAATATCCACACAGGACAGTCATAATGTCAGATCTCTAAGGGCTTACGCGAAACATTTCATATAGGCTAGCGTATCTCATCACTTGTTTGTGACAATACTCAAGCTTACAACATAGCCTACATCGTGTATATGCTACTTCATTCGCTTGTAAGTTCGGAGAATAACGTATTGCAATAATCGGTTTTAAGATATTTGCTAACTTTTTCTTGCAGAGTAGCCTATACTGTATGTCGAAGATAATGACTGTCGGTCTTGAGACGCTTTCACTGAGTAATAGGGAGCCTGCATATTGATAGGGAGCGTGCATATTGAGAGTGAGCTGAATAACTGCAGAACTGCTGGTGTGTGCGAGATGTAAATAAAATGCATAATGCGGTTTGGAAACGTATGTGACTTTTACATGTAGGTTATTGAGCAAATACATCGTAAATTTAATCAATATGACAAATGCATATGCTCATCAATTCTGGTAGGCTTTGTCAACATTAGGCTATTCATTTTTTCTCCAATGTGTTGGACGCAGGCAGCAGTAATAGCCTATAGTGTGTGTTTAGCTAAATTATTGTCTTCGATTAAACGGTAGTTGTGACTTTTAACGCGCGCTGGTCTCTCAGTAGGACCCTTCAGATTTAATTAGACACAGGCTTTCAGGCAAAATTAGACAAAAATATTAAACTTATAAAATGTCTTATATAGCTTTATCTCCATCTAGTGGTAAAAACATTTTACTACCTCTGGCAGGTTTAGCTTAAATACCAATATACATTTTGGGGCATCTTCGCCTTGAAGGGTTCAATTCTTCGATGTATAGTGTCTACCAAGCTAGCATGAATGGCCCTTCACAACAAGCACGAAAGTAAATTTATTCTATGAACAGTTGTGACCATTTTAATTGTGTCCGCACTTATTTCAGTTCATCAAGTGTCAAGATTGTCAGGTTCATAGCAGACCATCTGATAACGAAGAACAGGACGGGTTGTTCTTTCGGAAATGGATGTGTAAATATTTGTTTGGCGCAACCATATTAAATGGGCACGACTTGATCGGTTGGTAATGGTTTCAATGCATTGACAAGCTGTAGACTACATGTGCTGACATTTTACGATGAAAACATCAGGTGGAACGTGGCGGTGTTGAAACGGGGCATATTGAGTAATACCTTCCCAGATCATGTTGCCGCCGACGCGTTTTATGTACTTAAACCAGAATGTTTCTTTATAAGGCTCCGACAGGAGGACCTCGCCGATGAAGAAGCAGGGCTCGCACGTGGACAGCAGCACAGCACGCGCAGGTTTCATCGTCACCGCCTTATTTGGATCCCAGTGTCCCATTTCCGGCCGTGACCCCAACACAAACACTTCTACGTCAGTGCATTCTGGAGTCAGTATGACGCCGAACCTAAACAGCCTCATTTTCTCTTTTCAGTGACGGTCGCAGACGAGCGGCGTATTTCGCAAAGGTGTGGACTGGCATAAAATATGGCAATGACAATCCGTCTATGTAGCCTGCTAGGTTAAGAGAGTAGGCAAGAGAGCCAACGTTATCCAAATTAACTACACAACATGTCTTCTTTGTCTCTACAGTTATACCAAATTCACTAAATTCAATATTCACTTCGGATATTGCCAGTTAGCTAGCTAAATGTCCCTTACGCATAACAGGTTGGTAGCTACCGTACCGAAGCTATTAGCTAGAAAGATTGCGTCTGGCTATCCGGCTAAAAATAAAAACATGTTACACAACACTACCGTGGCTGTGAGAGGACAATTTATTTTTAGCGCTTGGTTACTATGCGTTTTGCAAAGCTGGTCTTCTGTTTCCTTTCGAAAGACATTGATTTTAAGTGTTGTTGTCGCCTGTTTTTGTGGCGAATAGCCTACATTCGAATATGGTTTGTCAACTGGAAAGAGGCGTGTGCAGGAAAACAGAAGTCAAACTAGCTAAATGCTACCATCCTATGGCGTGGAAGAGCAACTGCTATTAAATCCAAGGTTTTACAGACTTAATATTGTACAGACAAAATCCAATCAGACAAGTATTTGTTGCTTTCTAGACATTAAATAATAGAAAACAACCAAACAACACACAAAGCATCAAGTTGTCTTGCATCAGTCATATTATTTACTTCAAAATGCAAATACAATCTCATCTGGTTCATCCACAGAAAGTCATATTATCTTACATTAGTCTTTTTTTATTGTTGTCTGACTTGAAGTGCTAATTAGTCCTTTTCTTTTCACATTCAGTTGTATGGCTATATGCCAAGGTGTCAGACTGTACAGAACAAGACCGTGCATGAACTGCTCTGATGCATAATTCAAGCAGTCAGAGACAGCGTGCACCTGTGGCTTAGTGAGTAAGGTCTTTTTTTTTTAGCGGAAGGCTGATGGTTTGATTCCCAGGTAAGTGCAGGTTGACCCAGAGCAATAAACTTATTGAATTACAGCATCAAAGACTTCTGTAAATTGCTCACCTGTATAAATTGGTAATATGTAGCTCAGCTTCCCCAAAGTGTGCTTGCCAAGCTAAAGGTAATATTTAACCTAGCTAATTTCTTGATGGACAGGCTGGACACCATAAACAATAATTCAGTGGGGATTGTGTGTGTAAAATCCGAGCCTTATTGGGTCTGTACCCACATATTTCACCAGGTTATGAGATGGTGGGGCGCAACCCACACATGGATAGCAAGGGAGGCTAGCACTTGTCAGGCTCCTATAGATTTAATTTACTGGTATTTCAAGTGCTTTTTAAATGAACAAATAGCAGCATGTATGAACCTTAGCAATGACTTTGCTTCCATGATACGGCTGCTAACAGCCAGCAATACCTTACCCTTAAGTTGCTTTTCCTACGGTTCGAAGATAAAATTAGACCAACCAATAATGACATAACCATCACGCCGGTGCGGTTGTGGGTCAGAAGGGAATCCACTGTATGAGGATCCGGCACATTTGTATTAGCAAAACATCACTGGGAACCAGTAGTGGGAAAAAAATGGTTGACATCAGAAATATGAAAACATTTAGGACCTGATTTACTAAGACCTTTAGCACGTGCAAAACCTTTTAGCACACACACGACTAATAACACAACCACTGATTGGTGCAAAACAAATACCACGACCAACCATTGGTCGTGTTATAGGTTTTGCGTGTGCTAAAGGTTTAGCGCATGCTAGAGGTCTTAGGCCCTTAGAGTACTATTCCAGTGCACTGCAGATATTAACTACTAGAGGTGCTTTAGAAAATGTACCGGACACTTCGCTCGTGAAGGAAAATACCATTTTTATTAACAATCAAAGCCATCATACATCTGTACAACTGGGCTGTAATTCAAAACCAAGGGATTATTGAAAACACATTACACTGATTGATCAACAGTTGAAAGAAATCACTTCGGAAACATTTTCTCTCTCAAATTTCCAGCAGGTTGAAAAGACCGACTGCAACACGACAACATTCTTACCTTTTCACGAAGGGACCCAAATATAGATTTAAATCTATTTTAGTTTTTATTTTTTTACTTAACGGTATACTGTGATAGCAATCCAAATGGAAGACTATTTTGACCAAAAAGTGCTACAGATCTTTTAAAAAATACAAAAAAGCTGGTAATTTCTTTCCTTTCACAGACCACAAATTATTAGAAAAGGCCTTTAACACGTACAAGAAAAATAAACAGCTTCCAAAGCGGTAGCAGTCTTTTAATTCATTTCAATTCATTTAATTTGTTTCCTTTTAGCTGGTTTTTTTCTTTTCTTTTTTTTACATTCAATTTTGAAGATTTACTATATTTTAAACTAGCGCTCTACGAAGCGATGGGAACATGCCATGTTTAAGAGTCGTAATTCTTAAGTCACGCTTGATTAAATCCTACAACAACAAAAAAAAAAACAAGAAACAAAACATGTACTTCATGTGTCTTGGCTACCTAAAATGACAGCCAATTAGAGTTAATAGATTACACTACGTTGTTTCCAAACAGAAAATTTCTTTAGCGGCCAATGACCACAGTGATAAATGTCAGCAGTCTCATCTTTGTTGTACGTCTGCAACACCAACTGACCTTTAATAACAGGACAAACTAATTGATTGTTGATTAAAAACATGGCTCCAATATTATCCACTGACGTTCTTTACTGTGACTGTCTTATATAAATACATTTAAATGTCACGGTCTTTGAGGCTGTAAGTTGCGTAATTTCTGTAGTGCATTCATTTTAATTGTGGCCTACAGCCTACGTTAAGAAAAGAACCAATCGAAAATTGTCCTGGCCTTGCACTTTGTTTTAAACAATATATTAAGACGGATTCATTTCTCGTCTTGTAAACTTTGAAACTCTTATTAGTCGTTAAATTGTATCTACTATCACTTTAACACCAAAAACAAGCACACACTCACACCTAGATAATACTGTATGGTATTTAATGTTAGTTACCATCACTGTTGCAAGTGAACACATTTTAATGCACTGGAGCAAGTATTGCTCCTCAATGCAATGAACATCTTGTTTTATACAACCCTGATATACAATAATGGATTTGGACAGCCATTGCAGTATAAGCCGTGATGAAGGACAGACTTAAAAGTGTACACATGAAACGAGAGGGACTGAGTTTTGGTTCTGCAATTGGACACACCAACGCTATTTAATGCTGAACCTGGTAGAGACCGACTGTGGCTTGTCCAGACCACAAATTTTTCCACATCCATTCTAATCTGAAGTGGTTACTCAACAGAATGGCGAGCGTGGAACAAATCTGCAAAGTGGGAGATTTTCTTTAGTAAACGGCAACACAACGACATGCATTGCGGTACAGTCCCCACATCTAATGAAAGCTTCAGGAATTAGCTGAACATTTAAGTGCCAGCTAATCCTACTTTTAGGGTAGACATTTTAGATCGACCTTCCGTTTTCTGCCTGCGCCCATCGTGCAGGTACTGGTTAGCAGCACTTTTGAGTCAAACAGACAACCCCACACGCAATAAATCTTATTGTTGCTGATAAAGATAACCCTCTGTTTATGTAGTAAACTGTCAATTTATATACTGTATACGAAAACTTACAAGGCACAAAAAGGGTTAGACTGGCAGAGCAAATATATATTTTCCCCCTGAAGGGTCCCTACAAATTGACGCCTCATCAGACCTTACAAAACAAAACACATTGTACTCAAAATTGTAATATAACCAAAATAATCTGTCTTCTCCAAAGAGAATTTCCATACATTTTAGTACAACCACGTACAAAGAGTGAGAAAAGATTCCAATTTAATAATCTAACTACAGTCTACAATTCTCATCTTCAATTTCTGTTGCATTTCCTCAATGATGTCAATAGTAAGAGTTTTGTGGACGGCTTGTGGAGCTCTCTGATGGGGAGGGAGAGAAGAAGAAAAAAAAAAATAAAGAAAAAAAAGCAATAATCTTTTGTATGTCCTGACTCTGCCTGGCTTTTCTTAGTGTCCAGCTTTGTGTGCAAACAAATTAAAAATCAACTTATAAAAAAGAAAACATTTGGAGAATAAAGTGCTAAGTGATCTTTATGCTACAGTATTGTTTATTTATTGCTTAACAGTAAAACCAGAAGCACTGCCTATAACTTGATTCAGCCTAAAGTATTGAAATACAAAATAGCAAATTATAATCAACAATGAAATTACCCATGAACCTCTTTCCATGCAGGAGACCGACAGAAAATTAGATGCACACATTTCTGATTTTGATGTGGACTGATATCAAATGAGAATTTTGAGCCTCAGAGAACAATCTAATAACCTTTTAATTGCCAAAATTCAGCTGTATGCAAAGGTAATGTTAAATTCAGAATAAACATAACATCACATGCACTTCCTAGTGCTTCTTCTGAGGAGCGGGTCATAGTGTGCACGTTTTAGGTTTGGTCAGTATCTTAAAAGAAAAAAAACAAAAAAAAAGAAAAATGCTTAAGTTTCTTGCTGAAAATGTGCATATTTCTCTCAACAATATTTTAAATAACCCAAACAAGGGCGGTTGTTAAACAGCAAACCATGCAAGATAATATCAGCTACATCGTACATCGGTCCAGTCGGGGGAAATACAATGCCTGTATGGATCCATAGAAACCTACCATGTCCAGCAAGTCAAGTGTTATTTCATACTTTAAGGCTCCTCTTTTAAACTTCGATGCAACACAGTACTGACTTTTTCCATATAAAAAATAAATTTAACATCAAAACATTGTTTATTTACACGGTGATAGATTATGTCACGTAAAAGTAATCTGCAGGTGATAAAGTATCATATTACAAAGAGGCTACGCAGAGTGTTTTAAGCTCTTTAAATCTGATTGGAGGAACCGGCGAGGGGGGGGGGGGGGCGGGGTTCTTTATAATACTGGCTTTAGGACGGAGCGCAGCGATCGTCCCTCTTTGGTGAGCTCGCGGGTGAAGCACATGCAGGGCAACGGAATGGCCTCCTCCCGCCGCTCCACCATGTTAAACTTGCACTTCTTCAGGTGGTCCGCCA
This sequence comes from Synaphobranchus kaupii, assembly GCA_029718625.1. NCBI lineage: Eukaryota > Metazoa > Chordata > Actinopteri > Anguilliformes > Synaphobranchidae > Synaphobranchus > Synaphobranchus kaupii. The sequence continues at coordinate 8,884,072 of CM056381.1, read as the reverse complement.
TGCTGGTGATGTTGGCGAACTTCCACTCGTTCACCGTGCCGAAGGCAGTGCTGAACCGCCACACCTGGAAGAACACAACATTAAACCACCAAACACCCCCCACAAGCAGGCAGCCACGCACGCACACCACCTTTCACTAGCGAATACCGAATACCTCTGCCGTCGGTAAACATCGAACAGCTCCCATGGCAGACCCATTCTCTTGTTCAGAATATGTACGGCCTTCGAGAGTTTATAGTGTGCTTTTAAAAACCGATGAGGCGGGAACCACATACAGTATATGTAACAGATTACCCTCATTAAAACTAGATCAGGCCGTCTTAGAGCGGCCGTCATCACAACACATGCCAGTACAAATCCAACACTATAAATGGCCACCAGCCGTTCTTCCACCTGGGATGGAAACAGCACTCCAAGTGCAGAGCAGTTCGAGCCATTCCAGGTCTTACCAGTTTACTGAGTGGAATAAAGCAACAGAAAGCATCCCACTTAATACCCTGGCATGCTTCTTGGAACGGATCAAACTTGCCCTGACCCGGCTGGGGGTGCTGCATCCATGCCTACTTCCGCTTGAAAGTACAGCTAATAAAAATGAGGGAGAAGTCCTTTCCCCTAAAGGCTCACACAGTAATGCAGGCGCCCTCCCTTTTTACCTTGTCTTTGATCTGCCAGGACGAGGGCCCGAACGGGTACTGCTTCTTCTCCCACAGGAGGACGACCATGCCGCGCACCTGCAGCAGGCTGGCGCAGACGTCTCTCATCATCCGCGACACCCTGGAGAGCTGGCACAGGCTGAAGCCGTCCAGGAAGCCGGCCATGTGCTGGAGCACCTCGAAGGGGAGGCTGCTGAGGTGGTCGCAGTCCGAGCCGAACGAGCACACGTTGCTGGACAGGGGCCCGCTCGGCGGCGCCGACCCGTTAGGCTGCACCCCGAAGGACCTCAGGTGCCGGTCGTGGATGATCCGGTTGCCCTGGATGGACGGGCAGAACCTCCGCTGGGAGTAGGTGCACCCGTAGTATGCCAGGGGGCAGCGGTGCTCCATCCAGCCGTTGAGGCCGGCGTGGATGTCGCCGTGCACGTTCTTGAAGTGGGACGAGAACTCGTCCCGACGGAAGAGCTGCCCGCAGACGAAGGTGAACATGGAGCGCTGCTTGGTCTGGTAGCGTGCCACGCACTCCAGCACCAGGTCCAGCCGCAGGGTGTGGAAGGGGCTGGGGTTGGAGAGCTGCGGGCTGGCGTGGTCGCAGGCCGAGGCAGAGGCGATGTCGCCCACCATGGTGTTGGTCGCCAGGATGGCAGAGGGGAAGGAGAAGGTCTGCGTGCCGAAGTCGATGCGGTAGCCATCCACGAAGCGGCTGTCGGATATGCCCCGGCCTCCCGGTGAGTCCCCCAGGCAGAACAGCAAGGCGGCGGTGATGAGGTCGATCCCATGGAGGCCCATGGGGTCCTCGGCCACCTCCAGGTCTGACGTGTCCACCGACTTGTCCTCCATCTTGACGCGGAACAAGTATGGGTCGGTGAACAGGGCCCTGCGCCCGTTGAAGGAGAACACACTCATCCCTCTTAGCACCTGCAGGTTCTGGAGCTTGCGCTCGAACCACCTGTCCTCGAAGTCAAGGGGGATGTGGAGCATCCCGTTGTTCGGAATTATGCTGGGAAGTAGAACCGGGAGCGGCAAAGGTTGCTGCGGTGGCGGTTGGGAACCGGAAGGCTCCTGTTCTGCAATGGGTATGGAATGATCTAGCACCTCTGACCTGTCTGCAGGCTGGATGACATCCCATGACCCGTTAGTTTCAGGGTGCCGTTCCTCAGCCGTCTCCAGATCCATTTCATCCTGCCCGTCCCTGGCACTGTGAAAGCCATTGCAAAGGGGCTTCTCGTCTTTCTCAAACAAATCGAACATGCAGTCCTCCTCCGCCCCGACCTCTGGCTCGAAAAAGCCATTGCGCTCCGTCCACGTCTTCCCGCCGTCAGCGCTTTCTCTCGCCTCGGCGGCCTCATGATCCATCCCGCCCACCGCTCCGAGCTCGCAGTCCGACCCGCTGTCGCTCCCCTTCATGTCAACGTTCTCCAAGTCCAAAACTTCCACTTTGTCCCCGTTGTGGAACCCTCCGTTTGGTTCCACCTGCCCATCGCCTGGCACGTTTCCATTGATCAGGTCCATCTCCTTGGTGGCGTTACTAAGGATGTCCAACGCCGCGGCCAGGCTCCTGCTCGTCTCCACCGTGGCTTGGTACAGCTCGCTGTACGACTCGTCGTCCAAGCCGTTTATCCCGTTGGCGATTTTGTCCTTCCGTAAGCCTAGGGGGGCCACGGCACCCGCCTTTTCCCCGAGACTACCGGGCGGTTTGTCGCCGTTTTTCGACACCATGGTGGCGACCTTGAGCGACTCCAACAGCATTCGCTGGTCCTGCAAGGCCAGGGCCATGTCCAGCTGCTCGACCACGTCCACGTCCTTGCTGAGGTTCTCGTACGACATGCGGTCGGCGTAGCTGACGGGCCAGCGGTTCCACTCCATGGTGCAGCAGACCACGCTCGCCGGGCATATCTCCAGGTGCTCGGATATTTTGTTCCGGGAGACCGTGAATGGGCACCCGAAGCCGCTGTTCAGGCAAGGCACTCTCTCGAGCGGGCACAGCAGGCGGTGCTCGTCTGCCTTGCAGCCGTGATAAACCGCCCCGCAGACCAAAGAGCAGCTCATGAGGTCACAGGAAACGCCAGGCTCCGGCCTGGTCATGCACCTCCGACTGACACAGTTCATGCAGTGGGCGTGATGATGGTTCTCCATTTCGTTGGAGGAGGGGACAGGGGGGTGGGGTAGGGAAGGGGAGAGGGGGAAATCACCAACTCTACAAGAGGAATCGAAAGAGAAAAACAGAACTGAATTATTTATCAGCAGCTGAACAGACTTATAATCATACGGCCGGCCCCTTCTTTTCCACCTCTGTGCATCGTACAGTAGCCCTATGGGAATAGGACATAATGGCCAAAACCTTACAAGCTCCCTTAAGAAGTATCCTCAAAACATTTCGTACATCCTGGCAAAATAATCAATCTCAAATTTTTGAGTGAATGTAATTCAATGAGGGTGTTTATGATATTTTAATGTCTCCATATGCTGTGATGTCAAAGTGGGGCAAGGATTTTTAATTAATTTTTTTAATTAAATTTTTAGAAAATCTTACCAGCCACAATCACTATTTTGCCAACATTTGGCTGGTGGTAGGTGTTAATTTCACACTCTGCCCATAGGACTTATCTAATGTATGGAACACTCTCCTGTTGCAGGCAAAAGCATTCAAATTAATACCAGTCCTTATTGGTCAAACCGTATACAGACATCTCGCTCTCCTGCCATTTCAGTGATCTTGTTATACAGTATGTCACACATAACTCAAGCACCATTCCCATGGATATGACAGCTTCCCTGATAGCCAGTAAGCAGGTTATGCAAAAATCTCTGCGGTCTTGGGACATCACAACACTTCTAGCCTTGCAAGTTCAAGCGTGTAATTTGAAGATTAAGAGCATGTATCTGGGCTGTGTGTTAAAGGCTGATTTGTACATTTATGTGAAAAGTACGAGGGCAAGTTAAACTGTTTTGACATTGCTAATTTAATCCCTTATATAAATACCAACCACCTTTTAATGACCAGCCTCATTGCATTACATTAATTCTATCTATCCGTCTCTCACACAATTACGCAAGCATACTCTACGTGTTTGCGGAATAGCACTCAGCCACAGGCGCACATAAAAAAAGAGGGGATGTAGTTTGCTGCAGCTTACAAAATATTCTTCAGTGGATATCATACTCATAAGATAAAATATAAGTTTCTACTGATTGTGCTGGAAGGACAAGTACAGAACAATATCTGTGAATATTTATCAGGATTCAAATCCTAAACCCATGAATCCACCTTTCCATCTTAATATAAGGGCCAGGCCAAGAGGTAACGGAGGGACACTTTTGCTGTATTTTGCCCGAGTACTCCTGTTCTATCCAAGGCTGAGTAAACTAACGACTGGTATTATATAAAGGCTACCTTAGACTACAAACTGAAGGGAAAAAAGTTTGGGGGCAAACAACTTATTGGGGCTAAAATGTATAAAAAACAGGGCGGTAAGGGAGGGATGCAAAATTAACGGCTGTTTTTTTACACTTTTTCAGACATGCATATCATATGGTTCCTGAGGTGAAAAGGGTTATCTTTCTCTTTCATATTGTACTATTACCACTTAAATATGAACATGCAAAATGGTAAGCCATTTGTGCTGCTCAATTTTTATGGGGCGAGGTTTAAAGTCAGATGGTCATGGTAATGGAGGGATATTGACAAATGGTAACGGAGGGACACATTTTCACCCCCCTCAAAATCATAATTCTGCCAACTTTTTTTCAAAACTGGTTATACTACATCAAGACACATCCCAATAAGCTTTCTTTTTGAATGTTTCCCCTCTCTAAGTAGAAAATTTATGTTAAAAAAAATTGAACGGAGGGGCAGGCCAAAATGAGAATCGGGGAAATTTTTGAATACCTTGTCAAAAGAATCCTGTGACTTTTTATCCTCTACTGGGATGCCTATTCATATCATCATTAGAAAAATGCTATTTATTCATACTTTATTAAAAATAGTTGCTCAGTAAGACTATTGCTATAGGATAGAATTAGGGGGAAAGTGCATCTTTTCAAGTTCATCAACCTCAATGGATTCAAAAGCCCATAGCTTTTTCTTTTCTTTTTTCCAGTAGAGACAATTCAATACTTTTTTTGTTCTGTACACCTTGGAATGTTGGCTTCAAGATCAGGCAGATAGGAAGTAATTTCATAATGTTTCAAATTTTTCTACTTATGTTATCCTCCCCTTGGCCTGGCCCATAAGGCAACTTATCACACACTGAGCAGGTTGTGGATATGCAGTCACTCTTGATAGGAGCAAGTTAACACCACATTGTAAAACAGTAGTATAATATATATAGCTATCTATAGGGACATGCCTAAGCTAACTTGCAAACATCCAAACAAACCTAGCTCAACTGTGAAGGGCTTTGTCACTGCCACAGAGAATTAATATCAAAGCATACGCACAGAATCACTGGTTAAGCAGCAGAGACATTAAAATATTGCTTTATAAAACACCGTCACTTTCATCATGTTTAACTGACAAATTTTATTCCGTCTGAAAACACACAAATATGTTTTTGGTTGGAAGGTGATAACGTCACTTCCGTCCAGGGTAAAATTATTGTGAAGTAGCTAAGGGTTAGCTACTGTAACGTTTCTCTGCAGTTAACGTTAGTTTATCATTCTTCGGCTAAACATCCAACTAACTAGCTAATGTTAGTTAACCTTGGTTTGCTAACAGTAGATTAATTTCTCCGAACTAACGTTACAACACTTCCATAACTCATAGCATAAGGTTAGTTCGTTGTGGATAGTGTGAAGTAACGTTAGCTAGCTAATGACTGTCACCATAACGTTACCGGACAATAACAAGTTAGCTAACGCTAGTCGAACTAGGAAAGTAGTAATATAACGTTAGCTAGCTGACTAGCGTTATATTAACTAACTAGTTAGCTAACATAACGTTAGCGTAATTAGCCAACGTTGGCTAAATAAGTTACATTACATTTGGAATATTAACGTTAGCTTTAGCAAAGATGTAACTAACTAACGTTAGTTAATGTTAGAGAACTTCGTCGAAAATCTTCTGTTAACACATTATGAAATTAGACTTTCTCCCCAAAAACACATTAACTTAACGTTACTTGAGCTAGCTAACTTAGCTGGCTATTTTAACAAGCTATGGTTAACTTTGACTACACACGGCTAGCTAGCTGGCTTAATAGCTGGCTAGCTCGCTGTGAAGCAACTGGAAAACGCAGGAAAATCATTAGCTAGCTACCGCAACCTAAAGCCTTGGCCTTCTTCACTCCGGGCTCTCTGACCGGCTTGCTCAAGACGCAGAGCAGAGGTCCAGCTGGGAATTTCATGGGTTTTATTCCTCCAACATTTAAATCTCTGGCCACACAGGAACAAAGAGAGCTGAACTCAATCGACAAGTTCACTTCGGTTCACCACCTGTTCTCAGGCTCAAAAGCTGTAGCTAAGGCGAATTGCGGCCAGCCACATATTCTTGCTTATTTTGTGGTACGAGTGAATGACTGTGCTCGATTAAAACAAGAGCTAACGTTAGCCAGCCAGCGTGCTAAACTTTCTGCACTCTCATGAACACAAACTCAACAAATCCTTACCGTGGCAATCTGATAAACCAGTTGCTCTCTGTCACACCGCCTGTAGCCCTATTTAGCCTGTTTTAGGCCTGTCAGACGGCTTTGACACTTGATGTCTTTAGTTTTCTGTTATTATACGTAGCTATTTCTGATTTTCTCCCCCTTCTGATATCCAGTCTTGTCTCTTGTGTCGGTGTGTGCTCTTTTCTGGCTGGGACGCCAGTCTATGCCGTCATTGCGCAGCAGTGGGTGCTCTGCGTAGCAGGAATATTTCTTTGGCTTGGTTTTTTTGTCTTAGTGCTGCGCAGAACCTTCGCAGTTTCACTGATCCGTATACATGTGGATCGGCTAGAAATGTGAACGTTAATGTGATTTTACCATCCATACAATTTACAGATTAGTTAATCTGCGCAGTAGGTGCATAGATGAATGGTGCATTACATTATACGCAGTTGCGCAGATCCTTGTATATAGGGGATCGGCTGATGCAGGTTTCACACTGACGAGCTGTAGGCTACAGAATATGTTAGTCTAATCCCGCAAATATAAACATCAGAGGATCTGTCCAGGGCCTGCCCTGAAGGCCCGTGACTAAACAAATTTAAACCGTGCCACATGACCTGTTTTGTTGTCAGTCTCAGTTGCTCTGCTCGCCAGTAACCCGTGTAGCTACGTTCTTGACAGTTCAAGTAGCCAACGTCAACAGAATATAAAAGATAATATGCCAACAATAATAGTATCAATAACACACACACACACACACAATTATGGTTATAATATATGTTTCTCTAAATAGGCAGTTTTTATGATGCACACACATTATTTTTTTATGTTCAAAAAAGAGCATAGCCTACAAACAAGTCTTATCTGCAGATGGATCTAGATATTACCCAATGATCCTTTTGAAGTCCCCATCTGCTGAAACAAAACCAACTAATAACCATTCCTGGGACCAATATACAGTGCCCTCCACTATTATTGGCACCCCTGGTAAAGATGAGTAAAAAGGGTTATAAAAAAATCACCGTTTGGTGAATTAGCTTAATCTCACACTGTACAAATGAGGAAAAATCCAAACTTTAATTGAAGTAAATTTATTATTATTCATTATTCATTACATTAATTTAGCAGACGCTTTTATTCAAAGCGACGTACAATAAGTGCATACAGAGACGTCATCAAGATCACTACAGAACAGACAAGACAAAGCACATCCTTCCCATAATGTAGCAGCTATCCCTAGTAATGAAAGTTGACTGTAGTTCACAATAAGCTGTGGGTAAATCAGCTATACTACACTTCTATTCTAAATACTATTATAAACTATAACAAACAGACAGGAAAACACAGGAAACTAGTACCATGAGGTCCTAGGTTAGAATATTAGTCAAGGTGGAGTCTGAAGAGGTGTGTCTTCAGGCCTCGACGGAACGCAGGCAGGGTTCGAGTAGAACGTAGGGGAATGGGAAGTTCATTCCACCACTGAGGAGCTAAGTTGGAAAAGCTCCACAGTCAGATATTATGGATAACTTGAAGGGTTTCTTCTCCTGACTTGTTTTTCTATCGAGTTCAATAGGAAAAGTTGTCAGGAGAAACAACCCTTAAAGCGATCCATCCATATCTACTGCATATCTGGCAGCAGAGGGATGGTTTGAGGCTCGTTTGATACCTCAGACCCTTGATGACTTACAGCCATTTTACGAACCATGTATTCCATACTGTTCTAGCATAATTTACAGCTAAATCTAGTCCCAGCCCCCAATTCCCATAGAGATCCATTCAAATGCAGAGACATTATAGTATCGCTTGTAAGAGTACCAGAAAATAAGATATCAAGAGTATTTTGATGTTGTTGGGTCACAGACATCAGGAAGTCATGGCATGCAAAGGATATGGGACCAAATAAAAAAAATTATTACTTTATTCTATATATAAATGCAGGGGTGCCAATAATTCTGGCACACATGGTTTTGTTAAAAATAATAATTTCTTGATGAGGGAATTTTTTTCTCATAATAAATTTACTTCAATTAAAGGTTGGATTTTTCTCATTTTTTCAGTGTGACATTAAGCTAGTTCACCAAACGGTGAACATCTTTACCAGGGGTGCCGATAATAGTGGAGGGCACTGTAGATATGAACAAGGTATAGGACAACCTCTCACAAATGTGAAAAGACTAGAAGGATTTATGGGCCGCATGAAAAAGTAGAAACAAAACTAATGTCAATCACACATAAAATCCTTTGACAGTGTAGTTAGTGAGGGTGGCTTTTGGTCAGCAGGAAGTGCTGCCATACCCATTGTGTTAGGTAGCCTAGGTATAGGAGTTTCCCCCTAATGTGAATGGGCCGTTTCTACCACTGGAACCCTGGACGTTTGCCCTTGCGTTTGCCATCGGACAGTTGCGATTTGAGGTCGCTCGTCTTCCTTACGGAGGACTTCGGACTCTGCCGTTGCCATGGTGTCCGACCTCCGCCGTCGCTTCTCATGCTCGGCCACCCATTCGGTCCGTCCGCCGAGCCGCGTCTGCCCGGCGACTGGAAGCTCGGTTCACTTCTGGGGCAATTACCAGCGGAGCTGTGTATCCCCCGGAGAGCTCGTGGAATCCTCGCCGCCATCCATTCCAGAGGCGGAACGCTAACGGTGCTCAGCTGGGTTGTGCTTGTCGGTTCACCTGGCAACTGTATTAGTCATTTGATGTCCATTAGGAGGTTACCAGCGCTTGCCACCGCCTTCACAAAACAAGGCATTCTTTTTCATGGGTGTTGGTGGGGGTGTGGCACAGGGGGGGGCATAGGTGTGGCCAAGATAACTATGTATATATGACTGTATTCATATGTACACTACAGTATATTTTACAAATGCGACTTGCGTTTGTTCCTACTAATTGAACCTGCGCGATGCTTCAGATGACACAAAATTCACACCTCTATTTAACCCTCATATTATGTCCTGACCGGGTCAATTTGACCCGATTAAATGTTTGACGTCTTTTAAAATCCAGTTAACCTTATTTTTTCATCTTGACACTATATAATTCTTCCTAATTTGTTGGGATTAAGCTGTATAAAATGTAAGAAAATGTAAAACCTTTTTTTAGTTTTTATCTCTTAGTTTTTGTGGGTAATTCTGGTGGCACTTTCCCACATAGGGTCACAAACATTTGCTTACCTCAGGCTCTAAAATGAGATCACAGATTTTTAATATTTAGGGATAAGAGGCTAGTCAATTGGGAGACAGACAAAAGGTGATACAGAAAGTGTAAAAATTTGTCTATTACAATAGCTTTGTGTTAGTTAAAACTTCTGGGGTAAATTTGACCCCAACCATAAAAGGCGTCATAAAATGTGAACATAATATGAGGGTTCATTTTAATAAGAATAAAAATAAGCGAGTGATACCAAAATACTTACTAGAGACTTCTCTCGCTAGTCATCAGTTTGATCATGTCATTTTTTATTTTTAAAAATGTGGAAATGTTCGGCTGTCAGATACATTGCACTTAATCACGACGGTTGCCAGATGGCTCCGTAAACAGAGACTGCCCAACCACTTCTCTAGAGATGTATAAACAGAAATCACAGCACATTTCATTGCGACACTGTCAGCTGCAGAATGAAATACTCGTGGGCTGAGCGGAGCGGCCACAGCTGTCAGGGTGAAATGTGTATTGCTTCAGTTCTGTGGTCAAGTGACAGAAGACGGTGAGTTCTGTCCCTGAGTCACTGCGCCGACCCTTTCTGCCACTGCAGAGGAGTGCTTTAGATAAATTAATCACACACGCACGTACACACACACACACACACACACGCGCACGAGCGCACACACACACACGCACACTCACACCCACGGACATACACACACACACACACACACACACGTCAAGTATACAAGACATGCACTGGATTTCCTTGATACAAGAAGCTTAAATATATAAAAAACTTAATATAAAAGGCCATACGTATGTAATAATTTAGTGTAATAAGAATAAGAAAATGTGTAAAACATAAACTAACAGCTGCTGTATAATCATGGGAATGGAACATGCAGCATTATGGTGAAAAGTCCATCCCTCTGCGGTGCTGTTGCGCCAGAACGCCACTGCTCACATCCCTTAACGGTCAGGGTTGCGCAGCGCCTCTCCAGGCGGAATTGGAGATGAACGGCCGTCTACGAGAAAAACATATGAAAGGCTTGACCAGCTGTACACAGAAACAGACATCGCCTAGCAACAAGTCGGCAGGAGAGCGGGTAAACACTTCAGCTCGAGTCAACACACGCATTATACTCAATACACAAGAGTGAACTTGAAACTGCTGGCAGTCAGTACAGTACTCCACTGTTACAGTTAACGGCAGCAGATAAGTGTGTCATTTAATTTTACTTCTGATTAAAGTTAAGATCTCTTTGCTGTGAATATTGAAATGCAATATTATCATTATAGATATTTCGTTATTCTTTTTTTTTTGTTGGTATTTTCTCACATTCCTACAGTTTATGATATTGAAGATTTAGCTAAGCATGTGTGCATGTGGCTATGCTCTTCTGGGCTTTCAGCCAATTCAACATTCACTCAAATAGTCGATATAACGCAAACAACACAGTCATATGCAGCAGGCAATAGTGACGTTCTTGTGCTTTTCTCGGACTTGGCTTCTGTAGAGGAAAAAGGAAAATAATGAACAAAGACTTCACCAAAGTATCTTATTAACACCACTAATTAACTCACTTTGGCACTAGCTAAAGGGAATTCTGGGCACAGAAATAAGATAATAATGGAGATCAGATCTGACAAGACTTATCAGTGTCACTGTCACATGACAACCCAGTCATCTCGGATAAACAAGCGACGGTAAACATTATAGGCGAGCACTTCAGCGAAGCCTTTTATATGCCTTTCCCCTATGCTGCACTCCCCGACCTTAAACCATCATCATTTATGCCCTTTCACCCAGAACAATGGCTCTCATTTACTCCTAGAACAATGCTTTCAAAAAGGTTGTCCATTATCATAATCAGCTCTCAATTGTGTAGACAGTGGCATATGAATGTAAGTTGTTTTTTTTATCTGAGAAGCCTGGACTAGTTGTGTTTTGATGCATGATGCAAGAGGCCAGTGTGATTCATTCGCCTACTTGCCAGCACATGCCTGCAGAGGCAAGACTCCAGTCCGCTGGCTCAAAGCCAGGTGTTTTCTAATTCAGACTTTTTCTCACAGAGTTTTAAGACACCTGAATTATGTCTTTTGAATCGGAAAAAAATATATACCAAGGTATCATTAGACAACCAACAGCTATGTAGGGAATAATCTAAAGGAAAAAGGTATCTTTGAAACAGTTTTTTTGTTTTGTGAATAACACTTTTTTGTTTTGTTTTTTCTTTAAGGCTGGTATGCCAAAAGCTTTGAAAACTCCCAAGAGATTTGTGGAGATCTCCAACACAAAGCCTTTAGCTTTCCCAACATGAGATATTGGAAATGGGGCCAGAGGTTGGACATGTGGGAGCGTCGCAGTCCTCTGGCCCTCATGGTCAAGGGCTGAAGCCCTTTGAACGGGAGGGTCCTCAATCTTATCCAGAAAGGGCCGGTGTGGGCGCAGGAACACGCCTGATTCTAATCAAGATCATTAGCAAAGACTCTAATGGTTGATTAGTAGAATCAGGTGTGTAGCTGCTTGGTTGGAACAAAAGCCTGCGCCCACATCGGCCCTCTCTGGATAAGATGGATGACCCCTGCCCTATAACATGCACTGCTTCAACCCAATAATGTTGTCTTTAGGCCTCATAAGGATGCATGATAAACCGAATAATTGTTAAAAAACGTGTTAATAAATGCCTTGTGTTCTTTAACAGGCTTCAATTTATATTCGTTGGACAGTTTTAGCCCATGCATTGCCAAAACATGCCCTCTTCTTCGGAATTACGTTGCATTTTAGGTACACTTATCCAGATCTAAATTATACAGCTTGCATTTTTTTTTTTTTTTTTTTTACACGCAGTCTGTTTATACAGCTAGATCTATACTAAAGCAGTTGAGGTTAAAGCCCTTGTTGAGAGGTAATATAGCAGTGCCCCACCTGGGAAATTAAAACCTCAAGAGTTGTAAATCCTGTTCCCCTAACCCTTCCACTGCACTACGTTAGATTCATTCATTTGTCTTTTCGCTGCTTTGCCCTGATTTACTGAACTAAATCCAGAGGATTTGGCTTCTGATCCCGAGCAGGTATTACAGAAAACTTGGTCGAGGATGAATATAGCAGTGGAAGTAATGATAATGCAATATTTTTTTGAAAACATTGTTTCTTGACAAGTGCACGTGCGTCAGATGCATTTAGCAAAAAACATTATAAGCCGTTCCCTAAATAATGTACATTACATCTATAAAATATTTTCTAATCTAAATTTATTTAAACTCATTACCCACATAACTTTTTTTTTGTGCAAATCACCCATTAGATGGCTTGATTTTTCAACGTAGCTAACAATACATAGCATAATACCATATCTTATTTATTGGACAGGATTAAATCATTTCACCATGTTGCCACTACAGCGAGAATGTTTGTTACAGTCCCTGTAATGTTCTGGAAGTTGAAGACATTTTTCTATACTTTGTGAGCAAATAATAGAAGAGAACGTTCACGTTTGTCATTGTCCAAAATTACAGTTTAATGTTGAGAAACAAAAAGCAAAAAATTCCATCTTTCATTCACATTTTTCAGCGCTGTATATTAAACATGAAAGCAAATGCGTGTATTTGGACATACACAGTAAACATTTTTGTGTGTTCACACAATACAGAAACGCTGCTTTGTGTACCAAACCGAGTTTGTTCAGAAAAACTGCTTTGAAGATTTATTTTTAGTTTTTAAATTGGAAATGTATTGTCATGTGTCGTGGCTGCTGGACAGAAGGACCCCCTTACACTAATTAGATCAGCATGCCCAAACCCCCACTACCGTAAGCAATTGCATTTATAACCATTTCCTGGCTGTTGCCTTGGAAACAACACGATACCTCTTATTTTGTTGTCCTCAGAGGCACAATGCTTTGACTAACGAGCAGATAGCAGGCGCCGCCGGACTCTGAATCATACCAAATGGGCAAGCTCTGAAAACGAGTGGGGAGACATATTTAGTAGTTATTTAATCGTGTCCGCTGGCTGCAACAAACATTATCTTCTCGGGGTGATTAAAAAGTGCTCCTCACGGCATTCAGAGCGTGGATCTGAGCGTGTGGGGTCACCAAATGAGAGACCGCTGAGCCCTAAATGCACTTTGAACACCACGGAAAGATGAATGAAAAGCGCATTGGGCTAGATTCATTCTATCAACAATGATGCTCTGGACTTAACTTTCAGCACGTTAGACCAAGGTGTACTTTTTTCCTCAATGCCTCTATGAAGATGATAGTATAATCTTCAACCTTTAATCTTTTATTTTAATTATATTTGCAGCATCAAACTGTTAAGGGAACAGGTCTTCAGTTTACAGTGCTGGCTGGTGTAAAACTAGAGTTTCTCTTTGCAGTTTAAATAAGTGTCTTTCGCTGATACACCATACTGCAGAAGTTTTATTAAATCACACTGTGCAAGACAAAGAGACAGCCAACCTTGTCACTACCTCATATAGATATAAGCACAATCTGGCCAATCACTGAAATTTAGTACATAACTGCACAAGGTTTAATGTACATCGTGTCTTTAATGTCACTCGTAAGATAAGATGGCAGATGGCGCTGAGCCCTCATCTTTGTCTTTGAAAATATCAGCAATTCATACGGTACTAATTACAGCAAGCAGTTGTTGGACATACATTCACAAAGGCCACGACAGATGTGGTATTCAAATACAGCAACGTCATATTCAGTTTACACAAATACGCACAAAATTATAAATTAGCAGTATCTTCACAAACGATAATTACTGTTTTTTGTTTTTTTTCCAGCATTCATGCATGCGTGGATTAATGCTTTTTTCAATTGACATTCAGGGAGGAGACAGCAAAAAGAAAAAAAGAAAAACTGACAAGAATAGCTAAGTGCCAGGAAAGATTGTACTTAAGTAAGATGGAAGACTTCTTACTTAAGTAAGGAAAGATTGTACTTAAGTAAGATGGAAGACTTCTTACTTAAGTAAGGAAAGATTATACTTAAGTAAGATGGAAGACTTCTTACTTAAGTAAGGAAAGATTGTACTTAAGTAAGATGGAAGACTTCACAGTAAGACCTGCAGCATCAATATCCAACTTGGAACTGTAAACTCCACATGCAAATTCCATTAAAGAATGAAGAGAGAGGTCACGCACAGGTCAGAGGTCGCAGGGCAGATTTATCGGGGGGTCTATTAACTGTAAATAGGAGGCGGCGGGGGTCAGGCTGAAGACCGTAGGCACATTTTAATATGAGCTGGATGAAATGAGACCGCAAGCAAACTGCATTTCTTTTTATCTTTTTCCCGATAGCTCTGTGAGAGAACACGCAGCCCTGAAAGGATGGCCCCGCTTAACACATGGAGAGCTTGAAGTGGGAATGTGGAGGCATTGTGATGTATAATTTATACCTGTTTGATGGGGAATGTACAATGGAGAGGGGCCCTCTGGTTGATGTGTGCGGCTGAAGCACAGCTTCACTGTGCGGTGGGTAAATAATACTGGCGGCTCTTCAGACGACACGTCGCTTCTCCTCCTGCCCCCAAACCCTTAGCGCCCCCAGCTTTTGTGCTAATGCGGAATTCTTATTCTGAATTATGTTCCTCTTCTTAGAGCGTGTTACGGATCTAATCTGTATTTTTAAGAATTTGTGTTTTTCATTCTTGGCTAGCATAATTATTGCATGAGTGCATTAGTGCTTTAGTAACGTCTATACTCAATGACACACATGTAGGTTTGCGTATATTTTCTTATGAATTAGTTGCTAAACTAGTCGGTATGCTTGTGAGACTTGACGTTTGACTACAGGAGACTAGGTGGTCCAGTAGTGTCTCCCCCAGAGTTGAAATGAAGCTTAGACTTATGCTCACTGGTCTGTGAATATAGTTAGCTGGCTCTGGCACTATTGCGCATATTAACCAGGTAATTCTTCGGTTTCTACATTGCAAATCACTCTAGATATTAGCATCTGCTAAATAAATTTATTGTAGTAACAATATCGAAAAACAAATGCCACAGTTATCCTATCTATTTTGCGTGTATTTTATTCAGTATAATTTGAATATTTATGTAATATTTGAATAAATAATATGATTTCGACCACAAGTATAGGAAAATAAATATCGGTTTTCATCCAGAACAAACACTGAGATCTTTAATTATAAATGGTTATGTAAGCTCCCATCTTGGCCACTTCAGGTCCATGACTCTCAGTGAAG
Organism: Synaphobranchus kaupii; assembly: GCA_029718625.1. NCBI lineage: Eukaryota > Metazoa > Chordata > Actinopteri > Anguilliformes > Synaphobranchidae > Synaphobranchus > Synaphobranchus kaupii. Next base: position 8,868,469 of record CM056381.1, on the reverse strand, counting down.
ATGATTCCTTGTAAATTTGGATCCAATTTCCACTTGCAAGTGTTGCGGCACTTTTCAGTGCTTAATTATAAGCAACAGTGACTTATTGCAAAGGCTCGATTTCAGATGTGAATTCTTGAGAAAAATGAATTTCATGCAAAGGTTCACAAAGACTCCCACAAAAAAAATGGTAGCAATGGTGACAACAGCAAGTGATCAAGGAGTATTTATTGCCAAAGCATCGTGCATTTCCTGTATATACATACACATTTATTTTATAAGACGAATTCCGTGAACATATAAAGATTTATTGTAAAATAAGCATACATTTTTTATCTATACAGTCTAATGAACCTTTAGCACACTGCTTGTTATACAGTGATCCTGAAGCACAAACAAGCCTCTTTTCTCCTTGTGTTAAAGGTAAAGATAAACCCAAATCACTCTGAATTTCCACCCCAGACATAAGCTCAAACTTTATTTCATTTAAAATAGTGAATTCTCATTGCACTACATCCCATTTATATAAGGGATACTGGTCCTTCAGCAAGCAGCATGAAATAACATAACCGCACAATCCCATAACAGCCAGATCAATAGTAATTTTGAGAACCGCACTGTCAGTACCGCGGGTTTGCTTTAGTTCACTTACAGGAGTTCTTATGGTCCACTTATCTGTGCTTGACTGCTTTTTCTGCAGAGAGGGACTGAACGCTGTTCTCTAATGGAAGGCCTGAACATTCTCGCCTTTTCTGGCCTGCACCTGTTATACATGCCCACTGCCTGATTTGTGAAGGTTTTCTTTGTCCTCGTACTGTATATTCTGTCAGGGCCACAGCTCAAATTTACCCAATAGCAATTACTGCCAGGGAGCAACTGTGGGTCCTAATTAGAGGGCTTGGAAAGAGAGAATCGGATTTAGCTTTAGCTTGCTTCCCCCTTTCTGTCCTCCCAACAGATGCGTGTGGGAGATTTGTCTGCAAAGCACACTTTTTTGTTTAACGTTTAAGTTTCATTTTAAGCTTTGCCTATAGAGTTAAATCAAATAGAGCTGACATGAGCACATATTATGGAAATTATTTTACCTGATGAATGAGAAGATAATTGTGTAAATTAAACACACACACAGAAAGGTTTCATGTTTTATTCTGGCTGTGTCCAGTACAGTGGCTAATTTGTGGTCCAGAATGGAGTTATGGAATGCGTGTCATCTTTAGCAAACGTGTCATTGTTGATCTCTAACACACATTGAACAAAACTGAATTAAATAGCAGCCGATGCAGCGATGCTAAATGTTACCTGGTCTTGTCACTAGAGGGCGCCCAGGAGCTTATTCACTGCTGGAGTGCAATGTCTGTATCAACACAGGTTGAGCTGCTGTGCTGTGAAAACAGCTCTCCAGCATAACTTGGTGCTGTGAGACTCTAACAGTGGGGGATTCTGGATGCTGGCGGTGGGGTTCAGATCTCCAGCATGGGGGGGGGGATATGGTCCCCTGGATCTAGTCATGTGATGCATTTTTACCTGCTGTACCTGGTGAGAGACCATTTGCAAAGTCACAAAATACAACCCTAACACGAACAAGAAGCTGTGTCTTCACCTGCAAATTATTATTCAGATCGTTGGCACACTTGTTAATCAAGGGAAATGATTGGGACCAATAATCAGTTTAAAGGGAAGTTTTCTGCCTCCTCAATTTTCAGTTCAGCAGCCGCCACTGATACACACACACAAACACGCGGGCACACTCTCCCACGCACAAACAATACTTACATGCACACACACACCCTGATACACACCCTGATACACACCCTGTCAAATGAAAAATGTACATGCAGACGGATATCAAAGCTATCAGCGTTATCAGTTGCCCGTTCACCTCTAAAACTTTTCTCCACAAACTTTTCCAATAAGCCTATATGCAGTGCAAGCAGAGTGTCCCCCACGAACAGACAACCGGCTACAGTGCTGTTATCTTAGAAAATACCCACTTCAAAATGGCCGTCAGCCCTAAGTGTAGTTTTTGCTTATCCGTGGCAGTTCAGGGGAACTGAACGGGGTGGAATTAAAGAGTCAAAGGAGGCTCTGGACGGCACGGGGGACCCGTTGTGTGATGTACACAAGGAGGGCGTGATGTGCTTAACACAAAGAGAGTCGCCCGCTTTAATTGGCTGGTTCAGAGCCCCCCCCGTCACATCAATGTGTGGCACACGGCCTGTTTGCGATGGCTGTATGCTTCACAGAGCAGAACACCATCAGTGTGCTGTCTGACGTGTGGAAGACATCTGAAAATAGCCTGTGGTGGCTCCTGGGAAGCTGTTCATTTGTCGCGACTATGGCGCTCCGCTCGGGAGAAACTCTTACCACTGCAGGTAACGTTCTCCATCGGAGGTCACTTTTTCAGAGGGACTTTTTCCGTCTAAATGCCAGAGCCAGACGTCTCATTCCTCAGATATTGGGATAAACAGTTTGACTTGCTGAAAGCAAAAGTTGTCAGCGGTTACTCCCTGTTATTATCTTGGATGGATTTTACTAAAAAATGTTATGCAGACAGGGAGTGATAAGAGGCAGAGCATTGATGCCAAAGTTGCATTTACATTAAATATCAATAAAATACTGCTTATTATTGTCTGTACCCCTCTCTGCTTTCCCCCTGTCTGTACCTCTCTCTGCCTTCCCCCTGTCTGTACCCCTCTCTGTTGTCCCCCTGTCTGTACCCCTCTCTGCCTTCCCCCTGTCTGTACCCCTCTCTGCCTTCCCCCTGTCTGTACCCCTCTCTGCTTTCCCCCTGTCTGTACCCCTCTGCTTTCCCCCTGTCTGTACCCCTCTCTGCTTTCCCTGTCTGTAACCCTCTCTGCTTTCACCCTGTCTGTACCCCTCTCTGCTTTCCCTGTCTGTAACCCTCTCTGCTTTCACCCTGTCTGTACCCCTCTCTGCTTTCCCCCTGTCTGTACCCCTCTCTGCTTTCCCCCTGTCTGTAACCCTCTCTGCTTTCCCTGTCTGTAACCCTCTTTGCTTTCCCCCTGCCTGTACCCCTCTCTGCTTTCGCCCTGTCTGTACCCCTCTCTGCTTTCCCCCTGTCTGTACCCCTTTCTGCTTTCCCCCTGTCTGTACCCCTCTCTGTTTTCCCCGTCTGTACCCCTCTCTGCTCTTTCCCCTGTCTGTAACCCTCTCTGCTTTCCCCCTGTCTGTACCCCTCTCTGCTTTCCCCCTGTCTGTACCCCTTCTCTGCTTTCCCCCTGTCTGTACCCCTCTGCTTTCCCCCTGTCTGTACCCCTCTCCGTTTTCCCCGTCTGAATAAAGTGATAAACGCATATGGAGGCTGGACTCTCTGCTCCTCTTTAAAAAAACGTGTGAAACGCCAGGTGTTCCTTTCAGTTCCAGCTGTCACCATGGATACCGCACAGTCTCAATCAACAACTAAGGACTTACCCTTTCCCTTCCAAAAATGAGAATAATGTGACTGGCGATGAAAAGGTTTTGTCTTTTAAATGAGGCACAGCACGGCTAATGTAGCATCCTGTCAGCTGCTGTTCGCACTATAACCCTGTTATTCCTGCAGAACAACCTGCACTGGCACTTACGATGCTGGATCTATCACTGGAGATATCTCTACTGTGGCACTATGACAGAATATGTCTCTCTGATTTAATGTTTGAAGTGTTGTTGGTTTTTTTACAGCAAGCAAAACAGTGGTTCTGACTTCTACCGGACTTTTCCAATATCTTTCATTGACCTTCGTTGGGGTTATATAAAGAAATTAAGACAAGGATTAAGTGGGTTTACAACATTTTTTTGTTGATCATCCAGGATCGATGACGATCTATCAAAGACGGTCGACCCCTTTGATCTACATCGTCCTGAGCAAGCAGGTGATCTATGTTTACGGTGTTCCCGCCGTGATTACAAATTACACGCCGTAAGCGAGAAGCCTCGACTCGCCTCTCCAGTAAAAGAAAGGTTAAACAACACAAATCAATTTTTACGCGATTCCCCCTCAAGATGGATACCGTCCCGAGGCGGGCTGCTGATCGCTGACCTGGCGAGCAACAGGGTGCGATGGCGTTGGCTTCGTCCTGTCACGGTCCAGTCACGGTCCTGTCACGGTCCAGTCACGGTCCAGTCACGGTCCTGTCACGGTCCAGTCACGGTCCTGTCACGGTCCGTTTGGATCAGTCTCGCTGTCTCGGCCTGGGGGACGCGGGTACTGACAGTGTGAGACGATGTCATCTCCAAATTCTTTACCTCCTGTGAAAGGGAGCCGTACTGCCCCGTCTGCGTGAGGACGTCTGCGTGAGGACGTCTGCGCAGCCGCATTCTCGCACGGGGTCTGCGCAGATCTACACTCTCAAAAGGGGCGCGTTCACATACTATCCAACACACTTTCTGTGTTACTGACAACACATTTTGTGTCAAATTACGCAATTTATGTGTTAAAAACTGAGACTTTTTAACACAGACTGCGTTGGCAAGTAACACAAAATGCGTTGTCCTTAAAACCTTAGCTGGACACGGAGGTGTGTTAAAAATGACACGTTGTGTGTTAAAAACGACACTTTATGTGTCGTTTTTAACACATCTGTTTTGAGAGTGTGAACATGAGAAACACCTTTCAGATGCATCTATGCACAACAAGCATATGTCCCGCCACACTGATCCAAGCGGCTGCTTTCACATCATAACGACCGGCGTCGTAAACTATAGATGATTGACAGGATGATTGACAGCCTCTCCCCCAGGTTTGATGGAAGGGGGGAAATTAATTTCTCATGGTAAATTCCCACCATGCAGCTCTCCCTCTCCACAGCATTCATTGCAACCGACTTACATGTCCTCCTAAGATCCGGTAATTTATTTTTTGTCCCCTATAGGGGACGTCAGTCTCAAGGACCATGTGTTCTACTGTGCTGAAGCCTGCACTACAAGGGGCCATACAATAAAGATGAAATAAGTCATGTTTTAAAAAATATATTCACTGCAACATGTTTGTGACATCCAAGTATCAGATCAAAAAAACATTTTTTTTAAAAACTTGTTCTACCGGGTCTCAGGAGGATATGATTTTATGAGTCAGTAAGTCAGTGAGTCAGTGAAAAGCTGCTGGATATTCTGACAATGAAGTCGCTGAATCAGTCTGCTGTTGACTCAGCCCCTTCTGTCTACCCCCACTCCCCCACTGCACCCCCCCACCCCCCACCCACCCCCCCAGCAACACACACACACCCCCACCCCCACACCAAAATTCAACTGTCCTCTCTCAGTTTAAACATGTAGTGCGTAAGAATGTGGTGCTTATTAAGTGCAGCCCAATCTGCAGTAAAGCTCCCTTCAGTGTTCCGGAAAGTTCCAGAACGGTGCCTTCCGGAATGCCTTTAAAGCATTCCGTGAGGAATCTTAATGCATTCACGGACCAGGCCGCGAGTCTGTCCCCAGCGCAGCAAATCAAACAGGATGTAGAATGTATTGGATCTATCCGGAATATCTGATGAAACGGAAAGGATTCCATTATTTCTTGCAACGTTTCATTTATCCTGTACAGCTGGGATTCGAGCAACTTTGGTTGTGCGGATGCTCCTAGCTGTTGTTCGTTTCATCCATTTTACAATTCGATCGATTATCAGTCAATTCTCACGTCTACTCGGCGTATGAATGGTAAAATGCTGGGCACCTCCAGCACACGGTCATCTGTGTTCATTAAGCCTGATAATTAATCCAGTTACTGCCAGTGGTCAAATGCAGTCAAATCCAAAGACCGTCCCGTCCGTAGCCGACGCAGGCGAATCTCTAACCACAAGAGGGCGCTGCTTTTGAAAGTGCTCGTGCTCTTTTATGCTGTGCCCTGCGTGTTCCTGACAACTTGAAAAGAAAGCACGGCGTGAACGGCTTCTCGTGCTCCTCTTGCTTATATCAAGATAGCTCAAAGAACCGCGCGCGCTCAGAGGTAAGACAAACTAGACTGCGGAAGCATCCTGTCATATGTGTCACATTGGCGAATAATGACGCTGCAGAATAACACAATCAAGACAACTTCTAGCCACGTGTTAAACAACGTGAACATAACTGACAACCGGTGGTAAATTAACAAAACAAAATTTAAACAAACAAAATAAAACAACTTGAATGGTTTGTCTTCAAGAAATGCTCTTTTATCTACGTGGTAAAAATATTAATCGCAGACAGACCGCTACTCTGTCACTAGGCAACCACATAGACTGCAAAACACTTTTCACATCTTTTCATGTTTGTATTTTGCCAAGTCGTGTGTGCAGGGTTGCTAACTCTCACTTATCTGGCGTGAGACTCAGGCTTTCGGCCTTAAACCTACGCTCTCCCTCAAGAAACCCCATGCCAGATTCACACCAATGTGATGTCCCCCTCGATCCTAATCCCCTCCGGTCCAGGATTTACGCATTCTTTTACTCAGAGTTTGTGGCCCCTGGTGTGTGTATGTGTGTGTTTTACCAAGTATGAAATTACTATTTTAAAAAGACAACAAACACCAGAGGGCAGTGTAAATCCATCTCAAAGAGAAATTATGAAATAATCAATGTTAAAATATAATTGGGTGTTAAAAGTGGACGGTTATTGATAGGCTACGTCTAACCTTGCCCCGAGCAAAACTAAATGTAATTGTCTTGAGAAATATTCAACAGGCGGGCAAACGATGTTTTGTCTGGTTCAATAGATTTTATTGTTTCTTCCCCATTAATTGATCGAGTTTAGATCCTTGTTTAGTTTCGTAAGTGGCGTCTGTCTTTACGAACGATACTTGATGTGTGCACGTTATTTTACCTTTACATTTAAAAGTTTGGCCAAGGTTTGCCTTTAAGCTGTATAAAACATTGACCAGAATAAATGAGAAAACACGGATTAGTAGAAACTCTTTTATGGCTTGGCGACACTTCACAGTTCACAGCTATTCAAGAAAATTCAAGGTTACTTGAGCAGTCTTCAAACTTCACTTTTCTGCTGTGTCGGAATTTTAATGCTTACCTTTGGAAAGATTATAGCTCATAGGGAATTATTTTCATTTGAAACTTGGATACTTAGGGCCAAATCCACAAAAGGATTGCACAGCGTTTGCCCGGGCAAACCATGTGCAAATGAGTCAAAAAAATTGCATCCAATCCACAAAGCACATGCAAAGGCTGAAAGGTATAGCAAACTACACCGACGAGCAAATAGCTCCACGGCTGCACCCGTCTCATTTAAATGTATGTAAATTAAGTACTTGCCTGCAAAATTGCCCCAAGGAAGCCTTGCGTGTAATCCACAAACACCATGAGCTAATTGCCACACACAGTTAGAGAGGTGCAAATACCACTTTTGAAAAGCAGGTATTAACCGGACGAATTGGATGATAAACCTCTTAAGGCCTATTTTGTCACGAATTAGCGACAAACCGACTCTTTTCAGAAACGGCCTGATATGAATGTGCATTGAATAATATAACACAAAACCTCTATTTATTTTTTCTTTTGAAAGTAAATTCCGTCCATAAGGGGATTTAAGGGCAAGACATAACCGACTGATATTTCTGAAAAAAAAAGTGTGGTCTGTCATTTTCATTAAGAACCAATCTGTGTCCTGAAATATGGAGAAAAGCCTGAAACACTTTTTGCAACTGACTCCCAAATATGGTTTCTCTCACTTGGGGTGAGATTCCGTGACTGCAATTTAGCCGCATGTCTCTGCACCTTGTTGGTGAGGACATGCAACTCGGTTTCAGAGAAAATTTTAATTTGCGCTTTCTCTCTGCCATTGTCGTTGATATTGTGTTCTTGGCACAAGCCAATATATAGGCTGCCACATGGCTAATTGCAATCATCGGTGCAAAGTGCAGACAGGTGGCAAATTTGTGGGCGTGTTTGCCCGGGCATATCATTGGAGCAAAATCTTTTGTGGATACCGTGGTAAACTGGTGAGGATTGCTTTTGCAATCTCTGTATTAACTTTGAGCTAATTGCCAGGAGCAATCCGTTCTTTGTGGATTTGGCCCTTAGTGCTCAAACTATATGCATGTATCCTTTTCCAGGCATACTTATTATGTATCAATTATCAATATATCTCACAATCAATAGCTTTGTAATCAGATATAAAAGTGGTATAAATGGTATGCAGAAAGATCTTTTGGAACAACAGGAAATACGATAAGGCCTAATTCTCAGCATAGCACTGCATGGTCAGATGAATTACGATGTCCTGGAAATAAAACGGAGCTTCATTTAAATCATTGATTGGCTAAAGAGTCTGCACACCTTGTTTTTCACTGCCTAAACTGGCTGCTCGTTGAAAGAAAATCACAAAAACCAGCAGAGACTGTGGCCCTCGAGGACTGGAGTTTGAGAACCATGTTCTATTGCAAATGCTGGTGGGAGTTCAGTTTAATTTTTTCCCTCCAAAACCTGCTGCGTGATCGTATTGTGGATGGGTGGGTTAATCACTACTAATAACGTGACCAGCTCGCCACGCTCTCACTGAGAAAGTGGCCTCACCTGAACTGACTGTTTAAAAAATAAAAAAAACAGCCAATGATTATGACTGGAAGATGAAACAGGTTCGTCATGACTATATCCACTACAACAGTGGTTCCCAACCCTGGTCCTGGGGACCCCCTGTGTATGCTGGTTTTCGTTCCAACCACAATTGCAATACCAGAATTTTAACAAGCTGTTATTTTTTCTTAATTAGGTGTTTTTATTGTATAGAGAACACTTTAAACTCTTTACTCTCTTAAGCCACGTTATGTTAGCAATAGCTATGCATGCCATGAAGAAAAAAAAAACCATGTTCATTATGCTCATTGTGTTATATTGCAAACAATTACAAAGAAGAAGTAACAACTCAGGTGATTCGGCTCCTAATTAGGTAATTGAACGCAAGTTTAAGTTCCTTCATAATTTTTTCCTTAACACAATGCAGGTTTGGCTCGTTATCATTTGCTTTGTCTTTGAATTCTTCATTATTTACCAAACGGTTAGTTTTATTGGCCATGTGTCCACAATTTCACCAATTATGAGCCTATTGATTCACCTCAGTCTTTAATTTGATCAGTTAAAACATTTTTTACCTCCTTTTAATTGTTTACAATACAACACAATGTGAATCTTGGACTTTTAGTCTTCATGGCATGCATAGCTATTACTAACATAATGTGGCTTAAGAACGTAAATAATCCCTCTAAACATTAAAAACACCTAATTAAGAAAAATTAACAGCTTGTTAAAATTCTGGTATTGCAATTGTGGTTGGAACGAAAACCAGCATACACAGGGGGTCCCCAGGACCAGGGTTGGGAACCACTGCACTACAAGAATGCAACGTTTAGTTCTATTTGGCATCAGCACAGTTAAAAAATACAACACTTTCTGAGGTTGAATACTAATGTATTATCATGTTCTTTGTGGCACTTCAGACGTTTTTAATCTAACTCCTTGCACAACCCGTTTATAATGGCAGAAATGACGACTGGAGCAATTTAGCTGAAGTGCTGCTTGTCTCTGACCGTGGAATGACTCGTGTCTATTTTAAGGCCTGCTCAGGTGTCAGCCATCAGCCTTAAAAAGCTCAGCCAAAAAAAGCCTCAGCCAATCGCAGACGTCCACCCCGGAGTCGTTCCCTTTCCCTGTCCAGAGAGGGGGGCTGACAGCCGAGACACCGCCGCCTTAATAACTCTTAAGCAGCGGGGTGACCCTACAGAGGGCCCAAAACGGACACATTTCTGGCGAGTGAATTATTGTGTTTCCCTTCCCTGGCCCCTCCCATCCTCCCCACACCCCTTTTCTTAAAAGTTATATTTCTAGGGCTTTTCAGCTTTATTGGACAGCACAGTATAGAGAGGGAGACAGGAAGAATGGGAGTGAGAGAGAGAGAGGGAGAGACACAAGACACCAGGTCGCGCGGTCGGAGTTGAACCGCTGACGTCGCAGCTCGCAATGAGCGCGTGAACAGTGCTCTTACAGGCTACCCCCCCCGAGACACGCCCCCCCCTCGCTGGCTGGTGCCGTTTCATAGGCTTTTAACTTTCTCTCCCTTTGGCCAATGGCCATTCGGTTGTACTTTGGAGATCAGCGAGAGCAATACATCCTCATGTACGGAGCAGAACAGAATTGGGGGGGGGGGGGAGGGGGTCAGAGATCTGCAGTGTTTTCAGGCAAAGCCGCGCAGCGTCCGGGGTGAATCCAACGCATCGGGACCCCCCCTGCCATCACACTCACTTACGGTTTCATTCCTTCAGAATTTCCTGCCTTCTCAAATGTCGGCTGAATAAGGTTGAGTTTTAAAACATTGACCGTTTTCTGAATGCAGTGCACCGTTCTGTTTTTTAACAAAAAAATCGATTTTGTTTCTTTGTTTATTTATTTTTCTTTTTTCTTTTTTTTTTTGCTTTTTCTTCCCAATTTTTGAGTGCCTAATCGTGTTAGTGGGCCTGTGCTCCTCGCCGCATTGACCTTCATCGATTGGCCAGAGCGGAGACGAGCCCTTCAGCGCGGTGCATGTGGCGAACCACCCGGGTGTCTCCAGACAAGCCGCTCCACAGTAGTCTGTGTTCAACTCCAATTAATGTGAGCTCGCTCACCGAGGAAAACAAGGCACAAAGCCCCGATGTCAGCACTGAATGTTTGGACGTGGACGTGAACCTGTTCTGAACATTAATTACCAGGCCTACGTTTTCTTCATTCTACAGTGAACAAATCCCTGTGAAAATATGGTGTAAAAAAAAAAAGTGTGGAGTCTTTTGGGAGTCTCTTGGGACTGTGCCCCCGCGCCTTACATCACTGTAATCTGGCATGGTGACATCACTGTAATCTGGAATGGTGACATCACTGTAATCTGGAATGGTGACATCACTGTAATCTGGAATGGTGACATCACTGTAATCTGGAATGGTGACATCACTGTAATCTGGAATGGTGACATCACTGTAATCTGGAATGGTGACATCACTGTAATCTGTGGCTGTCACTCTGCTGCCTCTGATTTTCATTCTAAAAGCAGTTTGGCAGAATAATGAATAAACAGTTCCTGAGTAGACTACACAAGTGTTTGTGGGGAACCGTATGCATTTCATTATGCATGAGAATGAATCCAGGGACATTTGTATTACAAGGAAATAGATATCATCCACCCCCCCCCCCCCTTGCCCCCCTTGACAGTAAATTAAGTAAATGAATGCATTTTATTCTGATAAGAGTATATTCTATCGTATATTTCTATCGCATGCTGTTCGGATAAACTGTTGAATGAACATTAAATTAAATCCCATTGTGCAGTTCCGTGTCCCTCAACATACAGTCAGAAAATCAGCGCAGTTCATTTAATGAAACCTCCCAGTACGACGTGCGTTATCAAAGACTGAAAATATGATCTTCAGCGCTGCCCATGTAAACCCACAATGGCACCAGTACGTTCCATGACTGTTTAGGGAACGTTCCCATCATTACATTATCTCAAAGCCAAATGGAAGTCTAACCAGAACGCCTCTTAGCTCTCTTCAAATGTTTCATGTGAACTGGGACAGCGCTTGGATGGTAAAAATCTCATCGTATTACTATCCCAACTTGAACTTTTGTTTTGTTTTTCTTTGTTTTCTCACCCAGAATCAACACAAAGGAACAAAAGTTACAGCAAGACGACGATAATGTTTTCAGCGCCGTGAATTTGGTTATTTTTTTCGCCGCTACGTTTTCTCAAACTCTTAAAATAATTTCAGAGGTGAGGAGTCACACTAGCAACGAGGAGTTATTGCGGCGTTTTATCGTTTTTTATCTGTTTGAGTGAGGCATTAGAGCACTGGCAATAACTACTATTCTACTGAGGGCTGGACAGAGGCGCAGTGGGTCCATTCAATACAATAAGAGCAAAGAAAAAGTCAGTAAAAATCATAGGGAACTACAATTACAACCCTAATGTATCAATGGCAACATAATTGCAGCCATAATGTATCAATGACCACAGTCATGGGTTGAGTGAACACAAAGTTAGCTTTAAGGTGGAACACAGTTCTCAGTCATGAGCCATTTGAAGTGCCCTGAATATTGAGTATGCTCTGTGATGGATTGGCAACCTGTCCAGGGTGTATCCTTGCCTATTGCCCAATGCATGCTGGGATAGGTTCTATCCCCCTAATACCCTGACCAGGAATTAGCAGGATGGATGGACATTGAGTACAATGTAGAGAAATACACCCCCTGCTGGTGGTGAGGATAGTGAATTGGTAGGTATAATTGGGAGGAGAGTTGTGGGCCGGGTGGTGTGATGATGCGTCTGGCAATTAGCATCTCTAATCTGTGTGTTCCGTGTAGTTGCAGTGGATGCTAAATGGAATGTGCTGTAGGTGTGCACATAGATGGTGTCTTTGTGGGTGTGGCCAATTTTCTTGTGCAAAAAAATATATTTCTGATTGGTTTGTTCTGGTTGATTATGTCCTATTGAAATGCAGGGTCAAGATGGGGGAGGGGCCTGTTTACCAGGAGCAGGACCACACTGTGTAAGCTACCTGAAAACTGGATCTAAAAAACGACGTCACTCCTTATAATGTCCATTATCAAGGCTACGAGAGTTTTTGGCTATATCAGAGCTCCTGTGGCTATGAACGTAAGCTTCAGTTACTCACCCAATGGGCACATCTGTTACAGTCACTCACCCAATGAGCACATCTGTTACAACCCTTCCCTGGTTTTGGACTAAATTGTGCTGCTGGGGAATCGGCAGGCGTGACGGTCAAAAAGATGTTTGTTCAGCGTGTTTGTTTTTATTGTAAGCGAGGTGAGCGGGTGAAATACGCTGTTGCTCGGGAAACCAATTGAAAGTCGATTCAGGTGAGGATTTTTTTTTGTCTGGAGACAGTCTCAACGAGGTGTAAAAACATGGCCCGTAATGGAACAGGACACAGTTTTGCAGACAGTTTAAATTCGATTGGATTAGAGGAACTTTATTGTCCATGACTGTGGACAATAAATTACCCATTTCCATTATGTTTACAACAAATTCCCATCCAATTACATTGAGCAGGATTTACAAATGTGACTCGTTTGAGTAGGATTTACACAGACTAGTAACATTCATCCAATAACAGAACCAATAAAACTAACATGAAAAAATAGGTTGAGATAAACCAGTTGAAATTGCATTAGACCAAATCACTAATTTTATGTGAGAGCTTTGTACTTGAAATATGTGGCATTTATGTTATATTTAATGAAACCACTCATTTTACTTGGAATTACCTATAACAATTGGATGGCAATTTGTCATGTAGATTAAGTTGCATTTATCTTAAGAATTATTTGGGGGAGTTTTTATAACCCTTGGTCATTTTTTCCTGAAGGGAGCATTTCAAACTGAAGGTATAGTTGGTGGAAAGGATAATTTGTTATACTCCTTGCCTTTCTATGGACTATGGCGTTATTGAGTATCTAAGCACGTTTCGTTTGCTGGACAGCTCTTAGCTATTCTGCATGCTCTCTGCTGCGCAAAGGATCACACTGCCCCAATTTGCAAATGGTACTAAGTGTTAGGTCTGGAAGATCTCTCCATCACGTGGCTTTTCTCCGTGTACTGCTACTGTTGGTATATGTTTATCAGTCATATAATCGGTATGTCAGATAAACAGGCTCACAGGCGCGATATGTCAGGTTATTTTTGTTTTTTAAAATAGCCTTTTGTTGCGTGTTCTTTTTCTTTATCGGGGCCACACACTGCAGCTTGTGTGACCCGATTTCCTGATGTAGTGCGTAACCGGCAAAGATGGGGGGCACTCGCGGTCCCGCTGAAAAAAGGGAAAAGGAATCTAGTGAGCGATAGAACCTCAAGTATCACAGCCAAGGACTGTGTAGCTCAGAAGACGGCGAGGCACGCGATGTCTCAAGGAAACAGGTATGTTCAAGTTCTTCGACAAAATACACAATAGTTGGTGCGGTATTCGGTATTTGCATGGTTACGGCGTACCGATACATTAGGTGCGGCAAAATAGATTTGAATGACGAGGTTGACCGTTTCACGCTGTCATAAAATTTTTCGTTATTGCGATTGCCTTGTGAGTGATCAATCAATCCATTACGATCTGTAGGCGATTCATTCTCGTTATTGAGACGGAACAAATGAATGTTAATTAAACATACAAATAAAATACAAACATGGACCGTGCACGAAATCTATTTAACAGATCTCATGATAACTCATAATTAACTTGCAATTACAGAGTGATGGTATCTTAACGTCAAAATCACGCACACACATGCTAAGGCAATTGTCCTTTGGCGTTTCTTCACTGTACTATTTGTCAGGATGCACGGTTTAGCTGCTAATGTGGGTTTATTTAGTTAGATAGTGTGTGATGGTGTGTGATAGTAAGAGAAGAGACGGCTAATTGTTGTGTCGATTTGGTTTGTGCTTTGTCAGTAGAATGTACACGGTGAAAATACCTGTAAACAGCATCGGAAAGGTGTTTCGTTACAGTAGACAGAGGAGTGCCGTGAAGTGGTGAAGCGCTGTCCAGCGTGCTGAAACCGGCTTCTCCGAAACAAAAATAATTCAACGAAGAGAGAAAGAAAAGCGCTTAGGAAGATAAAATAAAATCGGCAAGAAATGAACAATGAATGTTTCTTACTGTTCGATAACAAGGCAGGCATTTAGTAATGGTCAAGCGAATCAATGTATGTGCGCTTAGTTTAATATAATTTGTGCAATATATTCACATTTAATAAATTAAAAACGGATCCCCTTTTTCGCTAGTCAGATTATGTTGTCGAAACTGCCTACATTTCGAAAAAAAAAGAATTGGTTCTAGAATTGGTTCAATTTGGGGTTTAATGCAGGAACTTGTAAATTACTTTACGAAATATAGCCTAGACTATATTCTTGGGTTGTATATTTACGCGTGACATCGTAAGGACGGCCCAACTTTTAGCCCAGCTCAAATCACGTTTGACAGTAGACTATTAGGGCGTAAAGCATATTTTGTTTCATATTTCATAAATCTTAGATCCAACTGGTGTATGTCGCAATTAGTTTTTTCTACCATCTCTTTTGTCTCTTAGCAGGAATTTCTGTACGGTGGATTAATACAAGAAATTGTCCTTGCAAACGATGTTCACTTCGTCCAACCTGGATGTACTCTCAGACAGCTAACGTGTCCAGACGAGGGTCACAGACGGATATAAGTGGAATATGGCGCGCTTAAAAATGAATTCAGTGCTCCTTTTATTTTTCCCAACAATGTTCTTTTATAGGCACGCGCTGTCCAGTAGAATATACGAAAGGTCACTAATGCCCAGGGCCGTGACTCGCGCCGTCGCCAGAATGGACGGGGATATAATAATCGGTGCTCTTTTTTCCGTCCATCACCAACCCTCCGCCGAGAAGGTCGCTGAAAGAAAATGCGGAGAGGTCAGGGAACAGTACGGCATCCAAAGAGTGGAGGCCATGTTTCACACGCTGGACCGTATCAATTCCGACCCCAACCTTCTACCCAACATTAGCCTGGGCTGCGAGATTAGAGACTCGTGCTGGCACTCGTCCGTGGCTCTGGAACAAAGTATCGAGTTCATAAGGGATTCGCTTATTTCTATACGGGACGACAAGGATGGGTCCAAATGGTGCATTGACGGAGCGCCTTCGAATCAGCCCCCAACAACGAAGAAACCCATCGCTGGTGTTATTGGACCAGGCTCCAGTTCGGTGGCGATTCAGGTTCAAAACTTACTACAGCTTTTCAACATTCCCCAAATCGCGTACTCAGCGACCAGTATTGACCTGAGCGACAAAACGCTTTTCAAGTATTTTCTTAGGGTTGTTCCCTCGGACACATTACAAGCCAGGGCCATCCTGGACATAGTTAAACGCTACAACTGGACCTACGTGTCGGCGGTCCACACCGAAGGTAAGTCGTAGCATAACATCTGCTCCGTTATTAATTAAGTTAAAGTAACTCCAGTTAAAACTTGTGCGATTTTTTTGGGGATTGAGACTTGATTCCACACTCATTGATCTTCCATCAGCGCAAAAGATCAATACTGGCAATTACAAACCTCTATGTTATTGAGCGTCTACAAGTCTAATTGAACTAACAGGGAGCCACTCGTTGGTATCATTGATTATTGGTGATACCAGCTTGTATCTTTTCATTTGCATGTTTGTATTTCTCTCTCTCTATCTTTCTTTCTCTCTCAAACAAACAGAGAGAGGGATAGAGAGAGATTATATGCATTCAGAGTAAATTCTAACTAGATTTATGTTTATATTGAAATAAGTGTTTGATTAATGTCTTGGAGGATTTGCCATGACTCCTGTTTGCACTTTGCTGTGGAACACATTGATCCAACTTACTGCCGTAACTTTGAAAGGTATTTGAAAAAAAAAAAAAAATGAGTTCAAGATGAGCACAAGTTCACCCTTTTTCCAAAAATATACGTGCTGCTGTTTACAGATGATCTAAAAGGCTGTCCTTGTGCAAACTCCCAAGACGGCAGTATAGGGGTCACTTTAAATATCCTGCCCTAAAAAATGGACGTCTATGTGAAAAGCATTTTTGAATGGGAACAATAACTACTTAGTCAGTGAAAGGCATGGGTAAAAAAAAACAAGAATTAAAAAGATTTGATTCTAGTACTGCTTTGGAAGGAGACATACACATGTTCTCCAGTCAGACCAGCCTGATGTGTTTGGTGTTATAGTTGTGGGTGTTCAGTTTCCTGGTGTTGACAGTGATGCGGGGGCTAGGTGCTAAAGTAGATTTATGTGCAAGGAATGAGAAAAGCTTGAGGTTGTACTGCGGAAACAAGGTGTGTAATTACAATGATAAAGTAAAGCACCTAGTGTTCAGTGCACATATAGCGTTCAGTGCACATATAGCGTTCAGTGCACATATAGCGTTCAGTGCACATATATAGCGTTCAGTGCACATATAGCGTTCAGTTCACATATAGCGTTCAGTGCACATATAGCGTTCAGTGCACATATAGCGTTCAGTGCACATATAGTGTTCAGTGCACATATAGTGTTCAGTGCACATATAGCGTTCAGTGCACATATAGCGTTCAGTGCACATATAGCATTCAGTGCACATATAGTGTTCAGTGCACATATAGTGTTCAGTGCACATATAGCGTTCAGTGCACATATAGTGTTCAGTGCATATATAGCGTTCAGTGCACATATAGTGTTCAGTGCACATATAGCATTCAGTGCACATATAGCGTTCAGTGCACATATAGCGTTCAGTGCACATATAGCGTTCAGTGCACATATAGTGTTCAGTGCACATATAGTGTTCAGTGCACATATAGTGTTCAGTGCACATATAGCGTTCAGTGCACATATAGTGTTCAGTGCACATATAGTGTTCAGTGCACATATAGTGTTCAGTGCACATATAGTGTTCAGTGCACATACAGTGTTCAGTGCACATATAGTGTTCAGTGCACATATAGTGTTCAGTGCACATATAGTGTTCAGTGCACATATAGTGTTCAGTGCACATATAGTGTTCAGTGCACATATAGTGTTCAGTGCACATATAGCACACAGGGTACAAATCTCCCCAGTTGGAAGGAGAACCTGGCTACAGAGGGGAAGACCATCCACCATTTGCCAGCTCTGTTTCAGTATTACATGCAAGTTCATATTATATTATATTATATATATATATATATATATATATATATATATACACTACAAAGGTATTCTTCTAGGACAGTGTTTGTTTTGCAGTTTAGTCAAAATATTAGGATTGCGTTTACTGCAGAGTGTGTAAGGTGCTGGATTGATGTACGTGGTACTATTCAGAGGAAGGTAACAAGTTTTCGTTGACGAGTGAGAGGTTCTTGAGTAGGTTTTTGTAGTAACAGTGTAAGTGATGTGTTTTCTACAAAGGGAATAGCAGGTCGATGCATGGCACTCACTGTGTAGTTCTGCATGGTGTGTATATGGTCCGTTTCCTGTTTGCAGGAGAGGGGAAAGCCTCCACTGAGTTACTATTTTATTTTATTATTATTATTTTTAGAAACATATTCCCCTTCATTAACCCTTTGAAGAGTAAGTTTTTTTGAATGTTTTTTTTTTCAAAATTCTAAGTCAGTGTTCTAGAACTCCTTTGCTTTCTATTACCAGTAGTGATTGTTACATCATCATTATTTGTGATATTATTTGCTGCTCAAGGGCTCATATATTCCACACTGATGATTGGCTCATAGTTGGCAGAGATAGTGGAGATGTAAGGAGCGCTGCATGGCCTAACAGGTGCTGTGTCTTCATCATGCTGTGAGCTGAGCTGCAGATCTATCAACCTGTCCGTTCCACCTTCCATTCATCTATCATGCTCCCATCCATCAGAGGTGTAAAATCCAGGGGTCAGAAAGTAAAAGTCCTGCCATGTGTTTCTTCCACCCTGGAACACAGCGAGCCGATTTCACTAATTAGGCTAGTTCTACCTCCTGGATGAAGCACTGTGCTGCTTAGCAAATACAGGTGATACTGGGAAGGACTTTTACTTTCTGAACCACCTGGATTTTACACCTCTGCCGTCCATCACATTGTATCTTCCAATCCATCTATCTTTCAGTCTGTCTTGCAAGTGGAGGTACGGTGGAGTGACAGAGAACACATGTTCAGTCAGTATGCATACGTACAGCATGTGGTGTGTGCATGTACACATGTATGTACTCTGAATGTACAT
This sequence comes from Synaphobranchus kaupii, assembly GCA_029718625.1. Classification (NCBI taxonomy): domain Eukaryota; kingdom Metazoa; phylum Chordata; class Actinopteri; order Anguilliformes; family Synaphobranchidae; genus Synaphobranchus; species Synaphobranchus kaupii. The sequence goes on along the minus strand of CM056381.1, from coordinate 8,849,814 downwards.
ACTGTATGTATGTACTGTATGTACTCTGAATGTACATACTGTATGTATGTACTGTGTGTACACATGTATTTTCAGGATTAATTAGTCAATGCAGCTCTCTACCAGAGTGATTAATTTTATGCTAATTTTATTCCATTAAAAAATAAAGGGTGAAGTCCAGTTTTTCATTATTTGCACATGTAAGCAGGCCAGAATGAATTAATCCAGTTTCCTCATTTGATTAAGGAATTAATGCACTGCGTTCTCCTGTTATTCAAATATTATTCATCAACCTTCTGATTACGGAATTGAAAAATATTTTCAAAATACAGTAGAGATCCCTCTTCTACAAACCAGTGTGCAAAGATTATCTACATGTATCCCCAGATAATTTCTGTGTGGATCTCTCTGCTTAAGCATTTGCATTAAACATATAATTGTGTTATTGCAAAGCCTTTAAAATATAAATAATAACAATCATAACTGATTTAGATTTCCCCCTGAGGTGACTGATCACAAAAAGAACAAAAACATCTGGCTAGTCCCGTGATGGATTGTGGAGAACAGCCGAAGAAAAATAAAACAGACAGATCATGCTGAATCATAACGTCTCCATGGTAGCTTTTACTCAACAACTCACATCCAATCCTCCATAGAGCCCCAAAGCGGAGATGACATCCTTTCATAAACATGTTGCTTATTACCTTGCTGTGCAGAAATAATAATCCCCAATGAAATGCAAAGTGTGTGTATAAAACAAATATGTGTGCACAACATAAGTCTCTATAGTGAGTAACAAAAACAAGACAATTACACAACACTGATTCAGAGAAAGGGTGCATGACAAAAGCACAAAATCAAAGTGTGTTCATCCGCAGAGCTGGGGGATCCATTCCAGTGCAATTCAGTCCATTTCAGGAAAAGACAACTGCAATTCAAAGCATTTCAGTATTTTTCAATTCAAGAGTTGAATGTTGTTTTATTTCCCGCGAAATTGACTGAAATGGAATCGAACTGTCCCCCTTTCCTGCTCATCGTTGGTGAACAGATGTACCCCAGATAGAGGCCCCGTGGGGGTGGGGGGCGGGGCGAAGTGAAGGACGGCCCAATGAGCTGGTGAGGTGTGAAACATAAGAGTACCCATGAGGCCGAGCGAGCGGTTTGTCTGGAGACAGCCGGAAGGGGGGGGGGGGGGTGGGGGGGTTGAAATGTTTGCCCGGGTAAAACTCAGAAGTGCACAGTTTGTGCTCAGGTCGTGGTTGGGTTACACTCGGTTTGTAGTGACGTCACGGCCAGGCCTGCCCTTGGAGGGGTGGAGGGTGTAGGGTCGAGTCCCATAGACAGAGGGGCGGACGGAACAAGCAACGCAGGGGATTCTGGGTAGGTTATGGTTGACATAAAAAAAAAAAAAACAGAAAAGATGGAACAATTGGGTTCCTTTGGGTCATGAAAATGCTAACACCTAGCTTCTACCCACTGCTCGATGTTCCATATAACCAGAGCTTTGCTGGTCACAGGGAAAACAGACATCTATCACATTAATGAGCAGTGTCTGGGAATACTACCCGTCACTGATAAAATACTGAACATAAATACCGTTTGCCTCTCTTCGAATGAAATAAACGGTGGACTGCACATTTCTCCTGCATAATGTCCTAGAGTAGTATCTGTTGCCGGTTGTCCATAGCAACCCAAGTAAGCTCTCTGATTTGAATAATTACCTGAGTGGATTAAGACGAGTCTCGGAAATTCTAGAACGCGGCGGACTTCCAATCCCAGATGAAAGAGACAGAAATACACCGACATGGGTTTTGCGACGTGAAACAACATGTCCGACGTAGACTGAGCCTCTAATTGATTCGATATTACAATTTTATAGTACCGCTGTGCCATAGAGCAAGCTGGAACACAGAGAAGGCAGTATACAACACAATTTTCAAAGGCAACCTAATAAATAATCAAACTGATTATTGGCCTAATAAATAAAAATTGCTTGTAAATGTGCTTTATAACCCTTTCCATAATAGGGTGACATCCAGCTTGAATACCTGAAGATGTAAAGTGCCCTGTTTCCGCCAGTAACTCTGAACAAAACAAACACACCTCTAGTGCCGACACTGCATTGTGCAATGAATTCATTTCACATAGATACAGTAGATGACAGAATGAAAATACTTCACAATATCTCTGCTGATACATAGTGAAAATTCGTGCCTATGTGTACAGGTGACGTGCATGCTTTTGTATAATGACAAGTACTACCGTCATCCGCTGGGAAATTACTGGATACAAACAAACAAGCAAGACGGTAAAGTAAAGGGACAGTCGAGTCCTGAGACAGCTGTCCAAACTCCTCATGTGTCAGCCATTCAACCAAACTCCTCATGTCGTCTCCTCCAATATGGTTTTATATTTGGGTTTCATATATAAAACTAATGACACAACGAAATACTGAGAAATAAGATTGGCGTTTTTTCCCCCGTAAAACCCCCGTTTCAGCTTGAATCAAATCCGAAATCTGCCGCCACAGTTTAGCCGTTGACGTTTTTTCCCGTGTACCGCCGCACGCAGGAAACTACGGGGAGAGCGGAATGGAGGCCTTCAAGGAGCTGGCCTCGGTGGAGGGGCTGTGCATCGCTCACTCGGACAAGATCTACAGCAACGCCGGCGAGCGGCACTTCGACAGGCTGCTGCGGAAACTGCGCGAGCGGCTGCCCAAGGCCCGCGTGGTGGTCTGCTTCTGCGAGGGCATGACGGTGCGCGGGCTGCTCATGGCCATGCGGAGACTGGGCGTGGTCGGCGAGTTCCTCCTCATCGGCAGGTAAGGGCCGGTCGCCGCTGGCGGTCCTCAGAAAACATTCCCGGAGTCTAGCGGTACTGTTATCGACGCGGAAGATATTTCTGCTTTCCTAGATTTCCCTTGAATGTTGTTTTTTTTGTTTTAATGTCGCACGAAACAATGCAAGAATGCATCTTTGAATGTTCTTTTGTTATTGTCCTTTGTAAGAGTTTTCATTTGAAAAGCAGATATGTTCAAATTGAACGTTTTCACTTGAGAAGTTAGCCAACAAAAAACGTTCAACAAATCTTTAGTACTCACATTGTGTAAATGCTTAAAATATTAAGTCAATCCTATCGTCTTTGATGCTTTTTTTGTCATGATAACCTTCAGGATTGACGGCTAATTTGTGGCGGACTACCTGGAGCTTCCCCCAGTGTTCTAGAATGCTTTGGGCTTGCCGAGGTCTTGCTTTGGCAGATACTTGCACTTGAACTACATGGGGTAATCTCGCTCAGACTATTCAAAGCTGGATCAAATCTAGCTTTTAATTGGTTAAGAAACATCAGCCAACACGATTTGCGCATTTGTCTGGTTTTTGCTCCCCTGTGCCAATGGTAGATGGCCCAGATCTGCTATTAAATAAAACGACACAGCCTCAATCGTAAAAATGTGAAATATTTTGAGAGAGAAAAAAAAATGGAAGCAGTTTTCCTTTTTTCCTGTATTTGTGGATAGAACTGAAAATGGAACCGCTGTGCTTTGCTCGAACCCTTCCGGTGTAGCAGTGATGTGCGTTTTCTTTTGCTCATGTTCAGTGCACACCACTGCTTTACCTGCAAATCGTGCCATTTCCAAAAGGGCGCATATTCCAGAGGGAGGCTCAAGTCAAGTGCATCATGATGAAACCTTTTATTGTAGAATTGCCAGAAAGCCTGCATGCACACACGAAAATGCACGAGTCATAAATGACTGTATCTATGGAAAAAAATTTTTTGAGGATAAGTGGAGAGGTGACAGCTGAACGAGGTCAATGTGATCTGTCTGGGGTAAAATACTGAGGACCATCTGTTTGAAGACATCGCGGTTACGCTCTGAAACATGTGGGGCCACATGTATAAAACCCTGAGTAAAAGAATGCGTAAAAGAATGCTCAGGGAGAAAGACGGAAATCTGCTTACGCAAAGTTTTAACATTTTCTCCCTCTGCCTTTCGGTCACGGTGTCGCCATATCAGACTGTCTCCAAACATTGTGTACGCATGGTGTCCAGCAAGTGCCGAGGTACGCAGGTTCTCTTATGTTATACATCTGAATTTCTGCGCGGAAACGCGCTTACACAGCGTTCTGAGGGCATTTTTCTGCTCAGCACTGTTTATACATGTGGCCCCTGGTGTCATATATGATATATATCCAGGCAACTTTTACATAAACTACGTGATACACACTATGCACATTGTGGCATATTTCCTGAGGAAATTGGGGTTCGGCTCCAGTGAGTTCAGCTTGTTTACTCACACTGAGCAGTACATAGCACTGATGTGCCACACAGTCACTGCACACTTGCTATGCATTTATACATGCTTTGGAGCGTAATGCTTGGGTTTATCCCTCTGGGTGTTTAAAAATCAACCCCAATGAGAGGATTCACTTGAGTGTGGCGAGTTCAGGCTCAGCCAATGGCTGACGTGCAATCTTTCTTAAATTGGAGGCACGCCCAATCCCGGAGGTTTAATTTGTCAAAGAGCTGCTTTGAGTCATTGGCTCAGCAACATTGCTTGTCTCTGGCCTGGCAACATGTGGGATTGATAGATCGCTCGCTTCAGCTACCTGTCTTTTTTTATCGTTAGAAAAGCCTATATGGTGCTTAACATTTCATGACTAATTAAATTGCCGATTACATTGAGTGGCAGAGCTGCACGCAGCAGTGATTTTCTCCCTCGTTAAGGGGCGTGTACCTTTCCACTCTGATCTACTGTTATCCGCTTGATACCCAATCAAAGTCCACTTGGCTCTTTAGCCACGCCCCCCCCCCCCCCCCCCCCCCCCCCAAACCAAACAAAACCACCCCACCCCACCCCAGGAATGCATCATGATTCTCAATGTAAGTATACTGTTAGCGGGGTTTGTCGTTTTAGGCTCAAGCTTAGCAAAGCCACTACTGCTGCCATACAAAAGACACCAATGCACATTAATAGTCTCGTGTAAAAAAAATAATTTCCTGATGAGAAAGTGTTTTTATGTTATGTAGCTGTCTGTCCATCATCTGAACAAGCTGTGTTTATAGGTTCTGTGATTATGATTATGAAACGGCCTGTCGGAGAGGACCGTGTTTAACGTGACGGATAATGACTCAGAGTGGACAGACAGCTTCGGCGCAGGGGCCAAAGAGCCGCGCGGGAGTCTAACCGCCTAGTCTCTGGATGAGGAGGGGCGAGGGGTGGATATATCACTGATATCCGAGGCGTAATTGGGCACCGAAATTAGCTGAGGGAAAGGTTTGCAAGAGAGGCTATAGCATCACCAGCTGTGAATCCAAAATCCCCTTTTTTTTTTTTATCAAAGTCTCCGGCTTCTCTTTGCAGGAAATGAAAAGAAAAAAAAATCTGTGAAACTGTGACAGGAACTTCTATACTGAGGCAAGAGATTTATATGCTTGAAGGACCACTAAGACTGGGAGCTTAAAAGTGAGTGACAGTACTCAAAAATCATTGAAAGATGCCAGAATGAAATTAAATTACTGAGTATACCTCAGTCCTGGGGTACAATGAACGCATGTAGTTTAGCACACGAGGCATGGTCATTTTTACCTTTTGTGGTGCAAATTCACACACAGACAAACACACAAGCTCACACACATGCACACATACGCACATACACGCATGCACACACACACACACACACACGCGCGTGCACGAACGCACCATCAGATCAAGTCAACGAAAAGGCTTTGGGGAAAAAAACAGACCTTCTACAGCCCAGCATACATGTTTCCGCGTTTCTATGGCAACCGGACGAGAACTCTGCAACAATGCAGAAGAGCAGGAAAGCTGGATTTACCCATAATCCTTCACTGGTGTTTTTCAACCAGCTGCCTCTTCGTCTTCTTCTGTGTCCTTCGTCATCGAAGCCTGGAAGAATGCAGGTTAGCAGGGTAACCTGTAGCGTCTCTTGCCAAAGCCTGCATTATGAGCTGGAATTCTGATACGTCACCTGAGCGAATTATTCCTGCTATGTCTTCCTAAAACCCGGCAATTCATTTTTGTCCCCTAGTCTCTGGTCTTTAATCTCAAGAACCATGCTATGCTGAATTCTGCTATACACTGCAAGGGGGACATTCAATAAAAAATACATTGAATATTGTTTTTTGACAGTTGTACTATGTCAAAAAAACATAAAAGATGTTTAAACTGTTTCCCTGCTGGGTTTCGGGAGCATACCGTAAGTTATAGATCCTTTTTTATTTCAGACACACAGGATTTTTCACTCAGGACATTTATGAAGCTCTCCAAGCGATAAGGCGCTGTGTGCGTCGGCTGTTTCGACTCAAGTTATTGTGGCGAAGGGTTTCATTAAATTCCTGCTGTTGACCAAGCCCTTGCGTTTTGCCTTATCGCAAACATGGGAACGTGTTTTTTTGATGTTTTGCGCACCATTTGTGGGCTCAGCACCGTGAAAAGGCAGCTGAAACATCTGGTGGCCTGTTTCTGAGGTTGAAGAGCGGTTTAAGCAGTTCCAGCTCTCTCTCCGTAACACGATGATTTACGGTGAAGCCTGTCGGTACACATTGTAACACAGCGTGCTGATAGGCCACTAAAGAAAGAACAGCGTGATGATAGGCCACTAAAGAAAGAACAGCGTGATGTTAGGCCACTAAAGAAAGAACAGCGTGATGATAGGCCACTAAAGAAAGAACAGCGTGATGTTAGGCCACTAAAGAAAGAACAGCGTGATGATAGGCCACTAAAGAAAGAACAGCGTGATGATAGGCCACTAAAGAAAGAACAGCGTGATGATAGGCCACTAAAGAAAGAACAGCATGATGATAGGCCACTAAAGAAAGAACAGCGTGATGATAGGCCATTAAAGAAAGAACAGCGTGATGATAGGCCACTAAAGAAAGAACAGCGTGATGATAGGCCACTACAGAAAGAACAGTGTGATGATAGGCCACTAAAGAAAGAACAGCGTGATGATAGGCCACTAAAGAAAGAACAGCGTGATGATAGGCCACTAAAGAAAGAACAGCGTGATGTTAGGCCACTAAAGAAAGAACAGCGTGATGATAGGCCACTAAAGAAAGAACAGCGTGATGTTAGGCCACTAAAGAAAGAACAGCGTGATGATAGGCCACTAAAGAAAGAACAGCGTGATGATAGGCCACTAAAGAAAGAACAGCGTGATGATAGGCCACTAAAGAAAGAACAGCATGATGATAGGCCACTAAAGAAAGAACAGCGTGATGATAGGCCATTAAAGAAAGAACAGCGTGATGATAGGCCACTAAAGAAAGAACAGCGTGATGATAGGCCACTACAGAAAGAACAGTGTGATGATAGGCCACTAAAGAAAGAACAGCGTGATGATAGGCCACTAAAGAAAGAACAGCGTGATGATAGGCCACTAAAGAAAGAACAGCGTGATGATAGGCCACTAAAGAAAGAACAGCGTGATGATAGGCCACTAAAGAAAGAACAGTGTGATGATAGGCCACTAAAGAAAGAACAGCGTGATGATAGGCCACTAAAGAAAGAACAGCGTGATGATAGGCCACTACAGAAAGAACAGCGTGATGATAGGCCACTACAGAAAGAACAGTGTGATGATAGGCCACTAAAGAAAGAACAGCGTGATGATAGGCCACTAAAGAAAGAACAGCGTGATGATAGGCCACTAAAGAAAGAACAGCGTGATGATAGGCCACTAAAGAAAGAACAGCGTGATGATAGGCCACTAAAGAAAGAACAGTGTGATGATAGGCCACTGAAGAAAGAACAGCGTGATGATATGCCACTACAGAAGGAACAGCGTGATGATAGGCCACTACAGAAAGAACAGTGTGATGATAGGCCACTAAAGAAAGAACAGCGTGATGATAGGCCACTACAGAAAGAACAGCGTGATGATAGGCCACTACAGAAAGAACAGCGTGAAGATAGGCCACTACAGAAAGAACAGTGTGATGATAGGCCACTAAAGAAAGAACAGCGTGATGATAGGCCACTAAAGAAAGAACAGTGTGATGATAGGCCACTAAAGAAAGAACAGTGTGATGATAGGCCAGTAAAGAAAGAACAGTGTGATGATAGGCCACTGAAGAAAGAACAGCATGATGATAGGCCACTAAAGAAAGAACAGCGTGATGATAGGCCACTAAAGAAAGAACAGTGTGATGATAGGCCAGTAAAGAAAGAACAGTGTGATGATAGGCCACTAAAGAAAGAACAGCGTGATGATAGGCCACTAAAGAAAGAACAGCGTGATGATAGGCCAGTAAAGAAAGAACAGCGTGATGATAGGCCACTAAAGAAAGAACAGCGTGATGATAGGCCACTAAAGAAAGAACAGCGTGATGATAGGCCACTAAAGAAAGAACAGTGTGATGATAGGCCAGTAAAGAAAGAACAGTGTGATGATAGGCCACTGAAGAAAGAACAGCATGATGATAGGCCACTAAAGAAAGAACAGCGTGATGATAGGCCACTAAAGAAAGAACAGTGTGATGATAGGCCAGTAAAGAAAGAACAGTGTGATGATAGGCCACTAAAGAAAGAACAGCGTGATGATAGGCCACTAAAGAAAGAACAGCGTGATGATAGGCCAGTAAAGAAAGAACAGCGTGATGATAGGCCACTAAAGAAAGAACAGCGTGATGATAGGCCAGTAAAGAAAGAACAGCGTGATGATAGGCCAGTAAAGAAAGAACAGTGTGATGATAGGCCAGTAAAGAAAGAACAGCGTAATGATAGGCCACTAAAGAAAGAACAGCGTGATGATAGGCCAGTAAAGAAAGAATAAATGAAACTTCAGAGGAACTAAAGAAGCACAAAGGAATAGTAATTAGACCACCGATGCCTTTCATCAAAAAATTAGCCTCAAACTGACCCCCCCTCTCCCCTGTCTGAGCACCTGCGTCGGCCATCTTTGCTTATTAATTTGAGTTATTGTTTCCGAGTTAATAAACTCATGAGCTCCTTTATCTGGATAATGAAGTCTTGTCACAGGCAGAGTTCTGGAGCCATCTGTTAAGCTTGTTCTGTGGTGGACACATTGCCAAGATAAGCGGGAATAAAGGAAGAGTATTAGGCAGGCTCTTAGTGTGTGTGTGTGTGTGTGTGTGTGTGTGCATGCGTGAGTGTGTATGTGTATTTATGTGTGTGAGTGTGTGCCTGTGCCTGTATTTGTGCGTGTGTGTGCATGTGTGTGTGTGTGTGTGTATATGTGTCTCTGTGTGTGCGCATGTGTGTGTATATGTGTGTGCATGTGCGTATATATGTGTATCTGTGTGAGTGTGCATGTATGTGTGTGTGTGTGCATGCGTGCATGTGTGTGTGTATATGTGTGTGCTGTGCATGGCACATTAGTTACTCTCCGTGGGTTTCATTTTAAATCAGTTTTCCAGGAACGTTTAGATTTACAATCCATGTGAAACTCCAGGTAAGATTCACTTGGAGATATTAAACTTGTGATTCCACTCAGTCTATTAACCACACATGCATGAATGCACTTCCTGTTGTGTGTGTGGCAAACTCCGTATAATTAAAAACTGTCACATATACCGCCGATCTGTTTTCTCAGAGAGAAGAGCACTGATCTTATCCGTTACTCTGTTTTATGTCCGCACCGAATGCTAAGCTTTAGAAAGGCCAGACACAATAAATAAAAAGTTCAAGGTACAATGGACTTGTGAGGGCCCATTCTCCTGTTTAAGCAGCTGCATGCCTTCCTCCTCCCGATTATGCCAAGCTAATGAATAATCCATCATAATGAAACGCCGATACCGCCCTTGCCCTCTGTTTCAGAGGAGCAGGGCTTTTTTTAGAGCGTTTGCGGCTGCCGGGGGGTTGGGGGGTCTCTACGGGACGGTGGGAGACAACATCAGCTGGGTTGGGCTGGTTTCTAGGTCAGGGAGAAACTCTGAGGCAGTCTAATTTAGAGCATCGCAGGAGCGCTGAGCTAGTGCCGCGGGACGCTACCCGCGGGTTCCGGAATGAGAGATAAAACTTCAAATATGGCGGCTAGTCCTTCATCCCCCCCGTCTGTTAGCGGGTCTTACCGGAGCTTCGGCAGAAAAAGGTTGAGATGCTGCATTCTGTTTTTTTAAATTTTTTAAATAAGTATGAATGGAAAGATGTGTTTTTTTTAAAGCACCATTTATTATTCGCTATTGAAAACCCACTGAAATGACGTGTCTGATATTTGATGATTGTTTTTGGTATTTTGAGTATTTTCCAGTGCACATGGAAATAAATCAAGCCCATTAAGGTTCGTTTTTTTAGAGTGAAAGAATAGTGTTTTGTTTGCCTTTCTTCACCACGTGAAAAGGTCTCTTATACGAAGGCTTCCTCCCCGGCCTTCGATCACAAGATTGCACACACATTCTCACGAGAACTCGGCGCGCGCAATCACGTGGGCTATTTCTGCCGGGCCAGGATGGGAGGGACGAAGTATGAGGTCACATGGAAAAGTTAAGAAAACTTCCTGTTGCTCAACCGGTCCACACAGAGCCAGGACTGGCACACAATACTTATTTCAACCCTTTAGATACCAGCGGAATTCACTGCAGATCATTGCCTCTTCTACAAGAATCTACTGTTTTCTGACAATGACTTCTTTTATGTGGTTTTTTCACATTTTTGGTTATTTGCATGTTTCTTTTTCAAACGTTGCTGACATCTATAGAGCAGAAACATCGGACGCTGTCTTGCAATGAGAGGGTGCATTTCAAGTTGGTTTATATCCTGTGAAATACAATTCATAATAATAATGATAATAATAATAATAATAATGCATTTGACCCCAGTAAATGCAGAACAGTCACATTATCAAAGTTCTGACTTAAAAAAAAAAAAAAAACTTTTAAACTTTAGCCATATCTCAAACCACCTCAATTTCGGTGGGATGCGATTTTACCAAATAAGCCTCAGGGAGAACGGAGCTTACTCTGACCTTCTCCCAGAAGCAGGAGGTGAGAGCGCATATCAGCGTGTGGGTAAGACAGCCTGTTCAACGAATAACGACTGTCATCGGCTGTAAAGAGCCCTTGGGGGGTTATCCTTAATGCTACTTTTCTCCTCACGGGGTTTATCTATTCAGACTACATCTGCTGCATCGGAATCCACGCCGCTCTCACCACCAAAAATACACAAGGCGTCAAGTGTAATAACATCCACCCCAGGAGGAATTCGTGGCTCGACAGGGCCACTGTGCAGCAGATGCAAGATCAGATTTGAAATCACATTACTCTGCCCCCCTAAAGATCCCAAAAGAACGAGATTATCTTTCACTCGCTAATGCTAATTAGCCTAAAATTCTATCAGTGACATTGTGTTTTATGCCGCACAAGCTAGAAAAAAAACACCCTCTGTGTGTGAGCATCGTTTAAACAATCCCTTTTATTCCACCCTGCCCATCATGCATTGCAGCTGTAAGTCTGTGTGGTGAGGGACCATGGCGACTGACCGCTCTGACCGCTGTGAAATTCAAATATGTCCCTCCCAGGGAAGGGACTTTTGGCTTATGGCTACGGTTTTTCAAATGAGCTTTATGGCTTAAACATACTACAAATAGTCTGTCTCTCTCTCTCTCTCTCTCTCTCACACACACACACACATACGCACGCACACACACACACACACACACACACACACACATATGCAATCACACACACACACACACACACACAAATACAAGCACACACACTCACGCATACTCACTCACAGCTCCCTTGGCAGTGAACAGCAGTAACGACATTTAGCCACTAGATGGTGAAAAAGGCCAGCGGTGCAGTCACAGCCACTGAACAGCATCTGCAGGCTTCTTACTCTTTCTTGTAAAGTCTTTTTCGTTTATCTCTCGTGTGCAAAGTTTTATTAAAATTCAAACTGTACCACTCGCAGTTTAAGTTATTGTTTCTGCCGTTAAAAAAAGCACAAAACAGAAGTTTGAATTGCTTTCTCTCGCTCTCTCTCTCTCTCTCTCTCTGAATGAATGGGGTTGAACCCCAGGCTCTGGCAAGCGCTTGCTGACATGAAAAACGTCTTGCTGGCTTTTCAGCAGTGAATCCGCGGCGTTTGGAGCAGGCGCTCATCACTCTGGCATGGGCGGGCGAGCTCTCACAGAGATGTCCGCTCATTAAAAGGCTGGCCCTCTTTTTTAATGCTAATTCAGCGCTCAGGGTGAGGCGAGGAGCGGAGGATACACAATGACATGGAAAAAAAACATGGCGTCGGGTTCAGGGCTAAGAGCGAGGAATGACAAGAGCGCCATTGTGTGTTGGGTTGAGGGGGAGTGATGGGGGGGGGGGGTTGGTGGTCGTTTGAGGTGAGGACCAGATGTGTTTCAGATGGAGAAAGACCACCCCACTTCTTATCTGCCTGTTTGGTGTCACTGCTGGCAGATAATTATCTGTTACCTGAGTGGTAAGACCCTTACGAAATGTACAAACTCACAGTTTTTTATTTTTTAAAACAAAGCTTCACGTCATATTTATGGCAACCAAAATGTTTGTGTACTTCCGAATATAAGTGTATCATACAGTGTTTTAAAATATACTATAGTTATAGAACATTTTGCCTACTTAACCCTTTAATGGCCACTCAACCATTTGGTAGAGCACGTTTTGAGTCTTGATATCTTGTTGAAAAATATGTTGGACTTAACTCCACCTGATTGAGCCATCCCTATCGGTGTACGTGGTAGAGATGGCTCAATCAGGTGGAGTTAAGTCCAACATATTTTTCAACAAGATATCAAGACACAAAAGAGTGCTCCACCAGACGGTTCGGTGGCCATTAACGGGTTAACAACTTTTTCATTCTGTCTACTCAACAAGCCTACATAATAGTATGGAAGGGTGCTCATTCGGACACAGCCTGTGGCTTTGCTGCTTGCGGATCTGTAACCCCTGACCTATGACCCCTTGTGCTTCTAAAAAAATGTAAATCACAGATGAACATTCTTTTTATAAATGCTTCTGAAAATAAACTGTCCATAATCAAAATAGTAGAGATGAAGTAAGATCAAAGGCATAGTTGTGGTGAAGTGTAGCCTCGATGACAAGAGTGCAGGAATATAAGAGTATTGCTTTTATTCTCTCAACATCTGTCCTTAACTTTGGGCAGCAAGTAAATGCAGGCGTTAATACTTTTCACGAACTCCATTTGGCGAGATAGTTTTAGAGATTTCTAAACTTGCCAAACTTGTGTTTGTGTGAAAAAAGGTTCTTGCTTTTAATGGTTTAGTCAAAGTTATGGGCGACTGTTGATTGAATCTCGGCCAAAGTGCTGTCACCGCGAGACAAGTATGAGAGAATGGGGTTGAATAGGGTGTTTAAAAAATGCCAGCCTTGGCATATCCAACCCTGAGAATGTACTGCATACGCCAATTTTATTCACTGTTAACTTGGAGTTAAAAAATACTAGTTTGTTTTCGCTTGCAAAAATCGGGGGTGCTAATCCATGGAAAAATACATATGTATAAAAAAGAGAAGGCAACTCTAAATCCTGAACCAAGAGCGAGACGCTCTGACAAGGAGTTTATCTCCAAAGTCAGAGTGAGATAGTGTCTTGTGGTTCAATAAATATTTTACAAAGGAGTTGCTGTCCGATCCCTCTTTTTCTCTGGCTATCAATTCTGGCTCATTATAGCCAGCAGTGCAGTGCAAATGTTTGCCTAGTGGGATATTTTAAAGAGGGCTGGCTTTAGTCCAGCACCAATGACCTTTCACCTTTTCATTAACCGGCAGCCCAGGTTATTTCCTGATAGCATTCCCTAAGGCACAGACCCTGGGTGAGACCAATTTTAATTAAACGGGGATAAGACAGACCTGACCTAACCTTCCCTTTAGAACACAGAGAGGACTTCAACCAATTTCAGCATATGATGCCACTAGCAGTGATTGGCAGATACCTTCTGGCTAATACCTTGCTAATACCTTGCTAGGTAACTAGGAAGTATTGCTGGAAAGTGTCCACCAATTACCGTCGGCATTGTTATAATGGTTTGCACCAATTTGCTCCCTCTCTATTTTCTACCAATGAGGCAGCATCACAACCACCATATTCCTGTTTAACCATCCCTGGATGAAACTGGTGTCACTGTCCTTTTCTGCAATCCAACACACGGTGTTTGTGTGTAAACCATTGTCAGCTGGGCAATGTTTGACACAAGGGCATCTGTTGCCAGACGGTTGGACAGTGTGTGGGGATCTGCTTCTGTTTGTGTCTGCGCGGACGGCTCACTCTGATTCACTGACAGACTGGTGCATTGAATCAGTGATGTCTTCATCTTCAGCTCTGATGTCACAATGGGCGTTCTTGATGTCATAATGGGTGTTCTTGATGTCACAGTGGGTATTCTTGATGCCTCAATGGTTGTTCTTGATGTCACAATGGGTGTTCTTGATGTCACAATGGGTGTTCTTGATGTCACAATGGGTCTTCTTAATGTCACAATGGGTGTTCTTGATGTAAATTCTGAATCCCTGTTGGTCATGTACCCAAGGAAGATATATTCTATTCTCAGACAAATAGAACACCATGACCTTCCCAAACCACTGTTTCAGTGCCTTACCATTTCTTTTGTTAATCTGCAGTGGTTGTGTTCACAGTAGTTTGAGTCATTATACTTACTGCATGAAGTAAAATGTTGTCCCAGGAGCTTGTGATTGTGCATGTTTAATTATTCATTGGTATTAAACTGCCTTTATGTTTGAGAAAAGCGACAGTGTGAAATTGGAGTCTTGCATACAAATTTATTCTAACCTGCTGAGGAATATCCCTGCCTTAATCAGGCTGTCTGAATGTGTATGTGTGTGTTTATGTGTGAGGAGTGTGTGTGCGCGAGAGTGCACGGTCTTGTGAAAGCTTGCTTGGTTTGTGTGGCAGATAATTCTGTGTGATCATTAAAGAGATTCATGTCAAAGGCCCTGGTTTGTGGAAAAGGTTTCTTGTCTCCATACATATCCCTAATTAATAGACGTTTCTGGTTCAGCCCCCGATCCAGTCCTGACTCTGAAATCAGCAATACCACATGCGCGGGGCGGCTTGAGGACAAATTTAATTGTACGCTTGGGGGCTTGTAATTCGTTCCTCATTTCTAATCATTAAAGCGTGTCAAATATTCTTATCGAATCTCAGTGTATAATTAATATAGTTTATGGTATGAAACTAGTTTTCAGAACTCTGTGGCATTGGAGAATTTGGGAAAGTTTTTTTTTTTTCATATTTGTCTTCAGTAAATAGAAATGCTGTGTCATGATATGACATCACCTCCCAGCTGATACAGTGTGTAGAGGTCCTCCCAGGTGATACAGTGTGTAGAGGTCTCCCAGGTGATACAGTGTGTAGAGGTCTCCCAGGTGATACAGTGTGTAGAGGTCCTCCCAGGTGATACAGTGTGTAGAGGTCCTCCCAGATGATACAGTGTGTAGAGGTCCTCACAGGTGATACAGTGTGTAGAGGTCCTTTCAGATGGTCCTGGTAAACAATGTGGGGAGTGTTATTTGTGTGTGTCTTTTCTCTGTTGAATTCGCATGTTTAATTGGTTCAAAGTGCATAGTAGAGAAACAAAGGGGATTGTGTGCAATTTATTTTCCTCAATTCAACTTGAATTTAAATAACTAATTTAATATGCAAATGTAAATAAATTGTGGTGTTGGGGATGGTAGGTTTTACTCCTTTATGCTGATTCAGTAAAATAAAATAAGTTAATAACCCAGATTTCCCAAGTATGAAGTATACATTCTTAATACAGAGCAGGCCAGTTATTACTATGAATTATGTCTATTTATATGCTTTTTTCATGGTTCTTGGTCATTACTCCTAAATGAATTCTTTTACAGTTTGTACTTTTCAGCAGCACAAAACTGCATAATGTAGGAGCTCTAACTGATGGTTTGCCCTAAAAAATATTTTTTCAGATCATGAAGTCAGACTCAAAGACCCACTTCCTGAATGACGTTGGGGAATGGAAATATTTTTTTGGTCTCTCCCTGGTACACAGTAAAATGTCCAGTGTTGATTAAACTCTAACAGAGTACATATGAGCCTAATCTGGCCAGAGCAGGCTCATATGTACACTGCTAGAGTTGAATCAACACTGTTAGAGTTTAATTAACACTGGACATTTTGCTGTGAATTTACTGTGTACTACATACTTTAGTATTGACTATTTAAAAGAAAGGGGGGAAATATTTACAAATACAATGCCACTATTATTCAGAATTAATGTGCATAAAATTATACTTTCATGAAGTGACAGAAAAAGGAGGCCTGTAAAATTTGAAGAGGTGTGAAAATGAGAACCAGAGCAACCCCATGGAGCACAAAATGGCCGTCCCTGAAGGGTTGAAAATGAAAGCAAAATCGATGAGGAGAGCAATTTCCAAAGCCCACGCAGAAAGCAGAAGTACTCATTGGCTAAGTACACATTCTTAAAATTATATTTTCTTCGGGGGCCGTTCTGCAAACAGAGCTCAAAGAATGACCTTTCTGTAAAGGGTGGTGTTTCAGCTGTGTACACCAGTAGTCCCAAACTGGTCCCAAACAGCCGAATGTTCATTGTAAAATCGGCCGATTGAGTCTTTTTACATTTGGCCTATATTGGACTCATATATACAGCATATACTCTGTTTGGGTTGATTGAACACTGAATATTTTGTTCTGTAACAAAGTCAATTCACATACGTTGAACCCAGTTCTGAAAAAAAAATGATTCCATGAATAAATGAAAGCCCGTCCATCCCAGAGGATAAGGCTTTAAAATAACATTTGGCATATCTAATATGATTCTTGTCATTAATGTAAACTCCTCAAAAAAAGTTCGGAAATGTTATTTCGGTCGATTATTCCTCCCCTTTAATAATACCAATTGGTATTGTATTTTATATCGTTGGAAAGCCTGATTAGTCACCTTTACAACGAGGTACAACTTGTAAGGATCATGCATTCGTGGAATGAGCAACACAGCTAACCGTGTGGGTAGTGGCCCAAAAAAATGTGCCAAAATCCTCCAGAAGTACCTCCAGAATTTGGGAGTGGAGAGGATGGAATGGCCTGCCGTGAGTCCAGACCTCAACCCAATTGAACACCTGTGGGATCAGCTTGGGCGTGCTGTACATGCCAGAGTGACCAACGCAACCATGTTGGCTGACTTGCGGCAAATCCTGGTTGAGGAATGGGATGCCATCCCACAGCAGTGTGTGACCAGGCTGGTGACCAGCATGAGGAGGAGGTGCCAAGCTGTTGTGACTGCGTATGGATCTTCCACACACTACTGAGGTCCCTGACAGTGTAAAATGAATAAAGTGTAAAAATGGCCAATATGTGTTGTTTTTTCCTTATTACTGTGGGAGAGTGCAATCATCCAATCCACCAAGCAACTCAAAATGAGAGTGAATACCAACAGAAGAATATTGCAGGGGATTTTGGCACATTTTTTTGGGCCGCTACCCACACGGTTAGCTGTGTTGCTCATTCCACGAATGCATGATCCTTACAAGTTGTACCTCGTTGTAAAGGTGACTAATCAGGCTTTCCAGCGATATAAAATACAATACCAATTGGTATTATTAAAGGGGAGGAATAATCGACCGAAATAACGTTTCCAAACTTTTTTTGAGGAGTTTTATATAACATTTTTTTTGAGAGAGAGAGAGAGAGAGAGAAGACAGTCCATTACTGACATTTTTTACTTTATTGAGACCAAGAAAAGCAGGGTAAGAGATAGAGAAGGGATTGCAGTTCAGGAAGTGCCATGGCAGGGAAGGAATGTACCACACGTCTCGTCATTAAGATAAAAAATAAAAATAAATTAACAATAACAATGAATAAATCCTTTATTTTTCCTGCATGCAGGAATCACAGCGGGAAATTCTTAAGTTTAGTGTTGTGGATGGAAGATGGAAGAATATGACGACGATATTCTCACGTTTTCACAATGTGAAGAAGCCCACCATCAATCTTTTACATCTCCTTGAAGTGATCATCGTCCTGCGTTGTACTATATGCGGTAGAGCATCTGTGCGGCCATGCTAGCGTAGATAGACGCTAGCGAAAGGCGGCTAAACAGTAAGAGCGAATAAACCAGGCCTGATGGGAAGAGCTCTCGAGCGCTCACGGCCGCATGTTTCCATGACGAATAGAGCTTTTCCCTCCATGTGTCTCTGCCCATGATTTATTTACAGAGCAGTTTCCTGTTCAGGCCCATTCATACCTTACATGTGGAGCTGTGCATTTTGCTAAAGCTGGTCAGGTTAGGTGTCCGTACCAGGGGCAAAGAAACCAGTGGCTGTGACACCCTTCACCCCTGGATTTGATCCCGCAACTTCTTGTCTGGTCTGGGACACAAACCGAGCGCCTTAACAACTACGCCGGTCAGCTTTGCAAACCACGCCATTATATTGTCAGCGACGATGTAAATCAGTCAGTCAGCCTGAACCAAGACATACAGTACCTGAGTGCAGAAAACCACGCAAACACCAGGCTAAAGTAAATTTGTTGATAAATATTTATTGAGTATTTATGTTTAAAAAAAACACACACACATGGCGAGATTTCAAAATATAGCAACAGCCCCTCAGGGATCCCAGCGGGGAGGTTGATCACGGAAAAATGTTTTCAATGATTTTCACAGCGGCCTCCCAACACTTGTGTTGTAACAGCACTATAAAACACAGTAAACATGTTGCGGGGCGCTAATCACAATGATCAACGAAGCACAATCACAGTTGTGCGATCAAAAACCTCATAGCGAGTGCGGTATTCAGCAGTAACACAGTGGCGTTGTGCGAAAGAGTACTAGTTAGAAAGTATTAGCACTAATAGGTGATGCAAGAGAATAAAATTAATTGCCTGACCGGATGTCCTGTCTCTGGGAGTGACACACATTCTTAACCCTTTAATGTGGAAGATCACAAATATGTGATTGGAATGTTCGAACATTCTAATGCTGATGTAACAATCACTACTGGTAACTGAAAGCAACGGAGTTCCAGAACACTGACTTAGAATTTTGAAAAACAAAAAAACAACATCAGCGTAATGCTGTGACATCCGGTCCAGGCAACAGGAGGAAGAGCGTTTTAGCAACAGGAGGAAGAGGCGTTCTAGTAGTAGGTGAAAGGAGCTTTTCCATAGCTGAAGATAAAAGCTGGTATCAGCACTGCAGTGGCTTGTACACACTGGGTTTAAGAAGGTGGATTGACACCCACAAGCCTCTCCTTCACATGTTTTAGGAAACAGTGGAGCCCCCTGCTTCAGAGAGGGAAAAGAGTTTGAGTAATGGCTCTTCAGCTGGACTGGGGTGGCAGTGTAGTGTAATGGGCGGAGAACTGGGCTTGTATCCGCCAGTTTTCAGCTTCCGTTCCCTGGCAGGCTGCTGCTCTTGTACCCTTGAGTCAGGATCTTGAATGGCTTCCGTGTATATCCAACCGTAGGCTATAAATGGATTCTATTCTATTGTTTTTTTTTAAGTGTCTGCTAAATGGCCATATTGTAATGAATGTAGTGCAAATCCCATAGGTACAAGTAGCATACGCAACCGATAAAGTGTAAGGAGAGAGTGTGAGAAGTGGATATTGTATATGAAAATATATCAAATACGAAATTAAGAAACGTTTATTAAATTGGAGCATCAACACTTTATTTGTGGTGAGACACTGGAAACTTAAGGTTATCCTATCTTTGTCCTTCTCCTTCTCTATCATCATTCTGTCTCTCTCTCTCTCTCTCTCTGTCTTTCTGTGAGAGTGTATTCGTTATTATATTTTATATTTTTTGGAGTTGCAGGCCTTGTCGACAGGGCAGTGCCTTTAGAGCTTCTCTCCCTCTCTCTCTCTTCCTCTCTCTCTCTCCCTCTCTTCCTCTCTCCCTCTCTCTCTCCCTCTCTCTCCCTCTCTCTCTCTGTGAGAGTGTATGTATTAGTTATTATATTTTATATTTTTTGGAGTTGCACGGCAGTGCCTTTAGAGCTTCTCTCCCTCCCACTGCACTTGTAGTAGCAGTCTGTCAGCAGGTGTTGCCACGGCACCGAAAAGGTGTTTTTCTCCGTTTCTCTTTAAAACCGCTGCACAGCTCACAAAAACCAGAGCTCATCAGTCACTGGCCGGAGAGAGAGAGAGAGAGAGAGAGAGATAGAGAGAGAGAGAGAGAGAGAGAGAGAGAGAGATGTCCTCTGTGTTTTCCCCTCAAGGCAGTACTTACAAGCAAAAGGGTTCAAGGGTCACTGTTACATCCCAAGGTGCCTGATGGGGACCCTACATGAAGGTTGCCATGTTTAATTGATTTTTTAACCCTTTGAAGAGTAGCATTTTTTTTTGGTTGCAAAATTCTAAGTTGGTGTTCTAGAACTCCATTGCTTTCAGTCACCAGTAGTGATTGTGACATCAGCATTAGAATGTTCAGTAAAGAACATTGTAATCACATATTGTGACATCACACCTTAAACCTTGAGGCAATGCAGCACAGGCCTTTCAAAAGCCAGACACTGTGTAACCATGGCAGCTATCATAGTTACAAGAGGATGGCACCACTAACATGTCAGGCATACAATACTCAAAATTCTTGATAAGGAAGATGACATGACCTGCTGTAATTTGTTTTCCATTATAAATTAAGTAGGGCTACTTCATTGTACGGAGACAAATAGTTTGACAACTCCAATAACCATGTTTCTTTAATAAAATTCATTCATTTGAAACGGTCCAATTCTATGAATTGAGATAGGAAATTGTTCCAGGCAATGTTGAAGAGGTCCATTTGCTGGTCTTTTCAGCCAGTATTGCCAGTGTCTCAATCATTCCTTTTCTCGTTCCCGACTTCCCGCACTGTCAATTGTGTGCTAGCTTGAATCCTTTGTAAAATAACACACTGCAAGAACCAAAAATAAGTAAATCTCACCAAGTATTTTAGTCTTTTATTTACACTGAAAATCTTTTAATTACTTTTTTGTTAAATAAGACAAGAAGATTGCTAATCAGGTGAGACAGTTTGACTCATTTCAATATTTGCCAATCGGGTAACACAATTTCACTTGACAAGCATAAAAAGTTACTTCAAACAAGCTGATATTTTCTATTTTTCATATTAACGTCAGCAAATCAGCACTTGCTCAGCTGCAAAGACAGGCGTGATCAAAACCAGCCTTTTACTTTATTTTGCATTCACAGATAACTTGACAACAATACCTGTGTTTGAGTTTAAAGAATAACTGAGTTCAGACAACTGAGACGAGGCGTGGCCTCAGGATGAACTTAGCATGATAAAAATCACTTGTGAAGATCTGATGGCCAGAAAGTCATGTTTTGCAACTGAATATGTGACGTATTACTTTCCTTGTGAACTTCGCTCACTAGCTATTTGGGCACGGTTGCACGGTTGCTTGATTTCTATCAGTAAGAGCCTAATATCACTGGAGCCTATCCCAGCATGCATTGGGCGAGAGGCAGGAATACACCCTGGCAGTGTCGTGCAGAGACCTTTTGAGGGGCAGGTGCTCAAAGTGAGAAAAGGGCACATCAACCTAGAAAAACCATTTGGGGGACACTTCAGTGCTAGGGGCAACGCTCAGATTGATGATGACTTGTTGACTGCGCTCTCACAGCATGCCTTTCAAACTAAAAGTACATAGCAACCCTTTTTTTTCGGTACAATTTCAATTTCTGACAAGTTTAACCGCTTCCTACGTCCCTGAAAGGGGCACATCGGGCAAAAGGGGCAGGTGCTCGGGCACCCAGAGCCACCCCCTCTGCACGTGCCTGCACCCTGGTCAGGTCGCCAATCCATCGCAGGGCACAAACACCATTCACTCACACACTCATACCTACTGGCAATTTTCTAGATTCTCCAATTAGCCTAACCTGCATGTCTTTAGACTGTGGGAGGAAACCGGACGTGTAGAACATGCAGACTCGGCAGTCCACAGTGCTTACCACTGCACCACAGTGCCGCCCCAGTTACTGCAATGAATCTAGCAATAGCTCATATTATACATCTCATTTTTTGTGTCCTTGGAAGCTGCCTGCTTATTGGGGAGGTGATATATGGACAATGTGATATGGTAACACTGGGAAATTGCTGGCATGCTGACTAATATGGAATCTCTTCATGAAATATATATTTATATATTATATTTCAGCGCTTTATCACCGGGGGCTAATTCACTGCTTCCTGTTGTCTGTGTTAAGTACATTTTATCACACCCAACACATATTTTAGCCCGTTTGTGTTTACAGTGCGTTTACGAGAACAGAATTCTAGAGCCACGAAGCGCCTTCTGTACTTCCAGAAAATAACCTCGGACCAGTTAAAACCAAGGAAAAAATTATGTTATTTTAACATGTTCTCACCTTTTCACGGCTAAATGCATTACGCTCTCATATGTTCGGTGTATCAGAGCACATATTATTATGTGTTATGTATTGAAATTGTATTCGGTGTGAATGGAAGCAGGATTTCCGGGAGGAATTTGTGGTTGCAAACAGAGATCTTTAATATTCCCCACAGCGGCTGTTCTTATTGATTTCGGTGGAATTCTGTCTGCAGCAGCAGCAGCAGCTTAGCAGAAAATTCCCTCCATGAATTTTTAATCAAAAATGCTGGAAATCTGAAGTGCCTCATCCTTCACCTGGAAAATCAGAGAGCCTTGATGTTGGAGTGAGATTATTCTTGCGGTGATTGTCTTTGCAGTGCAGGCGCTTGCGGCTGTGATTTCACTCACTCACAGTCCCAACTTCGACATGAGGCTTGGGGTTTTGGGGGCGTGCACCCCCCCTCAGCCCCCCCCGCGTGTGACGGACAGGAAATGGGCAATGACCCACCCGCTTTTTAAATTTAATCACGCATTCCTGAGCTCTGCATCACAGAGCGACTGAGACCAGCCTCACTCAGGAGTCATGACCGTAGGAGATCAGTCTTCAGCGATGTCCTTGTTAAATATGATGTATATGAATATGATGTAGAAATGAATCTGGCTTCCTTGGCTCATTTGTCAGCTTTGTGTCATTTGGTAGAAATCCATAACTTCAGTTCTCCCCCGGTCCCCCGTCCAGCCATTCCCCCATTCCCAGTGTTCCCAGTGTTAGTGGATAATATGGTGACAGCTTGCTTAGCATCTTACATTACAGGCATTTAGCAGACGCTCTTATCCAGAGCAACTCACACAATGTTTTCCTTCTTTGTATGGCTGGAAGCTATTCAGGTTCACATATCTTGCTCAAGGCAGGGGATCGAACCTACAACCTTTTGGTTACCAGCCCGGTTCTCTAACCATTATACTACACTGCAGTGTGGGTTCCTACGCAGTAAATTCACACAGTAAAATGTTCTACTCTAACAGTGTTAATTGAAAGTCCTGTGAAAGTTGTGGCAAGTTTGGGCAAAACCCAATTTCCATGTGTCATCAGTGTGTGAATAAAACCTCACGTCTGCAAAAACTTTAATGCTCATGAAAGAAACTGTTTCATGAGAGACTGTTCCTATTTTACATTTTCCAATGATCATTATGGTTTTATCATTTGAGGTTTTGAATTAACTTCATTAGTACTCGAGTCTTGAAGCACTAACAGCACATAGAGCTGCATAAGAACTTTGTGTTAAATATGCGTTAATAACCAAAATTACAAAAAAAGTGACATACAGGGTTTATGTATGGAGCCCACAATATACCGGTTCACCTCTTTTTTTATGTAGAACTACATCCCCTCTGTACAGTTATACTAAAAATGGTTCCATTATAAAATGCATATCTGCATATTTCTCCTCTCCATATTTGTTTTATTTTATAATTATATGTAAATAGATGCGAAATCCTGTGATTAGCAAGATTTTAATATCGTCCTGTAATACTGGGGTAAATGCTGTTTGCCTGTTTTCTATTACTGCAATAATAACTCATAATCAGCGTTCCACAGTAATGTTATTTTCTGTGTGTTTCATCTCACTGTATAATGCAGCCATTTTCATATTTGTATTGTGTGGCGTGGGGTTTTTGCAGCGGGAGAGGAACAAAATGAGTTGAGGTTTTGTCAGTGTGAGGGTTAGGGTTAGGGTTAGGGGTTGTCAGTGTGAGGGTTAGGGTTAGGGGTTGTCAGTGTGAGGGTTAGGGTTAGGGTTAGTAAGGGTTGGGGTTAGGGTTTGTAAGTGTGAGGGTTAGGGATTGTCAGTGTGATGGTGAGGGTTAGGGTTAGTAAGGGTTGGGGTTAGGGTTTGTCAGTGTGGAAGTTGTGTCTCGGCCCCCCAAAAAAAATCCTGTTTGTTGCCCCCCCCCCCCCCCCCCAGAGTTGAAGATAGGGGGGGATCTACGTCCTTCCTACAGGGGACCTGCTCTCTCAAAGCACAAAGCAGGTCACCCTAAACAGTCAGTCAGAAGTTATGGTAGTGAAACCCCCTCTCACCAGTGTGAACTAAACTGACACGTACAGTTTGCATTGACATTAAAGGAACGGATCGTATGGGCTGATCGTATGGGCTCCGGGAATAATCACCATGGTCACCACGTACCGGAACAAAACGTGTTCAAAAATATTAATTTAATTACAAGTCACATACAGTAATTCTGTATAAAATGAAACGTAGGATATTTTTTGTGTGGAAGACGTTATAACGCCGGCTGGTTCTTCATGTGTTTTCCGTTCATTGGGTCCCTCAGGGGCCAGGTTTTTATACCCCTTAGGGGCCCGGTTTTTATACCCCTTAGGGGCCGAGCGTTTGATTTCTCCTCACGTCACACGCCTCTGGGTTTACATTTTAATGTTCGGACTCCTTCCGACCGCACAGCACAGCACCGGCCCTGGAAAAGTAGGCCATTATTGTGGAGGGCGTCCGCGACGGCGCGCTTCGTCCGTCGAGTACCGCGAACATGTCGGTTTCATAAGAAAAGTATCTGCCTTTGTGTGCAGGTACGTATGAAAGTGCCCTTGGGAATACGCTGCGTTTTTGCATTCGGTATATGCAGTCTGAGATATTGGAAGAAACCGCTCTCTCGTCCGCTGATGAGTCCGCGCTCACAGATTCCCTCAAGAAATGAAAAAATGTGTGTAGGTGTGAGAACGCGCTCGGGCCTCCCGAACCCATTGTGAAATGTATTTGATGAAGCAGACATTGTTTGTCGCCGCTTGAATATGGAGACGGTAAAATTCATTCAACCTCCTGTTATTGCTTTGATGGGGGGGGGGTCAGTCTGCTGCCTGATAATTTCTCCCAGTCTTTGTTCCGTCTGTGTTTGCAAGGTGATGTCCCGGCTTGCGCGGTTTCTGCATTTTAATGGAGCCGGCTTGATGTTGAGAAGAGCAACAGAAACACACACTGGGCTGGGGATATTCCTCTGTGAGAGGTAGAGCTACGTTTACCTCCTTACCTCACAGGTGATATCTGGCCCATATAGAGCTGCATGTATGTGCTAGCCCGTCCGGCTTCAGTGTATTACGATGTGAAAAGGGCACAAATCTTTTGAGTGCCCCCTGGAGATTTGGAGTGGGATGGCGGAGGGGTGGGGGGTGCCGGTATTTCGTTGCCCTCATTCCGTATGACCTCCCCCCCCCCACCGCAGAATTCTGCGGTGCGCTTTTCCGGGTTGGTGCGGTGTTATTGAAAGAAGGGCCATGTCAGTTTCAACATTATCCCTTTGGGGGGGAAAAAAGTACCCGTTTTTGCTTACATTTTCACTGTGGGTAGCAGCAATCTGCAAAAAGGAAAGAAAATAGGCAAAGCATCTCGCCGATTCGTTCGGCTCTCGGGGGGGAGGGGGAGAATGACCGAGGCCTCGTCTGCTGCCGAAGACTTTTTCCTAACTAAAATTTCATTTTTTTTTCCCCATAATTTGCTGAATTCCGTTTCAAGGAGGGGATTCAGTGAATCTCATTTCTTTTTCTTGTGTAATATTGACAGTTGAAAACGGCTTAGCTCACTCAAAGGCGTACCTCTTAGGGCTTGTAAGCACTTCTCCGTATCTCTTGATAAATCTGCAGAACACAGGGAAGAGCTGTAAAATAATGGCTTTGAAATTGCAGGCATTCTATTATCGTTTCAGCTCCGTGGGACTCGGAGCGAAGCCGCTTGCCGCGACTGAAGCGATTCCGCTATCGCAGAGATTTCTTTTTTTATTAACGCGTTCATTCATTTATTTAGTTTAATTTTAAAACACCGTTTGGTTTGATTTAAGTCATTCAGCCAGGCCCTCCACCTAACATAGGGCCTCTCAACGGGGTTCACATTTAAAGTAAGAATCAGGGGCGTGAAAGTGCCGTGATAAAGAGGGGGAAACATGCGCGATAACAACCGCGCCGTGCCCTCTGTCTGCTCCGCACATACATCCTTAAAGTGAGACACAATAAATAAATTAAGGCAACTTGGATAGGCTTTTAATGGCTGCTAGCTTGGGCTTGCAACCTTTCATTTTCCAGAGAGAGAGAGAGAGAGCGAGAGGGAGAGACAGACAGACTGAGAGAGAGAGAGAGAGAGAGAGAGAGAGAAAGAGAGAGAGATGCAACACAGCTGTACTTGCCCAGAGTAATATCCGGGCGTGTCGGGAAGATGAGAATATGATTTATTTATTGATATAAGTTTTTCTCCCCGTTTTTTTTTCTTCAAATCTAATCAGGTCAGTTCACTTGCGTATTTTCTCACAGTTGGCTGAACACGGGCCACCTCAGTTCAGTCTGCGAGCACTTCGACCCACTCAGAACCCAATCAAGTTTTTAAGGACTTGGAAGAGACTGTCGCTGTGCATATTCATTGGAAAGAAAGATTTAATCATGTTTCCATGAAGTGAATAATTCATGCTTTCATAAATAAGCAAATATGCCAGCAAACCAAAAGATAAAAAAGAAGGTTTGAGAATAATATTTTTAGGCCCTCAAGCAATCCACTCTGAGCCAGTTATTCCTGTTGGCCTTATTATTAGCTTTCCAACCCACTGACTTAAGTTTATTGTTCTTGAAGGTATATTTATGCAGCTAGTTTCCAAAATTTCTTTGTTTTTCTGTGTAAATCCTTTATTGACCGTATTGGCTGCCGGTGATAATCATCCAAAAATGCCCTTGTATTTGGGGTGTGACCTTGAATCATACCCAATACAGCTGCCTTACATTTTTAGACGACCTTTCAGACCCTGAAATGATGTCATTTTGAGGCTTGTGATCGTGGATGTGCATGCACGGCTATGCACCCTAAAAATTGCTTGAATAACAATGGGACCCTGTAGTGTAGACATTGTCGGTTAAAACCAGGAACCACCACAAGAAGGTCACCAGGTGCAGGGTTGACATCTCTCAGGTTTTTGCAGTGAGACACACGCTTTCAAGCTCTCACGCCGCCAAAACCCATATCTCACGGCAAATAAAAAGCAGCTAAACTAAAAACAGCTGCTCCCAGATCAAATAAATGATGTGTCAGCTGGAAGCACATTATGAGAGAGACTGTCGATTGGCTACCTGTCTTTTGCAGCTACCTGTCTTTTTTTGTGTTTTCTTTTACAAATTGAGAGTATTTCTTCTCTTAGTGAAAGTGATGTGATGTTCCCAAGTTCTACAACTGGGGAGAATGAAGGTCAGCTTTCCTGGTTCCTCGTTCCTCGTTCCTCGTTCCTCTGACCTTTCCTAATGAAATGCATGTGTTTTTTTAATTGAACTTCCATTAGAGGGGCAGACTTGAGCAAAAAGGAAAAGTACTTCTTGAAATTTCTCAGTGTGGCTCGAGCCGCGGCATCATTGTATTCCTGAAATGCAACCCACTCCAATGATTTTCGTTTGCTTTTTTTAAAGATGCCGTTTTGAATGAGTTAAGGCAGTCAAGCTTTCAGTAGAAGATTAAAATATGCTTTCTCCCTTTTTTTGTATACCTCCGAAAATAATTTATCGAGTAATTGGATCTGCGGTGACTCACAGTCTAATTGGACGGCCGCTGTCAACAGTTCAGGTATTTAAAGGACCGAAACACCAGGAGCAGGCGCCCAGTCAGGCGAACTGGCAGACTATTTCATGCAGAGGCAGCGGAAGGCTGGTCAGAGACGTTCTAACCGCCTAAACGCCGTGACCTTGCGGTGTGTGTGTGGATTTTGGGCGGAGATTGGCGCTCTAATCCTGCAGGTGGAAGAAAATGGAAGACACGCGGAAAGCGGGAAATGCATTGTGGGATAACTCAGCCTTTAGACGGGCATTCTGCGTTTGGCTGAAAAGACACGGTCAGCTCGGTGGAGGAGCCGGCGCTGGACGCAAGCCCAGTCACGTACGTGCGAATCGGAGATGGACGCGAGGCCCGGGGCGGCTTGATGAGGATTTTATGAAGTGATTCACCCTTATAGCCGCGTATCACGACGAACATCGCTCCCAGCCGATCACCATTTTCTCTGTACATCCACGGAGCACAGCCCAGGCTGTTATTTATCACTATAATGTCACACTCGACATGCTGTGGACGTATATACAGTCTATGAATATCATTTAATATTATTTATATCTTTGTTTTAAAATAACGACATGGTTTTTCTTGAAGACCATCTTGAAGAGTTCTTCTCCACCGTGGTGGTGCACTTCCTGTGCGTTTGACCCTTAGACATCGCTGCATTGACAGGGTTTTTTTAAAGAGGGGTGTCTCTCTGAACTCTGAGGTGTCTCGGTGGCGTAGCCTGCAAAGCGCCGTCCACATGCTCCTTGCGAGCCGCGACGTCGGCGATTCGAATCCGACCCTTGTTGCATGACTCTCTCTCTCTCTCTCTCTCTCTCTCTCTCACTCCCCGTCCTTCCTGTCTCACTACACTGAGCTGTCCAATAAACAAAGATGAAAAAGCTCTTAAAAATAAGAGGTATAAAACGCTTCTCCTTCTCTGCCCTGTGGCCTTGGTTTCCTTCACATTGTCTCATTGTCTCTTCCTGGGCTCTACACGTTCAGAACGTCGGCCATCTTAGCACACTGAGCTCTCACTCTCAGAAATAAAGGTACGGTGGAGGTACATTTATCTTCTTTAAAGGACAAAATTCTCAAATGTACCCTGAAAGTGCAATAATGTTCTATGTTAGTAATAATAAGTACCTTTTTCAAGCAAAAAAGGTTTAAATTAATTAATGTATTGCTGGCTAGGGTTTAAATTTTATGTACCTACAGGGTACTACCCCAGTGACAAGCGTTTGTACATTTTTAGGTACTTTGTGTCCCTTTTCCAGTGGAGTGTGCAGATCAGAATTCCCAGAATTCCCCCTGTTCTGTGCAAGTTCCCTACAGAACCATCAGGACAGTTTCACCTCTGCTACATTCACCCCTCTCTCACCCCTTCAAGGAATTAAAAGCATATTCCGAGTATAATGAATAATGTCTACCTTTTATTGCCTGTGCAGAAACACACTATCAATAATGTACAGTGTAGGAAGGAGATTGTGAAGAGAAGCGCTACAGCTTGGTTTTGAACCCAGTAACAATTATAGATACCCACGTGTGCAAGTAGGTCACTTTAAATACATTCTCTGAAAGAATGGGTTAGAGAGTTAACTATGTAAGTGATTAAACTTAAGTGGTGTTGCCGTTTCTTCTACATTGCCCTTTTGTGAGGTAACTTTCTTTTCAAATGCGACCCTCGTGCGCTCAGCCATGGATGGAAAGCGGGTGTTCAAACGTTACGTATTATTTATAGGCTTCACGGACACTCTTTTCCAGGCCAAGTTAGAATCCTAGCACATCCTGGTACGTTCTATGACCTATTTAAAATGGCTGGATGTTTTCTGGAGCAACTGAAGTGCAGTGTCTTCCCACAGCGACGGTTGGGCTGACAGAGACGAGGTGGTGGAAGGGTACGAACAGGAAGCGGAGGGCGGGCATCACCATGAAACTGCAGTCGGCCGAGGTCACTTCCTTCGACAGCTACTTCCTTAAACTAAGCCTGGACACCAACACCAGGAACCCGTGGTTCGCCGAGTTCTGGCAACACCGCTTCCAGTGCCGAATTCCCGGCCATCCTACGGAGAACGCCAATTACAAGAAAATCTGCTCAGGTAAAAACAAAAAAATACAAAAATAAGGTTAAAAAAAATAAAAATAAAAAAACATAGAAACTGGGTGTGATCTTCAGCCATTATCTTCTTTATTTTATGATGCTAAATAACCAGGCCACACCTGAGACTATAGAGCTATAGATGTTAAACTCGTCGTGTTGACCAGTTGCATCGTGTTGACCAGGTATATGCATTGTGATGGGACACTGATGGCATAACATTAGTTTAATTTAATTTGTTGCGGACGTTGGAATTATTTGCTCAATAATTTTTATTACTGTTTTCTTTTTCTTTTTTTAAACTGTTCTCTCTGCTGGCGAAAAAAGGTGATATAGGTAAATCAAATTATCGAGTCTTGCTGGCATTAAGTCATTCATTGATCTATACGCAAAACGTTATTTTCAAGTAAATGTTATTTCTCTAAATCACGTGAAACAATGCTCAATAAGCATTTTTTCGACTAAGTATATATATATTTTATAAAATTCCCAAGGTATTTTTATTATGCATGTCCCTAATTTAATGTTTAATTTTTCATATTATCACAACAAACATAGAGGTACATAGAGATATTTTTGCTGTTTTTAAGAGTATGGTTTTCAGTGGATGATAATAGTGCCTATATATTTAATAGGACAATATATTTGTGTATATGCGTATAAACTAACACATGTTACAAAATACAACAAACAAAATAAATTCCTAGAGTACTGTAACAAAGTAGACATCAATGTGGTTATAGTTTTCTATTCTGTGACTTCTGTTGTTTCTTCACAAAGAGCTCCGACAAGGTAAGCGCATGTTTTGTAATAAATTTTAATAAATTTACAATAATGGTTGTTGTTATCGCATTGGCACTTCTTTGGTTGTGTACATAGAGGTTGACCTATGTAGAACTTTCAAGGCTAATACATTTTTACAAAAATGTACAATTAAAATGGAAAGATTCTATAGAAAGTCTCACATAAATTTCATGAGGTTTATAAATTATGGCAGGAGTTACAATTAATATCTTAATATTAATGAATATTATTGATATTAATCCAAGTACTTAAAGTGTACAATTTTCTTTGTTTGACCTGTAGGCTACAGCTAGACACTCTTCAGAAGTTTTATTATATACGTTCAGTCTTGCCAGACACATACATGTATGTTCCAGTGATAGGCTACTACTCTTAGAAAAAAATATATATGTAAAATTTAAAAAAAAAATAGAGGTGCTCTGAAATTTGCAGTCAAACACTGGAATGGTTTGGAAAGCAGCCTAATACATGCATATTCAACATGTGCCCCATTTTTTTTTGCATTACTAATCAGGGAAGTTACATAATCTGGGAAATGATTTGCAGTTTGAAAGAGAGAAATATGTGATGTGAAATTAAATTCTCAAATTTATGAATATCAAATTAAAACTGGGCGTAAGGACAGACACAAAGGCATCTTTGATATCATTCTTGCTTTGGAACATACGCGGTAGTTAGATTTTATTTTGCCCCAAAGTTAATATGTTCCAATTAGAAATTTTTCACCATTAAATTTGATATTTCTCTATCTCAGTATTTCCTATTTTTTTTATTTCTTTTTATCTCTGCTACAGCATGAAGCTTGTGTATAAATTTAGCAAACCAAAATTAAATGGTGTCACAGAGCTACTTTCAAATATCCACCTTTTATAATCCTCATTAAATCCTTAATCTGCTGTTAATTTAAAGAAGTAAAAGAAGAAGAAAAAATCACATTTTACTGGGCCTGAAATTAATTAAACAAATTAACATCCAATAATTTGTGTGTACAATGTGAAATGCCAACACAGAATTTATCAGCTAAACATTGCTGCATTTGCTCAGTCTGGACATTCAAAGTACATTGGTGGGTGAAGCTAATCAGAATCGGCTAACAGCTACAGGCCTAGAAATGTATGTGGGTTGACCTCTAATATACAGCGGAGCTATTGGGATGTTTTTTATGCACGGTAATGATTAGCCCAATTAAGATGTATTTGCTCTCGCCTCCTGATTTGAGAATGCTCTATAAAAGAAATACCCCAATAACAGTCCTGATGCATTAAAAGCTCTTCCCCACAAGCTGCCACTGTGGGTGTCTGCAGAGCTGAGGCTAGCGTTTTGGCTAGCGACGGGTCCTGCATGACGTACACTTTGAAATCCGCACTGGACTTTGAGATCCACTCGGCGAAGAGAATATTTCAATGTGGTTGTATTGCAGTTCAGTACTGTAGTGCATCTGGGTTTCGTTTCGGGTTTGTGATTCATTAAACGTGTTGTTTGTATCGCGCTTTCTTCCCGGGAGACAGAAGAAGCGGGTTTTGTCATCCTGCTCGGCGGCTGGCCTCCCGTCCTCGACAAGTGTGTAATTGGGAGTGTGTGCGTAACAACGCGCAAACGATATGAGAAGTGACGGCGGTTTGTTGGTCAAATTTAAGGACAAAGCGAGATGGATGGCAGCCTTTGTATTTAAATGACTTGAGTGAACAAACTGATTACCGCCGCAAGCTGAACTTGAACAAATGCGAAAACAAATGATGAATGCAGCCCTCTGGCAGCCCTCCTGGTGAATGGTGGTATTGCAGCGATCACGATGGATCCAGAGCTTTGCACGGTGTTAGCGGTCGCGTCTTGTTTTCACTCAGGATTCGATTGAGTAGCACCTTGATGAGACGAGCCGTTCAATTCTTTAGCGAGGAAATTAATCTCGAGACAAAGAGGTTCTTGCGGCACTCAACACCCAAACTGGAGTGTGACTCCCCGAAGGCCACGTGTAATTTTTCTTTTATGTCATTGTCCCTGTCTCTGCTGGAACACAGCATTCAGACAGTAGGGCACATTATTCTTTATTTTACATTAAAGCAAATATCTTTGCGTAAAATATGCTCTTTTGAGACCGCTGTAGAACATGACAGATGGCGTCTAGGGTACAAGGGGGAGGCGATGAAGGCCTGTTTTTGAAAATAATTTTTGGTAGTGGGCGGTGCTGTGATGTACCCCACGGTCCAGACTCGAACCCTGTGTGTGGAGGAGGCGTCTGTGACCAGCGGGCCCCTGTGGGACCGGGCGCATTGCTGGCATTTAGCAGACTCTCTTATGCAAATCAAAATGCATAACGTTTGTATTTTTACATACACTGAAGCAATTCAGGTTAAGCACTCTGCTCAAGGCAATGGCAGTGCCCTGCCCAGGAATCAAACCTGCAACCTTTAGATTACAAGCCCAGTTCGCTAACTGTTGCACCACACTGCCGCATAATTCACGATAGCATCACCCGTGGAGGAAGGGTTGTAGTTGGCGGGAGTCTTTGGACGGTCCCCTGGTCAGTCGCGCACCTACCTACATACATATACAGTAGAGTATTCTGGGGGCAATTGTAACAGGGGTCAATTGTAACACAATTTTTTGTTACAATTGCCCCCAACCCTGAACACAGGAAACTAGTTAGCTTGCTGGATAGAATCTCAGCTCTAGCTTGTTTCAGATTGGTGCAATTTTATGGTGTCGCAATTGCCCCCTGTTACAATTGCCCCCAGAATACTCTATACTAAGTATCCATGTTATTGGAATGTGTTTTTGACTCCCCGTCAAATCAAATTGCAATCACGGTCATCTGTGAATACCGTTTTCAGCCGAGTATGAGATTACGTCTGACGCTGGATGCTCGTGCTGCTACAATACAACGTAGTTCACCCCCCCAGAATAGCCTCATTTACATGACGATGCAAAAAGACGAGCTGTGTTTGCTTTACACTGCTTCTAGCTGGCTGTACATAAACTGCTTGTTAAATGATGGCGTGTCCAGTTGCTGTTCCCAGATCAGTTTTTTTTTTTACATATACGCTTGCCAGGAGCAGGAAGCAGGAGGAAATTGAGTCCTTGTTTCTCTTATTTCACCACCTCCGTCGCCCATCTGGAGCTGTCAGTCCGTGCCCGCTGAGCGCACTCTGAGGGACTGTAATTAATACGCGGCGTCGAGCGCATGAAGACGTCCTGTTTAGCGTGCTTCCTGTTTCCCGCTGCGCTTCGCTCCGGCCTTGATGTACGTTCAAAAACAGATGTTAGCTTTACGTGACTGTCAACGCTGGCGGCGGAACGCGCGCGCGCGTGCGCGGCTCTGGACACCCCATCATTTTCCAACGGGATGTGCCAATTATATTGTGCTGCGAAAGTTGCGGTTAGTACCACTTAGCCCCCCGACCCCCCCCCCCCCCCCCCCCCTCGCATCTTCAAGCAGTCGCCCATAATTGGTTCTTAAAGGAAGCGGTCCGTTCCACCCCACGGTTTATCCGCTGCCTCCAAGCGCAACGTTTTGATTGTCCTCTCTTTGTTTTCAATGAGAAGTTCTTCTATTGGATTTAACGCATCACACCAGTGAATTACGGGCCAGTTATATTGAGATAAATTACTTACAACGTGGCAATTTGCAATTGCTCTGCCGATTACACAATAAAGACATTTGCAGCACAAAATAATTTGCACAGGTAGAATTATATTCCACTGCTTCAATACGTCTAAAGGTTGTGACCTTTTTTTTTTGTGGTGCAAAAATACTGACCCATCCTTATGGGATAGTCCTCACCCTCCCCTCTCCGAAAATGTAAATTTTTTTACAGGTAACGAGAGCCTGGAGGAGAACTACGTTCAGGACAGCAAGATGGGCTTCGTCATCAACGCCATCTACGCCATGGCGCACGGACTCCATGACATGCACAGCGAGATGTGTCCCGATCACGTGGGACTGTGCGAAGCCATGGATCCGGTGGACGGCAGCAAACTGCTGGACTACATCCTCAAGACCTCCTTCACCGGCGTTTCCGGTGAGGACGTCTACTTCGACGAAAACGGAGACTCACCTGGCAGGTAACGCTACCTGGCTGTCGGCTGTCATCTTCAAAGGGCAGTTTTACACTGTTAAATATTATTTGTTGACTCAACTTGACTAAGTCAAGTCATCTTGTTGCTTTGACTGAGTTAAGTTGAGTCAACAGACTACATGTTGTATCAACTAATTTATTGAAGTGTAATAACCTTGACAATATATGTTGACTGAATTTGACTCAACTTAACTCAGTCAAAGCAACAAGATGACTTGACTTAGTCAAGTTGAGTCAACAAATCATTTTTAACAGTGTAGATTGCTCAAATAATAGAATACCTGATTCTAAAATCTGAATTACACAGTTTTATTTTTTAATAACTAATCAGAGTCTATTCACTTTTTTTTTTTTTTTTTTTGCCTGTCCTGATAATTATTGCAATATTACAGTAAATAATCTAATCAAGCAGTCTTTTGACAAATTACACATTGTTATGATATTTGAGAAAATATCTCATGGCTCTAGGCAGAGCAATTATGTTATTAAATATTTTGTTTCTGAAACAAGCTGCAGTAATCTGGATGGGGGTATGTCGATTCCTCGTTTGAGGTTAATTTCACAGTTGTAATTTTGGAAAATATTGTCATTCCTGCCGGAGGTTAAGATGGAAAACAAACAAAGCGGCAAATAGCCCATTTTGGCATAGCTCCGCCATTCCGGAGAGTAATGCGTTTCGAGTGGAACGGATTGTCTGTTTCTTTCGGAGACGGTAGTCGTCTCCGGTTATTTCCAGCCCTTAAGGCACTGTCAGTCCGCCCCTGTCAGCCGGCGTGACAGGTGGGAATTGCTTTTTGTTCAGCTCCGACGGGAATCTACGCTTTGAGTCGCGTCCTAACCGTCTCCAATCGCACGCTCTTTCCCGCGACAGGTATGACATCATGAATCTGCAGAACGTGGAGGCCGAGCACTATGACTACATCAACGTCGGCTCCTGGCACGAGGGCGTCCTCACCATCGACGATTACAAGATCCAGATGAACCACAGCGAGATGGTGCACTCCGTCTGCAGTACGCCCTGCACCAAAGGACAGATTAAGGTAAATAAATAACGTTACTTTCACGTGTACACCGTGCGCTTAGTGCCATTTTTAATACACGCCTTTTATTTTTCCCTCGTTTTATTTGGAAACATTTCCGTAGTTCCGTTCTAACCTGCCCAGGGACTAGCCTACAAAAGAAAGTTAAACTCTGGGTCTGCTTACTCTATAGGCCAGGTATGCTGGTCTGTTCCTCTGCTCCAGATCAATGAACTCCATTCTGTCTCACATTGATCAAAATTATTCAAAATTATTATATAGTCAAAATTATTCAATGCAAGTACCCAGGAAAATATTCAGTGGGACATCAACTCTAATAGAGTACTTCCAACCCTTAATAGAATACATACTCATATGCACTGTTTGAGTTGATGTATCACTGACAATTTTGCTGTGTAATACAAGTGCATGAATTATAGTCTTTAACAGATGTCGATTTATCAACAGTATATTGAAAATTCTCAGCGATGCTGGATAATGCGGGCCTTTTTCAGAGATAGATAAGGACAGACGAGCACAAACTCTTCCAGAACATAATAAATCTGGGAAATACGCTGAAGCGGATTTTAGCACCACGTCCTATCAGGAAATGTGTCAGACTCATCTTGCCCAGCCAGCCTTTACAGACTTAACATCTAGTGACAACCGTTGACTTAAGTGAGATAAATATGCGCAGACTGGGAGGGTGGAGCCATGCTAATTGCCTGCTGGCCTTTTGCATAATGGGGACACGCCCACCGTGAGCTGCAAATGCGAAAAAAATAACACCAGCTGTGTTTGATAGCTCTTTCCCCTGTGCGTGTGTGTCTCTGTGTGTGTGTGTGTGTGTGTGTGTGTGAGAGAGGGTGTACTTGTATGTGTGTGTGTGTGTGTCTGTGCATGTGTG
This sequence comes from Synaphobranchus kaupii, assembly GCA_029718625.1. Lineage (NCBI taxonomy): Eukaryota > Metazoa > Chordata > Actinopteri > Anguilliformes > Synaphobranchidae > Synaphobranchus > Synaphobranchus kaupii. The sequence goes on along the minus strand of CM056381.1, from coordinate 8,813,054 downwards.
TGTGTGTGTCTGTGTGTGTGTCTCTGTGTGCATGTGTGTGGTGTGTGTCTGGGTGTGTAACCTCAGTTTGCACAGTCATTGTCGGGAGTGAGCGAACATTGCAGCTGCAGATAGATTCACACCCGAACCCTCCCTCTCCCCTGCCCTTCCTCCCTCACCCCCCTTGCCTTGTCGGGGGCATTAGACCCTCCCCCGCCCCCCTCCCCACCTCCCACCCTTGAGGTGGCGTGAGGCGAAGAACGTCAGCGCGCTCCGAGTACCGCCATCTGAACTGGGCTTCGCGAGGTCGCTGGCGGTAAACTCCTACCCCCCCCCCCCCCCCCTCCTCGCGATCG
>CM056381.1:8722719-8807719 GCA_029718625.1 Synaphobranchus kaupii | reverse complement strand
TCACACACACACACACTCTATCTCTCTCACACTATCTCACTATCAGTCTCTCTCTCTCACACACACACACACACACACACACAGTCTTTCTCTATTTCTCACTCTCTGTCTATCTCTCTGTCTTCCTCTCCCAACCTCTTCCTCTCTCACCCTGGTTACTTCCCAGCATGCACTGGGAGAAGCGGCTGCTGTTGCTTTGACACCAATTTTCTGAGGCGGAGGAGGAGTCGTATAGGAGCACGGGGGAGCGGTGGGTGCGGGGGGGGGGGGGATCTTTTTAGTGTTCCCAGACTACTTCCCAGAAGTAGATTTCACAAGTTTGTTCCCGGAGATGAAAATACCTCTCCTTGTAATACCTGAAAAGTGGCCACAGCATGTTAATAAGAGGAGATTGTCAGCTTGATCCAGACGGATGACTGCACCCTCTTCCTGTTCTGCAGTTCCCACGTCTCGCTGCGTGCCTGGGATTTTCTGCACATGCTCCAATAGGTTGGCCCCGCAGGCTTCCCAGCGCCGTTTAAATTATGCACGTATCTTAGCGGCAGCTGAATTGTGTTATGTAAAGAGAATGGGAGATACTTCAGTGCGATGCTTACGTGCGATGCTTACGTGCGATGTGGAATGTGTGAACGCTTTCCCGAGCCCTGTGCATAAAGATGAAGCTCTCTCTCTCCTTCCCTGGCTCCCGCTTAACCGGTGAACTCCCGAGACTGCAAAGCCAATCGTTCTGGATTTAGTCCCACTTTGTGCGGTTTCATGTTAATTGTTGACTACTGGGCAAAAGTGCCTGCCGCACGCTCACACATTCTTTACCTGTGTCTCAGATGTACCTGGAGGATATTTAGCATTCCTAATTGACATTCAGCCATTGTTCTCTCGTCCTCATCTTGTGGTAGCCGGTAAAAATAAATTCCTTCCTTTGCTGACGTTAAACCCACACTATAGTGAAACAGCGTTTTCTTTTCAGTAGATCTTAAGCACGAAAGTAAACAGAACTGAACACCGTAAGTCTAGATTTTCTTTCGTTAGTAGCTAGCTTGTGAGCCTCTCGAAGAACGACTTCCAGGCCAAGTAGTAACTCCCGCCGTTTGTATTCATTGTGTGGCAACCTGTGACTGGCGTTGTCTGACGCCCGCCCATAGTCTGTAAGCCCGCGCCCTGTTGTAGTCCACAGTAAAGCAGGAAACTGGGACAGGCACAGTAGTTTGGGGCTATGTCTCTGCACTCACTAAAAGTAGAGTCGGTTGAGAGCTCATTTTAATCAGGGCGGCTACTCTTCTACAAATAAAAGGAATTTCTGTTTAAGGACAAAGGGGGATCAGATGAAATAGTGTCCTTTTTTTCTCCACGTTTTTTTCTCAAATATTTTTTAGGGCTTTTCAGTTTTATTGGACAGCACAGTATGCATGAGGACGTTGCTCTTGCAGGCCATGCCACGAGACACCCCCCTTTTTTTCTTCTTTAAATGATGCCATTTTGGGGGGGGGGGACATTCCCTGAGTGCATGACTCTGCAAATAAATAAAATCAGCTGTTCTTTTGGGTTGTCACGGTGACAGAGAGCTGAGGTGTTTAGCACTTACTACGGTGAAAAGACTTGTGTTGCCTTTGACAGTGAATCACTGTCGCTGATCCGATAGTACATTTCATCGCTTAACTTAATTTAGCAATGCCCTTGCAGCCCCAACCTGAAAACATTTGGCAATGTAAACAGACCCAGTTCTCCTTAGACAAGTTGTTCTCAAAGGGGGAAAGTATTTTCAAAATAAACCCATGAGTGCTGATCAAAAACAAAAAAAATGTCAAAGCTGCTGCGATCTTAAAAAGCCAGGATAGATCAAACCAAAGTACAAGAAAAATAAGGCTTTTTTTTACAGAGCTATCACTGTTCTGTTATAAAAATGAAAAATATGATATTTGAGATATTTATCTGAGTGGCGGGCAGGCGGGCGGGTGGAGGGGGGTCATAAAATTGCTTTATCCACAGTTTAAAGCTACCCAGGGCTGCCCTTCTTTCCCAAAGCTTTATAGATTTAGATTGCGTTCGCCCCCCCTCACGTGGGGCCTGAGCTCTGAAATGTCATTGGGGGGGGGGGGGGGGTTTATACTGTGACAGTCAAATAGGGATAGTGGTAAGGGTGCCATGAAAATATAGTGTCATACATTTGAAAATATAGTGTAATATACTGCATTATATATTTTAGCATGCAGTATGCAGGCAATCCAGATATACTTTCAATGCTTGCCAAATAATATATTGTTATTTTGTTTCATAATACATTTGGTTGGTTGTATTCAAATATTTCTGAATTATGACACCAAGGCAGAGGCAATAATTGGCATATTTTGAAATGCGTTTCTATATATTATTAGATGATTTTCAAGTAACAGTTTATTTTAGTATTGCGTACTACATCATTGGCCTGTGGAAGAAAATGCTGAAAATATAGGATCTTTGTACGTGGGGGGAAATATATATTATTTTTGCGTAAGGGTGTAGTTCAGGAACAGGCCTTGTAGTCCGAAGGGTCAGTTTCCAGCATCGGCACTGCTGTTATGACCAAAGCAGCTCACCTGAGCTCCTTCAGCAAACATCCTACCGGGTGAACTGCAGGCTGAGATCCTCATATCTGAATGTTAAGCAAATAAAATACAGAAAATATCACAAGTGGGTCCTTTATCAGAACATCAGGCCATATCATTAAGTATGCGTTACTCATGAATCAACAGCCGCACGCCCACGCATGCGCACATAAACACACACACACGCACGCACTCACACACACATGCACACACACACACACACACACACACAGACACACACGCACGCACTAACACACACACGCGCGCACACGCATACACACACGCGCACACCACACACACACACACACACACACACACACACACATACACACGCACACACACACGCACACACACGCACACACACGCACACACACAGACACACACACACGCACACACACGCACACACACGCACACACACGCACACACGCGCACATAAACAGACACGCACGCATGCACTCACACACACATGCGCACACACACACACACACACACACACACACACACACACACACACACACACACACACACAGACACACACACAGACACACACACACACACACACACAGACACACACGCACGCACTAACACACACATGCGCGCACACGCATACACACACGCGCACACACACACACACACACACACACACACACAGAACTATACATGTCGTCCTTCCCCTGCAGGCGCGCTGCACAAACCTTGTGTCGTCTTTCGATTGTCCCGGAGCGGCAGGGCTTTTTATTTTTAGTTGAGCTGAAAACCTACTTTAGCGCTCGCCAGGCTGCTCGGACCCGCGAGCCGCTGCGAGAGGTTCGCACGGCCGTCCGGCGGGAAGCTGTGGATTAGTCCTGAGCGGCACTGCTGCGTTTTTAATTCGCGTCCAACTGTGCGGATTCTAGCTTTTCTGCGCCCCCCCTCTACCCCTCCCCCCCTCCCCCCTCTTCTCCACACACAGATAAATCTCACTGCGCAGTGTATCAGTATCAGTTTTTTATGCCTCTGGTGATATACTGAGCGAGAAGCATGCAATCATTAGCTTCTTTATGTTGCCAAGGCCAATGGATCCAGCTCACTCTAAATCTATTGTGTTTTGTCGTTGACTTTAAATAACAATAAATAATCTTTGTAATAAAATAACTACGGGACAATGCACAGTGAGGCTTCAGCGGGGCGGTTATAACCAGATGTGAAGCGGCGGCCATTATACGGAAATAATGACCGCTCATTGACCAATCAGAATTGAGTATCCAACATATAATGCGATATTAACAATGAAAATTCAAATTTTATAGCAGAGAAAAGACAACATACCCCTTCTTCATTCATTGCGGACAAAAGGCTTTTCATTTAACTGTATAGTAGATTGACTGTATTTCTTAAAATATAACATATCTTAAAAAATCAAAGATCTCCAATTGCTTTGACAGTAGACGTGAAATTTGCTGAAAAAAAAACGCAGAGCTCAATGTTGTTTTGTTTCCTGGTGACATTTTCGTGACCTTTTTCAATAAAAAAAAAACTCTCTTGGAGGTACATTTCATATCCCATTATTTTCCTGTGCACAAAAAAATAATAATAATGAAAAAATATGTTTTGAGAATGACCTTGAGGTCACCTGAACATCTGTAAGATTGTGTTTGTTGAATATCTGTAAGACTTGATTACTTACATTTCTCTTACCATCCAATACACCTTTAGTTTAAACCGGGCCGGCCAGCGAAGGATGGGCTCCCCCTCTCTGGCTAGGTTCCTTCCCAGATTTCTTCCCATCAGGGAGTTTTTGTTCCCACTGCAGAGGTTCAGGCCTGAGTTTTTGCCCTCCGTCAATTTCTCTGTACAGCGTCTTTGTGATACAGTTCTCTGTAAGTGCTATACAAATAAAATTTTATTTAATTGAATGCTGTTAGGCAGTTTCTCAGTAAGTCTCCCGTCTTGTCGTCCTTGCAGGATGCCAGCCCATTCCCCTGCACTACCTGGAGTGGAGTAACGTCGAGTCCATCGTGGCCGTGGTCTTCTCCTGCCTGGGCATCCTGGTCACCATGTTCGTCACCTTCATCTTCGTCCTGTACCGTGACACGCCCGTGGTCAAGTCCTCCAGCCGCGAGCTCTGCTACATCATCCTGGCGGGCATCTTCCTGGGCTACATCTGCCCCTTCACCCTGATCGCCAGGCCCACCGTGGCCTCCTGTTACCTGCAGCGCCTCTTGGTGGGCCTCTCCTCTGCCATGTGCTACTCCGCCCTGGTGACCAAGACCAACCGCATCGCGCGCATCCTGGCGGGGAGCAAGAAGAAGATCTGCACCAGGAAGCCGCGCTTCATGAGCGCCTGGGCACAGGTGGTCATTACCTCTCTCCTGGTCAGCGTCCAGCTCACGCTGGAGGTGACCCTCATCGTCCTGGAGCCGCCCGAGCCCGTCAAGTCTTACCCCAGCATCCGGGAGGTCTTCCTCATCTGCAATACCAGCAACGTGGGCGTGGTGGCGCCACTGGGCTACAACGGCCTGCTCATCATGAGCTGCACCTACTACGCTTTCAAGACGCGCAACGTGCCCGCCAACTTTAACGAGGCCAAGTACATCGCCTTCACCATGTACACCACCTGCATCATCTGGCTGGCCTTCGTGCCCATCTACTTCGGCAGCAACTACAAGATCATCACCACGTCGTTCTCGGTCAGCCTGAGCGTCACCGTGGCCCTGGGCTGCATGTTCACGCCGAAGATGTACATCATCATCGCCAAGCCCGAGCGCAACGTGCGCAGCGCCTTCACCACGTCCGACGTGGTGCGCATGCACGTGGGCGACGGGAAAGCAGCCTGCCGGACCAACAGCCTCCTCAACATGTTCCGGAGGAAGAAGAACACGCCCAGCAACGCCAAGTAAGTCCGGCCCGAGCCAACGGACTACCCTATGATGAAGTCAAAGATGTTGCCTTCCGATTGAATTAAAACGAAAAACCCCCCTTAGGGTAATGGAATATACAGAAATATATTGAAATAAAATATATTATCAAGATGAATATATTGCAACAGTTTTACGGTATATGCGCATGTGTACAAGTCATTGCTGCTTTTTCAGATATTGCAATATATGTATTTTTTTTAAAATACATTGCTGTGATATATATTGTTATGTTTTTCAGAAAGTCTAAATATTTGAAATATGTTTGCGTATATCCCATTCCCAGAAGGGAAAGCCAGCCACAGAGGATTCCTGTAGAGTTTCACTTGAATGTACATTGGTAATTTTAAACAATTTTTTTTGTAGAACTAGGGTATTAGCTGGCTTGTGTTTCTGTTGACATGTATCTTTTGACTTCACCATACAGTTGTGCAATGTCTCTCATCTCGACAAAAGTGAAATAGTGGTGAAGTATGAAGTTTACATTCTGAAGTAGTGACTCAAGAACAGGACTTTGCGAAGGTGCTGAGGGGCGTTTTATTCCGCCTTCAGTGTTTCGAACGATCTAACGACTTTACCCCAGAGAACATGGCTTTAACCCAGTACATTTAAGCATTATCCCAAAAGAACATCACTTTAACCTCGTACATGTAACCTAATCCATTTTGCTAAGGCTTAATTGCATAAGTTTTCTAATTTGAAAATGAAATGATGATGATTTTTCATATCTACGAATTGTGGAAAGAGGTTTACAAACATATTTTACGCTGGTTAAGTTCTGACATTCACCCAGCTTTGCAAAGTAACACCTTATATAAGCATGCACATTGATAATGTTTTTCTGCTATGAACTTTATCACTGTACTCTCTTACTGCCAGAGAAACAGCCTGATAGTTTTAAAGCTTTGTTAGAGGAAACAGGACACATTGCTGCTGCTATATCTGTTATATGGTTGTTTTTTTAAAATTTCATTATTTTTTATTTTTTTGTATTTTTTACATGAACCAGAATTTTGTTTTTGTTTTTGTTTTTTGTGAGTGTTTTTTTTTTTTAATGTTCCTCCACTCCCTGGGTTCCTGTGAAATAACGGTCGTCTTTATTTCGTTCATAGTTCTAATGGAAAGTCTGTGTCATGGTCTGAACCAGGTGCAAGAAAACCAATGAAGGGAGAGAGAATGTGGCACAGATTATCTGTGCATGTGAAGAAGCAGGAAGCCAGCTCCAATCAGACGGCAGTCATCAAACCCCTAACTAAACCCCACCACAGCGCTGGGCTCAGTATCTCCGACCTTAGCACCAAGACTTTGTACAACGTGATGGAGGAGGCGGAGGGCGAGCTCGCTGGGTACGGCCCGCCCGACGGCCCCTCCTCCGCCATCGTTCACCGGGAGGCTGCCGGCCACCGAGCCCGCTAAGGAAGGGGAGGAGCTCCAAATGTACCCGCCCGAGCGCCCGCGCCACGGCGCCCTCCCCCAGCACCTCGCCGCGGATCGCCTCTGGGAGGCGGCGGACGAGCCGGAGCCGTGCGGCCCGGGTCTCGTCGACGCCATCGCCCCTCCGCACCCCCGAAGCGGGGCGGGGTCCCCGTACAGGCCCCCGCCCCTCCCGGCAGGTCCTCCCCTTGCTAATGACCGACGCCCCTTTTTCGGAGGACGCCGCCTCGCCCCCCGAGGAGGCGGAGGGCGATGGCTTCGACCTGCTCCGCGGCTACGCGTATGACTCCGCCCACCTCGACGAGGACGAGGAGGAGCTGGTTCACCCAAAACTGCTACTGGAGGACTCCCCGGCCCTCACGCCCCCGTCACCCTTCAGAGATTCAGTGTGCTCGGGCAGCTCCGCCCCCAGCTCGCCGGCGTCCGAAACGGCGTTGTGCACGCCCCCCGAGCGTCACCTACACCTCGGTCATCCTGCGGGACTACAAACAAAGCTCTTCTACACTGTGAGAGCGTCCTGCAAACTTGAGACCGTCGAACGCTACCTGACACTTTTGTTTTTATTTATTTATTTATTTACATTATTTTTTGGTCTTTGTTTTGTCTGTTTTCAAGACGATGTGCTAAACGCATCAAAAAAAAAAAAGCGGAAAAAAGTGGAATGTCCGGTTGTGTTTGTTCTTTTTTTCCCAAGAGCTACGCACGTGCTTTTTGCTTATTTCTGTGAATTGAAACATTTAAGCGAACCAGACCTTTTCTAGATAATGTATCAAGCATACAGTATGAACTGCACAAGCACAATACAGGGTGCTGAAAGCGTGTGGGGTTTTCTCTTTTTTTTGTATTTGAGTATTAAAGACGGAAGAGCAGATCGCTCGCCGTGCTGAGGACACCGGCGTACGGTCACTCTGACATCCCGTGATACGATTGGCCCTGACTTAAAGCTTAGGACTACACGGAATGATCATGTGATCTGAGGAAACAGCAAAAAAAAAAATATATATATTTTAAACACTGCCGTTTATGAAATATCAACTTATGTATAGCTAGTTTTCCGTAGCAGGCGCATGAAGAGCAGAAATATTGTCGGCGTAACCAAAAGGCATTATTGTGTTGAAACCTGTGTTGCCGCAGAGCTGTGGTTTGCTCTTAGTATGCTGTCCAGAGCCTTACATAAGTACTAGCTTGCAGTTCAATTCCCTCACCTGTCAGGCATTAACCAGAGGTCTAAATCATTTCATTTATTGGCCAAAGTCACTTTTAAAAGACTAAAAACAATATGCCACAGTCAAGGATGTAGATCTCATTTGGGGTGGGTGGGGGGGAACAACAAACAGGAAATGTTTAGGATTGGGGGGGGCAGGAACAGTACCTCCTAATGCAACATGATAAAATTGAGGGGGGGCCGTTGTTTTCCCAAAGTTGCCCCTGCCCCCCCCCCCCCCCCCCCCGTGATCTATGTCCAGGCCACAGCATAGATTATTTTTCTGAGTTATCAGAGGTGTTGAATTGATGTTTGCAGCAAAAGGTTTTAAAGTACATTTGAAGTTGAAATGTAAATGAACTGATTACCTCCCGTGTATTTCACATGCTATTTTATAAACAAATTATTTCTGAGATTCTCTATGAGGTAAAAATCTGAGCTTGATTGTACTGCTATGTCATACTGTAGTGAAAAAGGCATATTTTTTTTAAATTGCCAGTGTGATTACGTATGTACATGTGTATTCCGTGTAATATTTTGTTGTTAGTGATGGTACATTTTCAAAGTTTGTATTCCGCTGAACCATGTCCTTTTTCATACAAAGATGCTATGTTTGTAAAACCGTTACCGCTTATATATTTACAATGTGGAATATGTTTAACTTTTGACATTGTCTAACAGGTGTTTTGTGGAAAAGGTAAATGTTTGCATTGAACTTGGATAATTTTTTTCTGATAAATTCACAAGTCAGTTGTAAACTCTTAAAAATAATTAGCTAAGGTATATTGGTTCGTAGTTGCTTCTAGTGGTATAAGGTGTTGCATCTATATCTTGCCTAGAATGATCTTGTATCATTAATTTACAGCTGTAATGCACCACTTGATTCTAAGTTATGTAGGTACTTATCTATTAGATGCAACTGTCCAAAGTACAAATGCATACATATACAGAGTATTGTAATTGTTACTAATAATTGATAAACGTTTAGTTTTAGCGTATGCTGTTCGGAAACAAAAATATTTGGACAATGTAAGGGGGAAAAGACAGTCAACTCTTTGACTTGGTCAGACCTACACAGTAAAATGTTCAGTGGTAAATGAACTCTTTCAGTGTACATGTGGTCCCTATTGGAATCATATGAACTCTGTTAGAGTTTGAATTAACACTGGACATTTTACCGAGAAGAAATGAGAGACGTATGTATTTTGTCAGGTAAATAATACTGTAAAATAAATATTTTCTAGTTAAGAAATGGTGTCCCTTGAATAATTCTAGGATAAATGTACCATATTACACTGACCAAAGGAGACACCCCCCTCCCCCTCCCCTACCCAAAAAAAAATATTATTTCACTCAAACCTGACCAATGTTTCCCATGTAATTAAAAGGTTGGAAGTTCAGAAATCTCGTCAATGAAATCAGATCACGAGTCATAACGCAGGTGATCCTACATTCCAAGTTTGAATGTTGTGTATTAGGGACAAAATTGAAATGTATTCCAGTATATATCAGTTGGGAATACAATAACAACACGAAAGACCTCTTATGTGTGGGGCTCATTTATCAAACTTATTAGAAAATCTAAATTATTAGGAGCTGAAAAAAAGAGGGAAGGGACAGCGAAGTAACTTAGGTGTCTAAATAAGACATCGCTAATAATTAGCATTACATCAAATTTCCAATGAGGTACAGATTTGCCTGTCTGTGCAATGGACAGAGTCTCTGGTCGTGTGACTCACGATGTGCTTGGCTGTAGGCTATGTCTGCACTGGTAACGTTCAGGAATACAATACTGCGTTTACTCACTCCAAAATAATAATTCCCTTGGTGACATAAACCTAAACATTTATATTGAAGCTGGAAGTCAAAGCTCGCTGGTTTTGAAGGTCCTGAGGGGCTGGATTAATTAGCACTCTTTGAGCACGTGCAAAATCATGTGGAGTGTGGACTGTTGCCAAACGGAGAGAAAGACAGGATTACAGGATTCCAGCGGTATGAATAAAAACAATAATTATTACAACTAGACATTACATTTGAAAAGACTAGCCTATAGCACATAAGGGACCGGCGAGATCCCGTATTTCATAAATTCAAGATAAATCTTAGGGGAAACACTTAATGTTATGAGAAAAGTGTTCTTTAAGTAGAGAGATGGTCTACGCATTTTTATTGACATGTTAAAAATAATTGAAGTAGCCTATATTGTAATTGTGTGATTTCATAGCCTATAGGCTACATCTGTAAGAAACTGAATTTTTGTAAAAAACTTGCACATTATTTTATTCTTGTCTTCAAATTCCGCGTTTGTGTAGCCTAATTTAACGAAGCACTGTAGCCTAGTAGCCTAAGTAGGCTACTGTTTATGCGACAATATTTAAAATAAAAAAAGGTGGTTGAAATGAAATTGGGATGTATGCTCAGTCAAAGAGTCGCCCGTTTCATAGGCTATGTAAAACTTTTTATTATGTGTTGTAAAACAAATGCATTTATTTGTCTTTAATTTGTTTCGAACAAATACACAACAGATTTACTTACCAAACAATATCACAAATCCATCGAAAGTCATATCGTGACATTTTAATAGTAGCCTACATTGAAGGCTGCCACACCACAACTTCGCCAACAAACCAGAGATTGTATGGTTTTGGTTTAGCTTTGACTAGACGAGTTCCGGGTCCTGTGACTTATCAGGTGGTTGTTGAGTAAGAAGGAGACGAGGAGGGGAGAAAGTCCTCGCTTCCTCGCTATTGTACAGCGCTGCTTCAGAGCAAGAGGGAAGCACATTTTCAGCTGCTTTCCCGTCTTGTACAAGGAAATAGAGAAACTTTTTTTTTTTTTTTTTGCTGTCGCAGAGAGAGCTTTAACATGGCCGGAGGCTCGATATCGGAGTGTAAAGAGTACTTATTCAAAGTTTTGGTGATCGGAGAATTAGGTGTGGGGAAAACTAGCATTATTAAGCGGTATGTCCACCAGTTATTTTCCCAACACTACCGAGCAACGATTGGTGTTGATTTCGCTTTAAAAGTCATTAATTGGGACAGCAAGACGTTGGTGAGATTACAACTGTGGGATATAGCAGGTAAGCGACTTGAATGATTCGACGATCCACGAAAGTGTAGCCTATGAATAAAAACATAGGCTACGGGATGTCAAGAAGCTACATGCTTTTCCTAATCACCTTTTTCATAACACTTTATGTAGATTTGTAATGCAACACTGGATACACCGAACAGTAGGCTAACATGTACCGAGAACGACTACAAACCATGCAGAAATCCCCTGTCAGTACAATAATAGGCAACTCTGATAGGTGACTTGTAAATATAGCCACATCGGTGCTTTGAAATGAATTCATTTCCACTTTTAGTAGAACTTTGGGACGAATTTAAACCATTTATTACGAAAACGGTTCGTGTCAATTTGTGTGGCATGTCTAAATCGAGTGAAATATAGGTCATAGAGCCAATCTATTCATTGTAGCCTAATCCTGCCGCTACAGAAGGGAAAGCCTGCACGATTTACTGGTGAACTCATGTTCAACATCCAACAATCTTTTTGTTGTTGTTGTTTTTGTGTTTAAATACTACGCATGTAGCTTACTATGTGGTGGAGCACTGGGTTTTTTGGGGGTAATCTGTTTTTGTTTGTTTTCGCGACAGATCGGGAAAGTTGCTGAAACTGGGCCAAAAAGTTGGAGAGGGAAGTAAGCAGACCAAGCCCACATATTTACAAGCTTGCCTCACTGCGCGATAATGCTGCACACGAAACGGAGGGTTTGCAGCTATTTAGAGTACAATAGGCTCCAGCAGCATGCTTGCGATTAAACAGCATTCCTACTAATCTGCTTCAAGCGCGATCAGAGGGCGGACGCGTATCAAAAGGGACTCTCGTCTGTCGTCCTCTTACGCAGTAGGCTAGTATCAGTGATTTCGGTGTCTCCTCGCAGGCCTCTATCACGCGGAGTCGGGTGTAATGGTGTATTCAAATGAGCTCGGAAGTCGGAATATTTACGATTTACGAGAAGAAAAAACGATTTGAACGTGACATTATCATGTTCAAATAGTTTTTTCTTCTCGGAAGTCGGAAATATTCGGACTTCAGAGTTCATTTGAATACACCATAAGACGTCGCGGATGGTGATGTTTTTTTCTTTCTCATTGACAGCCGAGAGGGGGTGCGTCCCAATACTCGAAAAATGCACCCTCCTTTCCTCTCCTCCCTGCCCCGGAAACAGATCTTTGTGTTTTAGTCTAATGTTGCTGATTACATCTTAATTACAAATTAATGGTTGCATATTAATTAATGTGTCGACACAAACCGCAATGTCAGGGACATTGCATACTGTACATGCAACTACATGTACTCAAAACGTTCAGGCCGTTTTGCATACTTCTGGGTAGGAGAGGAGGAAAGGAGGTGGGGAGTGAAGAGTATTGGGACGCAGCCAGGGTAGGGATGTGCAGAAAACGAGAGCGTAGACTGTTATGCGCATGTGCCCGCTTGTAGTCCGTGTTTCGATGACGACACTGCCCCCTATCATTACATCGTGATCTGGTTTGATCGTAGCCGGGCCTATAGCCTACTACTTTGTCTGAGATCATTTGTCAATATCCTATAGCAGGGGTCTTCAACCTTATCCCGCAAGGGCCGGTGTGGGTGCGGGCTTTTGCTCCAACCAAGCAGTTACACACCTGATTCTACTAATCAATCACTCAAGTCTTTGCTAAGGACCTTGATTAGTAGAATCAGGTGTGTAACTAGTACATCTCGTAGTATTATTACGCTGAAGGGGGAAAGATAAGCCACCCGACTCGACTCAGTATGTATTACTTAAACCAGTGGTCCTCAACCCTGGTCCTGGGGACCCCCTGTGTATGCTGGTTTTCGTTCCAACCACAATTGCAATACTTGAATTTTAACAAGCTGTTAATTTTTCTTAATTAGGTGTTTTTAATGTTTAGAGGGATTATTTACATTCTTAAGCCACATTATGTTAGTAATACCTATGCATGCCATGAAGAATAAAAGTCCAATATTCACATTATGCTGTATTGTAAACAATTAAAAGGAGGTAAAAAATGTTTTAACTGATCAAATTAAAGACTGAGGTGACTCAATTGGCTCATAATTGGTGAAATTGTGGACACATGGCCACTAAAACTAACCGTTTGGTAAATAATGAAGAATTCAAAGACTAAGCAAATGATAACGAGCCAAACCTGCATTGTGTTAACAAGTTTAAGGAAAAAATTATGAAGGAACTTAAACTTGTGTTCAATTACCTAATTAGGAGCCTATTCACCTGAGTTCTTACCTCTTCTTTGTAATTGTTTGCAATATAACACAATGAGCATAATGAACATGGGATTTTTTTTTCTTCAAAGCATGCATAGCTATTGCTAACATAATGTGGCTTAAGAGAGTAAAGAGTTTAAAGTGTCCTCTCTATACAATTAAAACACCTAATTAAGAAAAAATAACAGCTTGTTAAAATTCTGGTATTGCAATTGTGGTTAGAACGAAAACCAGCATACACAGGGGGTCCCCAGGACCAGGGTTGAGGACCACTGACTTAAACCAATGTTTTTGCATGACACTAATTGTTATTCACTAGTGTGCATTTTAAAGGAGTAATCTAACCCATGTTTTTCAATGATGTAGGCCTGTTGGCTACTCTACGCATAGTTCTACAAGTTCTACAAAGGTTAGTGTGCGGCGACATGCCAAAATGATTTTCATGAATGGGTGCGTTCAATATTTATCTGTGTGTCCCGTGCGTGGCAACAGCATAGGCTCCTAACAGAGTTGTGATTGTGAAACGCAGCAGAATCAGATGGAATGAGGAAAGAAGACCTCGTGGAAACCTTTTTTTTTTTTTTGAGGGGTATTTTAATTGCCGTGAAAAGGGAGATGTGACGGTAATGAATATTGTCAGAAAAACAATGGTGGGCTACTTCAGCGAGATAACGGGGAGCGGTGTGTTTTATTCTGACCGCCCTCTAGGCCTACTAACAGGAAATCAGGGCCTGCTAGGCTGACAGAACTAAAAATATTTATTTATTAATTTATTTAGTTATTTAGTTATTTATTTTTGTGTCTTCTCTACCACGTCTCCTGTAAAACCCGCACTTATAGGTTGAAGAATAACAATAATGTAGCTTCTCCTATTTATTAGCTACAAACTTTAGTATTTAATCTGGGCCTTTCATGCGGAGCGGCCTAATCCTGTTTTGACGAAACGTGACCGACCAAAACGGGTTAGTCCGTTATCCCAGAGTAACTCTCCTTAACTCGCAGGGAAGACTAGTTCAGCAAGAGTGCGGAGTGTAAATATTTAAGGACAGTGACAGCGCGTGTAGACTCTAGGCTGTCGGATGAATGTAGGCAATGGCGAGCTCCCTGCGTCACGGGAGTGGAACTCAGATAAACGCGGTGGCATTTTTCCCTGCGGTAGCTACAGCGACACCAACGTGCAAATGTCTTTAGTCACAGCTGCCACTACTTCGCAACCCGGTGCTAAATTGAGGGGTAGGGACAGGTAACAGTAGGGAGTAAGGAGGAAAGACTGTCAAATCCACATCTTCCTTCTGATCATATGAGCGAGAGAGTGAGAGTGAGAGTGAGAGAGTGAGCGAGCCCTATTCCTGGAGTTATTTCATCAATACAGCAGTTGATTACAGTTAATTCACTTCACCTGGTTATTTGGGTCTGAATTAGGTGCTGATTTTAAGGTGAAAACAAAAACCTGCAGACCCTGTGGCTCTCCAGGGCTCGGGTTGGCCACTCCTGGCCTAGAGTTCAACCTGTGCGGTAGAGACCTTTAACTAAGAAGACTGGGTTTGGGGGATGGGGGAATTGTCAGTCTTCATGGCAACGGAGAAAGCTTATTTTTTTTTTTTTTTTTGTCTTCTGTCTTGGATGATAGTCGTTTGGGCCTTGCTTATTTGCGTTTGTTAAAAGTCAGGGTCTCCTCCCTGCTGGCCTGAAATAGCAACGTTTCATTTGCCCTGTCTGAGCAGGACGTGATGATTACAGCTGTGGTGTAAGCCAGTGCCTTGTGCCAAGGATTTATATGCCTAGAAAGAATGCCATCTCACTGGTTCTCTTTTAGTGGAGGTGGAAAGGGAGGGGAGGGGCACTTCAAACAAGGGCATTACCACCCCCAACCCCCCCCCCCCCCCCCCTCCTGCTCATTTTTTTAAGAGGGGGTTTTCGATTGGGTGGTTCTTGCTCAGGAATTTGACCTAGGAGTTGTAGGTTCAAGTCCTGCTTCGCAAACACCTCCTCGCACTGTTGAGCATCGCTCCGGCTTGAGTCACACAAATTAATTTAACAAGAGGGGTATGCAGATTGCGGTAGCTTAGCTGGCTGCCTTTAACCCGCTATGGCTGAGTTAGAGCGCCGTTATACAAAAGTACGAAAAGGGAGTGAAATCTCATCCCGCGTAAAAAGAAATCGCGGCCGGCAACGAAAGGCGCTTGTGATTGGTAGCAGGCGTGCAAAAGGCGATGTCGCTGTACGGCGGACAATTCAGCTACTTCTTCTGTCTTGGACAGTTTCCATGGAAACCAACCCACAGATAATATCTTGATTAAGGCCAGATGAGAAAGGAAGTGCAAGGGCTTTCAATAAAGATTTCATCTCAAACAAATCTTAACGAGGCTGCCTCAGAGCATGCCGTGTACCTTCACCTTAACGAGAGGGCCTCGGCGCGGACGGCTTTTCACATGTGAGTGCCGTTGCGAGTGTGTATCACGGGGGATTTAATGTGCTTTTTCCTCTGTGTTTTACGAGGAGGTGACAGGGTATAATCACGACGCCGTTAGGGTCGTAGTTATGTGGTTAATGTGTGTGTGACGTTGTCCTGCAAACGCAATGGGAGATGGATGGAGGAACGGATGGGAGGGGGGGGTTAACATGCGAGTGAAGGGCTCTTAAACTCTTCTACAGCAAAAGGCTTTTGATGGCTGAATACTCCGGAATAATCCAGCGGAGATGCGAGGCAAAGCGCCATTCCATTGGATGCGAGCGCTCAACATTTGAACAAATCGACCAATAGAGAAGACCCGCTGCATTTATAAAGTATTGATATTCAGCTCTGTTACCGTCAGTTTGATTGGTTCAGACCTTGACTGCATCCCGCCCTCTTTCAGGCACGTTTACGTGTAGAAGTCGCCACAAAAAAAAAACAAAAAAAAAAAGCAAGGCCAGGGGTAAAGATCAATCTTTAGGTTTTTATTTCATTTGCTCCTACCTACTATTTCTAGGAAAGTGTCTCAGGGTCCAGAGCATGTCTAATTGGCCTGTCAGGCATCACGTTGCTGTTCGCGTGGTGTATAACCGTGCCAGCGCTCTCCTGCACAGGCTGACAGGTACGGGCAGAAGGCCAATTTCATCCTCCGCTTGTCTTGGGAAAGACAAGCCGGGTTTTAATCCTGCAGAGAAATATGCTACAGTAGGGGAAAGATGTCCAAGGCGCAGACCTAATAAATCCTGGATTATGTGTGGCATCAGTTTTGTTTGGTCCAAACTTTTGCCGTTTTTAAAAGTGCAAGTAAGCGACATAGTAGCCAAATGTGGTCGAGCAAGAGCTGCATAAAATTTCACAACAAAAGTCTCGCCGCTGCATCGAAGTTTGCAACTGTGACCCGAAGACTGTCTTTCGACTTCCTTGTTGCGTAGAAGATTTTGATTGACGTTTCTCGCAATGTTTACATGCTAATTAGTTTAGCCGTAGCATGACATTAATCTAGTGGCTGCCAGGTCACATGATGCTCACGTCCCCCCCCCCCCCAAACATCTGGAATGTTGGAGCTAATCGCGCTCACGCTGCGTGTTCCGTCACGGTTACCGATCCGACCCGACTGTGGGAGAAACGCAGGTGGAACTGTAGTCGTTGCTAGGATTCCTCTGAAATCAAACAAATTACATTTCATTAAATTACGGGTGTTGAGCAGACCGGAGCTTTGCATTTTTACATAGTATCTATTACTGCTGGATGTATACTGAAGCAATGCGGGTTAAGTGCCTTGCTCAAGGGTACAACGGCAGTGTCCTACCTGGGAATCAAACTTGCAACCTTTCGATCACAAGGCAAGTTCCTAGACCGTTAAACTACACTGCTGAATTAAACCTTCTGACTGAATTTTCTCTCTCAGGACCTATGTAATTGCATAACCGGAACGCAATCGTGTTTAATATGATGATGACGTGAGCTGAGAGATGTTAACCCTTTCCCCACGGCGGAGCTCCACTGAGCATAGTCAAGATGTCTGTGAGTCTTGGGTTCGGCTGAATTTCGCTGGTTGTCAGGAGTACGGCCGTAAACGGCAGTTTGAGGAGTTTTGTTGATACCGCAGATTGAAATGTGATTCAAAAGAAGACATTTATTAATATGGCATTTTACAGGGAAGAGGAGTGATGGATGAGCACACAGCTGAAAGAGCAGTTTGTAAAAAGGAGCGCGCTGTTTTTGGGGTTCGCCCTCCCGTAATGTGAAACAAGCAATACTGTCAATACTGCCTTTTGCCATTACATATCAGTGAGTGGTAGAGCGTTTGGTTTGAATAGTGGAGATGAGTCCATGTTATGGAAAGGCTGCATTGCCAAAAGGATTGAATAGCCCCCAAGCCTTCCTATGTATGTGTTTTTTTACGTGCTTCCTCATCTAAACATCCTTAGAGAGGACCGCAAACGATGTGTTATGAGACCGACACGGCCAGTTTCACTTTTTGCTGCAGCGTATTCTACACAGTGTACAGGGGGGGCTGTTTTTGACATTTTGTGTCAGAATGATACTAAACCAATTTCTCCATTTTCTGTGCAATGGCAGATATTTGGAAATTTCTGCGTCAGAATTTGACATGACTGACCTCTAAATCTCCCCATTCCAGTAAAAAAAAGAATGTCCACCACACTAGACACAAAGAACTTAACCTTTAATACAGAAAAATTACATAATGCAACAATCCTGTTATATCTTGTTTTTGTTTTTTCCCCCAGTTATTGAGCTGTGCGACTGTCTTTCTAAAGATTACTTCACATACCTTTTCGACTCTGGAGCTGAACCCACGTATCACTCAGTGCAGGGTTGCCTCTGCTCAGGGCCAACAGCGAATTAACCCTGGGTTCAACTGTCTAGATTTGACAGTGTGGTTAAGTACAGCTGTAAGACAGCAAGGGGAGCCTAGCCTCTGCTTTGAGATTTAATTCCATGTGACTTCAAAGTCTGGCCTGGCAGAAGGTGGCGAAGATGTGTAGCTCACCATCATCTACATAAAATTCACTTCAGTTCAATTCACCTGCATTCGACTATAGGGGGCGCCATCCATCTGAGGGGAGCCAATTTGAAGGCGGGGAGAAACCCCCCCCCCCGGTCCGCAATTGTATTACACCCCCACCCACCTCACCACCACCAATCCAAGAAAGGCTAGAGCCCTGTCTGAGTTTTGGATTTGATCTGGTCTGGCTAGGGTGACATCATTATTGTCCTCATTATATATTAAGTGACTGTGTTCAGAGCTGAAAAATACACCCTGCATGAGCCCGTCCCTTAAACGAGAGTGTTACATAAATCAAATGTTAAATAACACTCCGCGCAGAAGGACTTTCATCCAAAGCACTTGACAAATTGCAGTACAAAACAAAGCAGAATTGGAGCAGACACAGCGAAAGAAAAGAAAAAAATGACCTGAAATGGTAGCAGACAGTAGTGTGGTTGAGTCACGTAAATTATGTAAAGTCTACTAGATGGCAAAATTGAAGGCCTATCCACCATTTTTGCCATGTAGCCTTCTAAAAAAAGCAAATATGTAAGTTTGGGTTGTATATTGGGAATTCCAACTTTAATAGAAAACACGATAAAAGGGCGCTCCCACAACGTGCACGTAAAAGTATCGTTCTGCATTTCTCACAATTTCTATCGGAAAGCTTCTTAAAATCGTGTGCGCGTTAACTGCCTCCTGACAGGAATAAAACATAGCTCCGCCCCCATCGGAATGCACGCGCACGCGTCTTCTCCGCCGCCCGCTGCACGTGGGGATCTGCGGCCGTGCTCCGAGGGCTTGCACAGTGACGGATTGGAAATTTGTACCTGGGTGTAAACGGCTCCACAAATCACTGCGCTAACGCGATTGCTAAAAAAAGAGAGCGAATTAATGTATGGCTTCAAGGGGGAGACAATCGGAGCACTGTCAATTTGAATGTAGGCTACGAGACTCAGTCGTACTGCCGGTGGGGCTGTGGAGAATTCACAGGAGTGAATCCTTCTGTTACTGCTGTGAACTCCTGCCTTTTTTTTTTAGTTTGACACTTGAACATCAATAATGTAACCAAAGGGGAACCACCGGCAACTGAACTGTGATTAAAAAAAGACGTGCCGATGAAGAATATGTTCGTTTTGAAAAATGTGATTGTGATTTTTTGATTTATTTTTATTTTTTAATCCCAAGGCAAGAGTTCAGGTTTTAAGATTGAGCTCCGAAGCGCTGAGCCAGCTCAATCGGTGTGATGCCGAGCTTTGTCCTTCCCGGTGATGGAATTTGAATAAACCGCCTGGAAGTCATTTTTGTATGAAAAATATCTACAGACGAAATTGAATAATTTATAGAGTTGCTTCAAGTCATCGTGTTATAATGTTGCGGTGTTAATGCTGTGCTGTACGTTAGCCTACTAATGGACATTTTATCTGATTTGTTTAAATAGACAAATTAAAAGGAAACGTATCATTTCAATGACGGCTACATCGTGGCCTCTAATAAGATATGGGTTTGTTGGACTACATTTTTTATATAATGTGACATTGGGCTGGAAAAAGTTGAGCCATGTAGTAGTTTCTTTTCTCATAAACTCATCAAATTAAGGTTGCGTTGTAGTCAGATCACCCTCCTCGATCCCTCAGGCCAATGGTGAGAAAACAGTGGTGAGAAAAAAACTCCCCACGATCATTGCATCAAGCCTCAAGAAAAGCCTCCAAAATTAATATGGTCATAAAATTAATGCAATCACAGAAGTTGCGTAATACTGCAAGATATTGACATTAAATACATTATCAAGGTATTGCCAAACTTCACAATATATGGGCAGGCATAACCATTATTGCCACTCTGATACTGCAGTACACATTGCTGTGAAATATGTTTGTCATTGTATCTTAAGTCGACATACTTACAATATTGCAGTGTATATAATTTCCACGACGGTTGAACAATAAAAACTTGGCGGTGGGTGTACAGTTGTCACTATAACGAGAAGAATTTTGTGTCAGGTGTCACTGTCAGAATTTCTGAAAATAGAAAAAAAACACTGCAGGCTGTCTCGCACACGGATTTAGATTTTGCAGCCCAGATGTAAGGTGAGCTTCCCTGTGGTGTAGTGAAGGTAACCGCTGTCACTCAACAAGTATACAACAACCGTAAAGTGATTTCAGTGCTCTATACACAATTGAAAATGAACGGGGAGTGTGAAAAGTTCCAAGCTCAACTGTCAGAAAAGATTGTTGTCTTGCTTAGTTTTTGAAAAGGTCAAACGCAGGTGACAGAACATGGATGGTTCTGGTGTTCCATTCTTATTCAGAATAGTGACCCATTTCCCTGCGGCGGTAACCGCTGTTTGGTGGGGCGTTAGGAGGTTTCACTCTGAATTCTCCTCTTTGTATACCGCGAAAACTCTTCAAGGCTGACTACTGAAAAATAGGACTAAAGGTTGTTGCAATACCATTCCAAGCATAGGCTTGTGCTTAGACTGAGTTGATGGCTGCCCCCGATGCATTGCGTTTTTCGAACTGGAGAACATCTGGCGTCTCTGGCGTGCAGTAATGATCGAAATGCGATGGATGCGGCTCAGACGTACTGCAGGGGGAGGCTGCGGCGTGCTCGTCTCAAAGAAGCAATACAAACCGGCACTGTCAATGAAATATGTAGTTTAATTGGTTCTTAGTTCACACGTAAGGCCCATTGCGGTCCCTCTTCCCCCCCCGCGCCCCGAATAAAATGAGTTCCTAGTCGAGCAACGTTGTCATTATCTAAAAGCAGCCAGACCGAGCAGTTAGCTGCTTTCAGGGCTGTGAAAAGTGGCGAAAGCAGAGGGCTAATTATGGAAACGAGCTTCACGAAACGTGAATACAAAGCTGCTTTTGCGTCCCCTCTTTAACGACTTAAATTAACTTAATTAACTTCACCACTTACCCACAAACGTGTAACCACACAATGATGTAAGAAGCCTTGTCGTTAGGCTACATGTTTAGGTGGGTGAAATGTTTGTGGGGGGAAAAAAATGTAAACATTTATTTCAGTGCAACACCTGCAACAGGTCTATGTAGCATGTAAATTTTGTACATGCTGGCATAGGTGATGCTAGGGAGGGGGGGCCGGGCCTGGGCCGAAAATCCAATGGGACCCTTCAGACTGACTTCCACACTCATCACGTTACCCAAAACTCCAAAAACTCAGTCCTCGGGGGGGGGGGGGGGGGGGGGCTAATGTTGGGGGCCCCGGACAGTTGCCTGCTTTACCTGTTCATAAGATTCGCCTCTGCATCCTAGTCTCTAAGGGACAAAAACCAGACGTACTCACAATTACCAGTGACTCCTGCGTATCTAGTCGTTCCCATTGGCCCTATAATCTATATTTACTCAAGTAATGGAAATCAATCGACAAATACAAAATAAATCAGATTCTACCTTCCTTAAATACATAAATTCTGTGTCTAATCTGAATTTGAATCGCCTCGGCGTGAGCACGGCCTCTGAAGGTCACTTTGAGGTCAGACCAAGTTCAGTACTATTGGGTGAAGTGCGGTAAATGGCACAATTCAATTTAAGCCTCTAAAGCAAAGCAAAAATGTTATTTTTTGCTGAAAGTAGGGCAATGGTGGATATTTGAGCAGGGGAGGACCAGCTAAAACAAACAGGGTTTTTCATAGACACTTCTCTCAACATTGCTTCTGCACAGATCAAATCAAAATTTATTTATATAGCGCATTTCACAAACAATTGTCACAATGCGCTTCACAGAAAACCCTGGCCTAAACCTCCACACGAGCAAGCCAAAGGCAACAGTGGCAAGAAAAAACTCCCTGGTGACAGATAGGAAGAAACCTTGGGAGGGGAACCCATCCTCTTCTGGTCGGCTCAGGGTCTAGGTCTTAATGACCAACGTGGTCAAAGCAGCCAATGTTCGCGTTAATAGAATTAGCAGCAGCTAGATGACAGTACAGCAAGATGAAATGTAATGGTTATATCATTGCGAGATATAAATATAATGGCAGCATTGTAGTATTATGGTTAAGGAACTGGGCTTGTGCCCTTAAGGTTGCAGGTTCGATTCCCAGGTAGGACACTGCCGTTGTACCCTTGAGCAAGATACTTAACCTGAGTATATATTACATGCATAGTAGAAATGGCATATAAGCATGTAGCAATTAGCATGTAGAATTGCAAAAACTTGTGAAAGTCACTATGGATAGTGTGCATGTCTGCTCAATGGCACTAATGTGATGTAGCCTATATTGCAATAGTTACAAAAGTGAAGGAGATAGTTAGGACGTACAGCTCCTTGACAGTAAATGGATTGAGCACTTCTAATCACTATTTTTGAATAACGGACACAATCACGGGGGTGATTCATCTTATTCAGAGTTTTTTATTTTAATTGTTTTCTCGCCGATGTGGACTTCGGCTTCTAAGCAGACCACTAAGAGTTGTGATTAACGGCAGCGCTCGGGTATCTGATGCTGACAGGCATTGAAATGTAAAAATTGCAACGCGGAGCACCGGCTGCTGACAAGTAAAGGCACCATTATGTGGACATAGAGCTTCCTGTTTGGCGGCACAGATTTGCATTTCAGACTGAAGCGCTTGAATTGATTTCGGTCTCTTGGTTAGAAACGGCGTGCGTCTCCACGGCAGCGATGACGCTGCTTCCATATCGGTCTTCTTTCTTGTGGTTAGCAGAGATCTGGTAGGATGACAAGGGCGCGCTACGAGAAAACTGGCAATAACTATTTATACAGTGATTTTCATACAGCTCTTCCATTAAAAGGATGAAGCACAGTGTAGCGGACACAATCAAAAGACACTGGACTGGCCAAATATATACCTGATGTACAGATAAAAGTAAATTCTGTGTCTAATCTGACTTTGAATCATCTAGGCATGAGCACGGCCTCTGAAGGTCACTTTGAGGTCAGACCAAGTTCAGTACTATTGGGTGAAGTAACTATTAAAGGTAAGATGGTATTAGTAATGCTAATCTGTTAAAGGTAAGATAAAATTTTGCTAAACTGCTAAAGGTAAGATAAAATAAGTAATGCTAAACTGCAAAAGGTGACATAAAATTACTTGTGCTAAAGGTAAGATAAAATAACTCATGCTAAAAAGGTAATGTAAAATAATTTAAATGCACGTGTAAAGTGGTTATGGACAAGGACACAATAACTGCATGGGGGAGCCTGAAGTCTTGTTTATGTGTTAGTTTTATACTTGCAGTGTGTGTAAAACAGTGTGTGAAGCAGGTGTCTGTGTGAAGCAGTGTGTGTGTGAAGCAGTGTGTGTGTGTGAAGCGGTGTGTGTGTGAAGCGGTGTGTGTCTGAAATGGTGTGTGTCTGAAGCGGTGTGTGTGTGAAGCGGTGTGTGTCTGAAATGGTGTGTGTCTGAAATGGTGTGTGTCTGAAACGGTGTGTGTGTGAAGCAGTGTGTGTGAAGCAGTGTGTGTGAAGCAGTGTGTGTGTGAAGCGGTGTGTGTGTGTGAAACGGTGTTTGTGTGAAGCAGTGTGTGTGTGTGTGTGTGTGTGTGAAGCAGGGCATATGAAGTAGTGTGTGTGAAGCACTGTGTGAAGTAGTGTGTGTGACGCAGTGCATTTAAAGCAGTGTGTGTAAAACAGTGTGTTCCTGCGTGTTTCCCAAGGTCAGGAGCGGTTCGGCAACATGACCAGGGTGTACTACAAGGAGGCCGTGGGGGCGTTCGTCGTCTTCGATGTGACGCGCGGCACCACTTTCGAGGCGGTGTCCAAGTGGAAGCACGACCTGGACAGCAAGGTGAAGCTGGCCAACGGCAGCCCCATCCCCTCTGTCCTCCTGGCCAACAAGTGCGACCAGAAGAAGGAGGCGGCCAACAACTCCTCCGTCATGGACAACTTCTGCAAGGAGGCGGGCTTCCTGGGCTGGTTTGAGACCTCAGCCAAGGTGAGAGATGAGGTGTGCGTGTGCGTGTGCGAGTGTGTGTTGCACCAGATTTCATCAGGTCATGTAGGCAGAGACCCATGGGGTGTTCAAGTTCACACTGTAAAAAATGTCTGTCTTAACAAGTGTTTTAGAATTGTAAAGAGACATAAAATCTTCTTCTTTTTTTTTCTCTCAAGTAGAAAATATTAGCTTGTTACTTTTTGCTTGACAAGTGAAATGTTTACCCCATTGGCAAATCTTGAGTAAAACTATATAACCTTATTGGCAATCTTTTTGTCTTATTTAGAAAAAAAGTAATATAAATACGATTATAAGACTAAAATGCTCGTTAAGATTGGCATATTTTTTGTTTTTTTACAGTGCAGGCTAGGTGCAGTCCTGGTTACTCTGTAGTCTGTAGGTAAATGGTGATTCTTGATTGGCCGAATGGCCTGTTCTCCTCATGATGTATTCTTATGTTCTTTTTGTTGAAGTTCCGTTAGCAGCAACAACAGTCTGGGTGGGGATTTGGGACAATGTAGCACATTAACAGTTTTCACACACAACCTTGTAGAAAATGTACGGGCTTACTGTGAGTAGTGTGATAATTTGAACTCTTAATCGGCTCAGGACGAGAGAAAGAAAAAAAATCATGTAGGAGATGTGAATTGCTCGCATTCAAGTACATTTTTTAAATGGCTGACATTCTTTGTGGCATTAATGGTAATTCCATGCTTTCATGGCACTCAATATGGGTCATTCAAGTTCGTTCACAATCCTCAATAAAGCTGGTATCTAACAGAATTATATTCAGTTACAAATTCAGTAAATAAAAACACAATCTATCGCCTGCTTGAAAGGTAAATTTCATAGAAAATATAAAAAAATAATCCTAATCTGTGAAATCAGCTCTAATTGTATTTATTTCGTTAATTTTACATGTAAATTTAGCCATCAGCTGCTTGAGAGGCATCCACCTGACATATTTCAAAGCACTGTTAGCATTTACAACATTTGAGAAAGGAGAATGTTGCTTTAGATTTATTTTTTAGACATAAAACTGCAAGAGAGGGACACACATTTCAAATTTGGACTGCTGAATGTTTCGTCGTTGTGCAAAACCGTGGAAGGGAAGGCCGTGCTTTTCTGTGCACGTGTCTCTCTTTGAAAGCACATTAAAATGTCTCTCACTGCAGAATACCGAGTTCCCTGAAGGGGTGCATGATGGGTGTTTCTGTTCTGAGGGAAATTGGGTCAAGACGAGCTCGAGCTGTCATGCGGTGGGACGAAAGTGTCACGGTTCACACTCAAGTCCGTAGGTTTCTCTCTGCCCTTGCTGGTACCTTCTCTTTGGTGAATAATGGCTATTCTTAGGTATTCTGTCAGGGTTCTTCTTCTTAAAAAAAAAAAAAATAGCAATTTTCTTTTACCCATTACCTTAGCAATGGTTGAGTTCAGAGAAGATTGAAGTCTCCAAAATGGTGGGCTGTCAAACCACTTGAAATGCTGGGGGAGGGGAAATGAATTACTCAGTTGAGAACTGTTGAGATTTTTATGGTTTAGGGCCCAGAGAAGTGAAGTTTAATGGTGATATCTCTCTGCAGGAAGCTGTGAAACAGCCTTTTCTGCTCCCAAAGATAGAGCCCCTTATCCTGGACTAGCACCATTTTATTTCACCATGTTGAAATGACTGTTTCTCCTTGTGGTATACTTGCATTACATCACATTAGACAGACTCTCTTATCCAGAGTGACTTATACAGCTTTTGCATTTACCCATTTATATAGCTGGGTATATACTGAAGAAATTCAGGTTAAGTACCTTGCTCAAGACATTGTCCTACCTGGGAATAGAACCTGCAACTGGGGCCTCATTTACAAACTGTGGGTATGCCCAAAAAAAAGATGCGTACGCCGCTTTCCCTGCGGATTTGGGATCTTTAAAAACAAACGTGATGTCAAAACATGTGCACATTTACGCAAACTATGACCCATGCGTACGCACATTTTAGAGACACTGGGAATTGCCTACTCTGATAGCAAAGTAGTGAAATACAGATTAATGTCCTACAGAGCCTCTTCACTTAATTCCTGTCACTTCATATCAAAGTACAGAGCCTTCTAATCATCATTTCCCTTGTCAGAAGAACATCCAGGCCTAAGTGGTTTCTGTCTTTTTGGCATCAGTCTGAAAGTCCATATTTTGGCATCCAGACTGTCTGAAAAGGGATAATACCACTGGTGACATCTCTCATGCGTCAGAGCTTAAGCTTATGCCATCAGGGAGTCGGTATAGAGTGCCAGCAGCACAGACACATAAGACTCAAGCACTCTTCAATCCCAGAATCTATTCCAATGCTAGATGTGAGGTCCAAGAATGTGATTTCAATTTGATGGTAAAGGGTTTAATGGAGGACATATTTGTAGTACGTGGATATCGTGAGAAAATTGCGTGCAGCTGACCGTACAGATGGTTTTTATAAATCAGGATATTTTGGACTGTACGCAGTTTTCTTCTTTTGTGCGTACGTAACCTTTTAGTGTAGAACCTGCGCAATGTTTTATAAACGAGGCCCCGGGATTTTATACAGCCTGACCCCAATTGATTTTAACACAGCCAATGCAACTAGAATCACCAGATTCCCACACAGACTGAATCACCAGGCTCTCACACATATCCACAGATATCAGCAGATCTTCACACAGTCGGAAGCATCAGACTCTCAGCTTCCTGGTGCGAGTTACTTCCACAAACAGACTGACGCATCGCTCAATTGTTCACCAGTTCAACACAATTGGGCTCAATTCGCAAATAAATTCAAGGGTTAGGAGCACTTTGTAGTTAGTAGAATCAGGAGTGGTACCAGTAGTTGTAGTGGCAGTAACTACGTAACACATATCTAGCTACGTATATGTACAGTAGTTGCAGTGTAATTGCTCTTGCCATCAGAAGCTATAGAACCTCCAAACCATAATCATGCTGAGTCATAGGGGAAATGCATGAATGTTGTTAATGACTTGCAAAAGCTCCTTGCTGACTGGTATAAAATTATTTGGCTGGCTTGATCCTCTCCTATTGGTGGCGTAAAATTCTGGTGGTAAGATCTTTTTTTTAATCATTTAGAGCGGACAGTCTTGGTATTTCCCTTGCAAGTGTTGTCCTTCCCTGATTTGTGTTAGGATTTCATAAAAATTGTAGTGGGCTGTAAAAAACAAAAAATGTTTTATAAGTCACTATGAGCTCTAGAGGAATGATGAGACCTGTTTGGTTTCCACTCATTTTGCATTGTTTCTGCGTCGTTTTGAGTGTTTCACACGGTCACTTGATGAAATTAAATATAATTGTTTTTCAGGGACGTTGTAGACCTATACACTATACACTCAGAGAAGAGCACTCGCATTAAAATACTGTGCAATGGATATTGGGTACATCTCAGCAAGAGAACAGCGGAGCATCAGTGAAATAAAAGTACAGTCGATATTTGCACATATTCGTGAGGAACTAGTTTGTCCCATTAAAATGAAGTTCATGTGTATTGTAAGGGTAGATTTGAAATGGACGGATTCAGTTGACCTTGATTCATGTTTTTTGACTTAAGAAGAAAAGGGTACGCACGTCAATAGTGGTTTTTGCAATCCGTGGGAAGGGTATTCAGTTGTGTAGTTGTTTTCAAGGAGAAAGTGGATTGTTCGGATTGGAGGTCGGAACATCTGGGAATACCACAGCCTCCCCGATGGAGTCTCTTTGTCTACGTAGAGAGGACCGTATTCCCAAAGAGTTCACAAATCTGACATTTCTCTGCAGTGCATCATGGCTTAGGATGAGGTGTCTCTAACATGCTTCAGCCCAGTGTCTCCTTATCTAGCGGCCTTATCTAGTAAGACCTGGGGCCACGTGTATAAACAGTGCTGAGCAGAAAAATGCCCTCAGAAAGCCGCGTAAGGGAGTCTCCATGCAGAAATTCAGATGTATAAAATAACACTTGCTGTGAGAATCTGCGTACCTCTGCACACGCTGGACACCATACGTACGCAATGTTTGGTGTCAGTGTGATACGGTGACATAGTGACCGAAAGGCAGAGTTTTAAAAAAAAATTTAAAAAAAGCTAAACTTTTTTTAAGCACCCTGAGCATCCTGAGAGTTGTATCCATGTAGCCCCAGGGGTTTCGGGTACAAGTGTACCCGCAATTTTGGCTTAAGTGTAACTTTCGCTGCCAAATGAGGTCACTTTCCTTTTTCTCTACCGCTGTCGTTGAAAAATTCATCAACTATGCTTTGCGGTTTCAAACCTTGTCATGTTTCACTTATAACCATGTTCACTTTTTTATTTTTATTTTTTATTTGTTTCTGATTTTCCCTGCGTTTTCTCCCAATTTGGTAGCCAATTGTACCCTAATATGATTCAATTCCTCATGCAGCAACCATTCATAATTTGCCGCTACACAAACCCTGTCAGCTGGCGGTAGGAAGGAGGTCACCGCGTCTTCTTCAAGGCGTGACTCCTCATGCCCCTGACCGCGATTCCAGCACAGCACGGAGCGCCTATGTCCCTCCCACTACCGCCCAATTTGCCGCTCCCTCAAGGCACTGGCCGTACTAAGATGTGGCAGGACACGGGCGCGAACCTGGATCCCTCGGTGTGCAACCACATCGACTCAAAGTTGATGCTTTTACTGCTGCGCCACCGTAACTTGTGTACACGTTTATCTTTATCCTCCGTTTATAAACAGGTGTTTAGAATTTAGCTGTTAGCTACTTCCTGTATTTCACTCTGATAGGCTGTGATCCTAGTTTTTTGATTATATGATCACATACATACTTGGATTGTTGGTCTGCAGTCTAATAGCATCACTCAAGGAGGACGCCGTTTGTGTCGCATGATGATTTTTGCGCCCCTTTCCGGGTTTTCCCCAGGAAACACGGCGAGACTTTTTGACGAGGTCGTCAACCGGAAAGTCTTCGTCGGATTGGATAACGGGGCTGCTTTTACGTCCTCGGCGCGTTTGCGATCGCGCCGGCTCTCCTAGACCTCTCCCGTGCGAGCCCGCCTCGCCACAGAAGGCGTGCCGGCACTAGCCGCGACGACGAGCCACGCGGTACCGGGCCGCTGGGCGCGCCGCGCGACATTCGCGCGGATGTCTGACTCAGAGCTTCGCCGAGTCGGTCGTCCACACTGACGTCTCCGTTTCGCCTTCTGGCGCAGAGCGCCTTTTTAACAAAAAATTTACCGCCCTTCAGTCAGTAGAGCTGGAGGAGTCTTTCTCCGAATCGTGGCACGCTCCCAACACCCTGGACACTTTATTTCCCCCCACTGACTCACTCTTCTAAATTGCAGAGGAATATACTAGACTCGACTGAACGAGAGACAGAAAAATGAGTGTGCCTGCAGCGTTCAGGAAAACAAAACCCTATTGTTTGTAATGCGCCAGTGATCTACGGGGCAGCAGGCGGGCTGGGGCGGACTTGAAATATGTATCTTTAAACGTGCTTGCTGTGCACTGAAGATTTTAACCCAATCGTTTCCTGAACGGGGTTAGAACTGCCCCCCCCCCACAGTTGATGTCGACATACGACCAACGCGGACTAATCGGGTGCAGTTGACTCACGCCTCCTCAGTCACGCGATTGCAACAAAAAAAAAAAAAGGCCTTGGTTCTGATTTGTCACGGAAAGGCGCTGTGTCACGTTGTTGCCGTTGTTGCGTCACCATGGAAACTGGCAAGGGGAAGAACGCCGTAGACCGCGTTTCCACGCGGTTGTGAAAGGCGGAGGTCACATGACCAGCTGAAACAGCCGCCGCACTAGGCAGTAGCGTCTTCGGCTGAGAGGACCTGAGGCCTCATGTATAAACAGTGCTGAGCAAAAAAATGCCCTCAGAAAGCCGCGTAAGGGAGTTTTCATGCAGGAATTCAGATGTATAAAATAATACGTGCTGTGAGAATCTGCGTACCTCTGCACACACTGGACACCATGCGTACGCAATGTTTGGAGTCAGTGTGATATGGCAACACTGTCACCGAAAGGCAGAGGTAGAAAATGCAAAACTTTTTAAAGCATATTTACAACTTTCACCCTGAGCGTTCTTTTACGCATTCTTTTACTTTATACATTATAAGAAAACGCTCCAGGACCCTGTTTGTTATAAAACAAAGAGCGATAATGTGCACACTCTCTGAGCGTCAGCTTATACACATGTTGCTGAGGAGAACATTTGACTGCCGTTTTATTTGTTCATTTATTTAACAGAGAGTGGACAGTCTGCCCTCCACATGTATGTATCCACTTTATTCATGGTGAGGTCAGAGAGGGTGACAGACAGATCGGATAACAGTACAGAAGGTGCCGTGGCAGGGGGCGGGGGGCGGGGGGTGTGTCTCGGTAGCCTGTGAGAGCACCGGGAGTATGCTCATTGCCGGCTGCGACGTCGGCGGTTTGAATCCGTTGTCGTATGCCTCTCTCTCTCACTCTCACTCCCATTCTTCCTGTCTCTCTACACTGTGCTGTTGAACAAAGTTGAAAAGCCCTAAAATATGACTTAAAAAAATAAATCATAAATAAAATAAAAGGCCATGGCGGAGAATCAAACTCCCGGCTGTAGTGGGGGGGTGGGGTGTTAGTATACGGGTCGAGAATCTGCTGCCTGTACCACGTGTGTGTCCCCCCCCCCCCCCCCCCCGCAGTCCTGTCCAGCTGGACGTTACCTCCTCGGGACACGGCTGGGCTCTGACCGCTCCAGTTTAAAATCCCCTATGAAAGGACCATGAAAGGGCGACAGTGGCATCGGGGCCATAGCCGCTGGGCAATAGCCGCGGGGAGATAGCCGGCAGCTGCAGCAGCTATTTAATCTCTGCTTAATGTCTACAGCCGTGTGGAATGGAAGTGGCTTTGCCAGTGCTGCTTGGTGTCAGGGAGAGGCGCAAGGCTGAATTTCTAACTCGCTCCTCATTGACGTCTCTCCTCATTCACTTGATGTCAAGGATGGCTCGTTTCTCTGGGCCCCCCCATAGAAATGCAGCTGTTCATGAATGTGATGGACGTGCTTCTGCGTTTTGTTTTTTTTAAGTAATCTTTCGGCATCTCCTCAACTGTGCTATCGATTTTTTTTTGAAGCGTGTGAACAAAAGCTCAGAACTCTGAGATGTTTCTGAAAAACAACAAAAAATTTTTTATAAATAATGTCTTTGGCAGCACTCGTTATTCCCGTTGAGATGTCAATGGCAAGCGCAAGAAATGTTTAAAAAGCAGGGTTTAAAAGCACTCGCAGGCATCCGCTGTGAACCCCGGCCTCCGTGTGCTACTTTCCGGGGGCCTGAACAGCACTGTCTCCAGAGTTTCCCCCGCAGGAGGAGTCGTCTAACCAACTGCCTGCAGGTGTTCATAAAACAGGCTGTGACCCCACCCCACTCCCAAGCCTAGACTGGACATTCAGTTCATTTTACTGCGATGACGGTCAAAAACCCAGACTGAAATCTTTTTTTAAATATTCCAGTCCCAAGTCCACGACTCGCAATTCTACATTTTCTTCAATATACATTCCATTGAGGAAACCAATGAAATCTGACGGGCCCCTATGCACTATCGAAATGTGTTATCTGAGGGAAAGCAGTTCAGGAAAATCCCAGAAGTCCATGTTTCTGTGATGTCACTGAGAGAACAAATCCAGGAAATGCTGTGCATTGTGCCGTGTTTATTCAGCTAGTAGGTACTGTGTAACAAATGCACACGTTATTAATATTCAGCAAACACTGATTACAAATGTTTTATGTTCCTGAAATTAATACTACTAGACGTTGCTTGCCAAATATCTCGGTCTCGGTTGTTTCTCACAATTCAGGGCTGTGCAACATTGCTCTGCCTTCCTCTTTTAATTTGCATTTAGTTCTCTAATGTATTACAAGGGATAAGGCTACTAAGACTTTATATGTAACTTTTAACCAGCATACCACCATTCTGGTCAATTCCATCTTAATTCTGTCAATTCAGTAAATTAATATAAATTCAATTAATTAACTGGAAAGATCTCCACAGAACATTATTGGGGGAGTTTGTTTTTCCCGCCAATTGAAATGGAGTTGACCCTTGAACCCCGGGGTCTGGAGTGAGCAGGTAGGTGTGTGCACTTGTCCCCGAGGTTGACTTTGCGACGCGTGTCTTCCCTCCCAGGAGAACACTAACGTGGACGAGGCGGCCAGGTTCCTGGTGGAGCACATCCTCCTGAACGACAAGGGCCTGCCCTACGAGGAGAGCAACGGCGAGAAGATCAAACTGGACAGGGACGCGGTGGCAGCCGAAAGCAAGTCCGGGTGCTGCTAGCGCTGGGGGTTGGGGGGGTCGGGTGGGCCGTCTCCCGAGAAGCTTGCACGTTTCGTGGACTGTGTTCCGGCACCAGGCCCGCCAACCTTAATCCAGAAAGTTCTCTGAAGAAGTCCACGTCATTCGGTACCAGGTCTCTGGGGTCCACCATGTTGGGCAAGAAATCATTCAAATCCCCCCCACCCCCCCCCCGCTCTAATCACCCCCCCCCGACTCTCTATCACAGTCTTCCATATCTCATTCTGGCACTGTGGTCCAGTTCTTACACATAACCTGCTGTAACCTGTGCACACCGTGTCTACAATGTATGAAGTGTTTTTTTTGTTTGTTTGTTTTTATTTTATTTTATTTTTATTTTTTTTTGGGGTCACTTTCCTATTTCGGTTTGAGGGGCATCGAAGAACATTGCATAGCACTTTTTGGCCAGAGGAGAAACGCCAACAGAGGGTTTTCACAGCTAATATAGTGACACATTTTTATTGCAGTGCTTTTCCCTCTAACTGTGTTTATTAAAAAAACTGTGTTCATATATAGGCTGTCCACGCTGCTCTGTTTAAACACGCTAATCCACTAAATGCGTGCCTGTGTCACATGGTAAGAATTACCTTGGGGACACGAAGGGACGTTAACCAATCACAAAGCAAAAAAATAAATAAAAAAAGGTTTCATACATAGCTCACAGTTTGAGAGTACCAGTTGTGTTAAAGTTAGGTTTCGTTAAAGTCTGCTCCATCATAGCCTGCCAGCCTTTGTCTCACACCGCATGTGGTCAGACAACACTAATATACATTTAAACTAAATAATAATCAGTGGAGGGATAGCTCCATCTCGCAGCCCAGGTCTAACTTCCTGCTTAATATTTGAAGGGAGTTTAACTGATTTTAATCCATTGACCAGAGCCTTTCAAGTTAACAAGTGAAAACCTTTTTTTTTTTTTGGAGGAAAAAAAAAAAAGTAAAGATTTTTAATTGAAGCTCTTGTATTTCAGGGGTAGCCTCTGTATTTTCTAATTTAGATGGTTGAGAGTTTTGTCTGGTAACAGTAAATATTTTATATGGTCTTGACTTTTGCCGTTTCATCCTTCTACTGTTATCTTGTTTGATACCACTGGAAGCAAATACCCTGCTGTTTTTAAGAGTTACCGTATGTATCTTTATATAATTTTTTTCTTTCTTTTGAGACAAATAAATCTAACATTAAGTGGTATTTCAACTGAATTTATTACATTGCTATTAGTCCGAATAATTCTTCCAAAAATGTTGTGATTTGTGAAGCATGCTGTTGTAATATTACATGTAAATTTGACTGTACCGTACGGTCAGCATGGCTTTGATAAAAAATATATATACATATGTGTTGTAACAGTATAGCTATAATGAATTATTGTACGTAATAGAAAAAAATAATTGCATCTCCTCAATTTGTATATATAAAACACCTGAAGCAATGTTGATTTGTCCCCTCAAAAGCGGTCTGTACAAATATATAGTTAATTATTAACTCTAGTGCGAAATCAAAATTTACTGTTGATATAGCTATGTATGGACTGTCCATGTCAAGGGCTGGAAGGTAAAAGAAAAACCGGCATTGCCCCAGTAGTCAGCCAGTTTTTAAACGATTCACTTCTTGTTCTGTATTTAAAAAAACGACGGCGTCGACTCCCACTTTGAAGTCACACACACGCACACGCACACACACTCATTTTGATGGCAGAACTGAATTCAGAGGCAGAGAACAGTTAGTCTTCTGCGTTCACCCACAGTTGTTGATCAAAATGCTTGTCTTCTGTGTGAATCTGGTGAACTCCACATTACTATGGAAACATTTATTTATTTATTTTTAAATGTAAGCAGTGCTTTTGCTTCATAGTGCCACTCGGTATGCACCTCACATCGGTTGTTACCATTGACAACCATAGCAACCAATATGAGCGCCGTTTGTTAGTGCAAAGAACTGTACTTTTTGTGATGTGGCATTCCTGATTGGAACAGAACAGAAATTCCCTTGGAATTTCCAGACAATAGCGCAAGCTTAATAAGCCTGTTAAAAACTTTGATGCATCTCTGCTCTGCTGTTTACACGTTTCAAAATTGATTAGGTATTGCGTAAATTTGAATGATTAGTATTGTAGTCAATATTGTATTAAGCTGCACTTGGCTGCCCTTGAATCCAGGAACGAACCCTGTCCTACCACCCTTAGTCACGATATATGATACTACATGGATTTAATAAATTAAATACTTAATTTGCTCTTGTGTATGCCAGGTACACCTCAGTCATGGTTTATTTGCTTTTCATTTTCATTTGGCCGCCAATTTACACCCAAAAAAAAAACCGGGAGGTGAGATAAGTGTGTAATCAACCCGTTTAAAGGAAAGATTTAAGTGTTGAGTAGCAACCAAAACCATCAGACTGCAGCCCTCTGGGACTAGGGTTGAATATCCCTGAGCTGCAGGATGTTGTTCACATGGCAACTGGTTGCTGAGATATAAAGTTCTGTAGTGATGCTATGATAGAATGTTTTGTCATTTTTGCTGAGAATCTAACATTAAATAGTATAAATGTAGCATTAATAGAGGATAACAGAACGTATATAATACCAAAGTGCGAGTAACGAGTAAAGTGAAGATAATGCCTGTTTTTTTATTAGCAGGATCAATGTGGTCGTCTCCGTCACAGAAATAGAGGAATTTTTGCTCATAGTTACGATGTGTGTGAGCTCTCTTTGGAAGCTCTCATCCCATCCTGTGATCGCTGTGTACACGGCTACCAAAGATTTACTATTTACAAAATGATAATACTAATAGTTACTTAGCAATTATGTAAGTGAGCGTATTCTGAAATAGGTTCTTGCATTTGTACTGGAAAATGTTTAAAGATGGCCGCCTTTTTCCCACATTACCCATTTCTTATAGAATGGGCTGTTTTTTTCTTTCTTTTGCTAGCTTGTCTGTGTGTCTCACAAAGCTCTCATTCTGTCAGTCATTTTGCTTCTTAGTTTTTAGCGAACGAAACGCCCGTTTGACTCTTCTTCATTTTTGCCTGTCAAACTGGGATTTACTGACGGTTTCAGCAAGAGGTCTTGGGTCCAGTAAGCTAATATTTCTACCGATTTTAATTGGTCAAGATGGTTTACATGTGCAAAAACCTATTGCGTATTCTAATATATATGTATTAACTCTTGGCCTTACTATGGAGTTCATTTATGATATTTAACTCCAATACACTTCTGGGGGGGGGAAAAAACTTATGTTATTTTTGATTTTTCTCATTGTTTACTTTTGCCCTGAAGCTTTGTCTATCTGGGTTTGCAGGTTTTTTCCTCCGAAAACGTTTACTGTTTGCTTGTTGGTACACTTGGTAATATGTCTTTGTACAAATGGGCTCGAAATGTTTTAAGTATTAAAGCCAGCTACAAAAGCACTCCACTCTGTGGCATTAGATTTGTTTTTAAAGGTAAAATAAATTCAACTTGTACATCGAAGTGGCATATTGCTGTTTTCTTCCAACATCATCATGTCCACCCATATTTTCTGTGTGTGTGTGTGTGTGTGTGTGTGTGTGCGCGTGCGCGTGCGCGCGCGTGTGTGTGTCTGTGTGTGTGTGTGTCTGCAGTCATACTGGGTTTGTCTGGGTTGTTATTTCTTAGGATATTACATAGTTAACCAAGCCAAGCAATAAGAAAATGTTCCTCCTGAACTACCTTGAAATGTACAAAACTGTAACTGGAAAGCTAAAATCCCAAAATTCACTGTATTCTGTATGTAGGAGTCCCTATAGACCTTGTAGTGTGATAATCAATCAATCAACTTTATTGTCCTTGACATGGAATTCATTGTGTAGCCAATGCACTTCAAAATAACAAACAATAAAAAAAGATATAAAACACAGACTATAAAAAATACATTGGAACTGTACAACCAGCATAGAAACTCACCCATGCTTGTAGAATTCTACTGTACTCTTCTAAGTCTTTCTTGCCAGGAAATTAACTAAATGTAATATAAGAGT
Organism: Synaphobranchus kaupii; assembly: GCA_029718625.1. Classification (NCBI taxonomy): domain Eukaryota; kingdom Metazoa; phylum Chordata; class Actinopteri; order Anguilliformes; family Synaphobranchidae; genus Synaphobranchus; species Synaphobranchus kaupii. The sequence goes on along the minus strand of CM056381.1, from coordinate 8,771,119 downwards.
ACAATGTTTTAAAATGACTTTTTCCATTTGTTTCGGTTTAGGTAGCTAAAAAGTGTTTGTTTACAGCTTGTTTTGTCCACTGGTTTTGTTCAACTACTGACTTCTTTCAGTTTTGAAATTTGGAAATTGTTTTGGAATCAATTGTAAAGTGGACCTTTTCTGGAAGGTGGCTTTCTGAACTATACACCAAAACAAGAGGCCCCATTTAAAGGCGTACGGTTCAGTGCATGAATCCATTTTAATGCTTCGTATAACTCTGTTGAGTCGCTTTAAATAATGGTCAGGGACCCTGATTTATAATATAATGTGGGAATATTGCTGTTGTATGGAGGTACTTAACCTGAAATACCTTAATAAAATATTAATCTGTATAAATGGCGAGTGTGTAAAACTACAAAGATGGGGAATGGGGAGGGCTGTACAGCAGATGCATAATTTAGACGCTGATATGTTTGTAGAGATAAACTGCAATTGAATCTGCTCCAATTTACTGGCAAGTATTACCAGTTATACACTGTTACGTATCGGCTCCAAGTACACATGGGTCGCCGGAAAGGCAATGCAGGCACTCATTTTACAAAAAAGAATAAATTAATTCTCTCTAAATTGCATTTTATATTGACTCGAGATGATTGCAACGGCGTGTAGTACCCCCCTGTCCCGCTTCCTTGTGAATGTATGAGCCCAGAGTTCTCAAAATAAGCCAAGTCAAAGGTTCCTCTGTGATCATATCTCACAGTACAGGGGTGCACCCCGGCTTCCATTTTGTGCCAACCGTCCTTAATTATTTAATTCACTAAATCATTTACTTCATCTGAACGATAATCGTGAACTACTCTGATGGAACTGCAAATGTATCCTCGGTGGACACGTTTTAGTGTGGACTGACTCTGACTACAGGAGTGGACCCGCGCTGGTGTGCAGTGCTCTTTAGAAAACGAAGACCGCTGTAATTGGTTAGAGAAAAAAAAGCGTCCACCAGCATACACACCAGCCTCCCTCGGGACCAAAGTTGCACACCTCTATCATATTGTATCTCCTGTACACCATGCCTGCTCTGAACGGTCAGGGTGAAGTCAGTGTTAACGGGCTGGTGGTGCAGAAATAGGAGGTATATGATGCATTCTCTCCATGTACGGTATATGAAATCAACAATCTTCTGAGGTTAATGGCGCTCCTGAGTCAAAATGAATCTAATGCTCACAGACTAAACTACGCCATTTTATCAGGAACAAGTGAGGTGAGATGTGATGCTCAGCCGTACCTGCCCAGGATACAAGAAGCGCACACCGCTGTGAGTGTCCTTATTTTAATGTTCCTCTCTTCTATCTATTCCTCTCTACCCCCCCCCCCCCCCCCCCCCTCCCCCTCTCACCCTCTCTCTCACACACACACGTGCTTTATTACCGAATCTATCTAGGTTTAACTTCACAGCTCTGTCTCCGAGGAGCAGCCGGTGGACAAGGCTGCCTTTCAGCTCTTCTTCTGTTGTTCTGTGTTGTGTGGTAGTGAAGCCAGGACATGTGTTGCCACTTATGCTGTTGTGTGATAGTCATCAGACCCCCCCCCCACCCCTAGCTCGTGCTCCTCCATACACTCATCATTAACAGGAAGCAACGCCCAACACAATGGGAAGAGCTGTCTTGTAACTCTTCCCCGACGACCCTCGACCTCAAACAGATCCTCATTCCCTGCGAGCGAGGCTTACTCCTCCCGCTTCACGCTTGGCCCTTTGGAAAACGCACTGCAGTCATTTCGGGATAGGAGGGCGGTTTCTTCTGTCCCAAGGCCTGATGTTATTTACGAGCGCTCAACTGCTGTTGACCTTTCATTCCTGCGCCTGTTGTATCAGTCAATGGATCCGACAGAAGAGACACAGTAAACTCAGTCAGAGCCTGACAAAAACCCTGGGGTTTCAGTGGCCCTAAACGAGGATGTCGTTGTGGCCACCAAAGTGGCCAGACATAAATCACTAAATCACTTTTAAAAAAAGGTTGTTTTTTTTATTACTTGAATTGTGTGGCCCAGGGATGGTTGTTGTGGCCTTACATGACTAAACTGAGTATGCCAGCGGCCGGCTAAGTCACAATAGGTTTTAAATGTGAAAAAGCCAAGTTTACCCACACAAAGCATATGCTCTCTTTATACCTGAAAAAAACACAGCTCCATAAAATCTGTCTCTGGTATTTCTCGTATCGAAATGATGCCGTGTTACAACTAAACGTTTGCACATACAGTATGTTTCACAGAAAATTAAAGTTTAACTTGCCTTAATGGGCTTGTTTTATTGTCACACAGGAAATTGGCGCTCTTATACGCAATTCCATCATTTTTATCTGTTATTCAACAAGACAGCCGATGACATTTGTTTCTCCGAGTCACCATGACATTAGTACTTTACCTCATATGATCGTTAAAGAAGCACTCATAAAAAACGAACCTTGATTAACGAGTGCATCAGACTGGCAAAAGCTAGGGGGGTTGGCTGTCCAAAGGACTCGCAATCACAATCATAACCAATTTACTATTCTTCAGAGATAATCTCAGCAATCAAGAGGTCATTTTGTAGGAAAAATATAATTTTTACCAGAAAAAAAAAACAGTAGGGTATTCAAATTCCACGGACAGATATATCGCCTTGTTCTCAGACGTTACTAGCGTAGCAGTCAGAGACTTGATCAGTGGACGCTAATGGAACACGATGCTCAGTCTATTTCAAAACCTTTAGGGCCGTCAAGCTTTCATCAGACAAAGGTAGCCTATTTTCAATGTAACCTGGAATATAGGACAAATCAATGCATTCACAAGAGTCCGATGTGTAAATTTTAAGTTGTAAAATGTTTGTTTGTATTATCAGAATGGTTGAAAATATTATTTAAATTTAAATGGATGTGTTTGATTGGCTGTCTACAGGCCTACTGCCACTATCTGCGCTCACGATCTTCAAATGACAATTCAATTAGGCCTAGGCCTACATTAAATTAAATCATAAATCCAATTGTTAAACGGAGCCCATTTAAAGAGCCGTTTTCCTGATTTATTTGTATGTTTGTGCATGTTTAAAGTGCTTGCTTTAGCTTGGATGCTGTGAAATGACACGTTACACTGCTGGAAGATGTAACAGCGAGAAACTAACCCACAGGATGGATTCATCAGATAAAAAAATGTGAGCTTTCCAAGTGACCTACATTTAAAAAATATATATTATTTTGATGATATGGGCTGTTTTAAAATCTCTGGAGGTGTTAACAGAATCTCATTAAGCAGCAGGTAGCTAACCGCTTGTTCGTTAATTTGCATATTCTCTCATCTTAACCGGTTTTATAGCCTACGAATGCATTGAATATAATTCCGTCCAGATGACATACGAACATTTGCGAACAGTCTGTAAATCTACTAGGGCTGAGACCCGGGAAGCTGGAACACTGTTTCCCCTCCCAGGTTTAGTTGCCTAGCAACGATGCAAACTTTCACAAGCTTCTAGCAATTAAACAGGTGTGCACAACTGCAAGCGGCGTGCAACTGACTTTCTCACTCCCTTTACTATTCACGAATTTTTAAATCGGTGAAAGCAATATTTCTGCGATGTCGAGTGCATCGCCAAAGAAAAGGGGCTCCAACAGCCGAGTCGCATCATCTCAAGGACAGACACAGAGCAAAGAGTAAGGCGCTTCCTCAAGTTAAGCTAAACATATTGAAGTTAACTAGCTAGTGAGCTACAGTAGGTATACATCTGGTTATCACACATCCGCTGGTGATAGCTTGTTAACATGAAATATGTTAGTGAGCTTAAACTTTTTATTTTATTTTAAGACGTGTTATTAGCCTACTGTTTATGGCAACAAGCGCGCCTCTTGAATTGAGATGTTGCCAAATAGCGCAATTGAGATGTTGCCAAATAGCTATGCTATTATGTTAATATTGTAAGATCTGGGTAGGTGTCCTATCAGAATACCCCAGGAATCAATGTCCGTTTTTTGTCTTGAAATCTAAACCCTCCTTTTTATTGTTGTAGCCTAGGCTACTCTGGGTACAGGGAATCATCTCACTAACACAAATTAAAAGGTGTCATCGAGTGTCAGCTACAGTAGCTCGAAGTTATCGAAGAATCCGACTAGTCGACTTTCCCCGCGTGCACTGTTTTGTGTGTTTTAGTTGGCGTGGATTAAACAAATTTGATAGCTATATAAGGATATGAAAGACATAAATACATAACCAAAAGGGGAAAACAAAAGCAGTACTGCAGCCCCTGTGATAATGTGAAGTAAACTATAAAACCTTCGTGAGCACCGGTGTTTGCTGTGCACTCCACAGTTCGCAGCGGTGCGTTTGGTTCCCGTTTTTAATGTGTTGACTCCTGTCCTTGCGGGACGATAGAACAGCGTCACTGGTGGCCAGTGGTTCGGACGGTCCCGGGGAAAGCAGAAGGACCAAGTTTCCAATCTGGCCAGAGTGGAGCGATGCAGAGGTCAACGCAGAGAAATGGGAAGTAGCCAAGGGATCTAAAGATGGAAAAGCTGGGAAAAGCCCGTCTGTCGTGAGTACTACAGAAATAAACGTTTTCAGAACCCCCCAAAATGCAGTATCTGAATTAAGTTCCGTATCGGAATTAAGTGTAGCCTACTCTAGGAAAAATGTAATCTAATTAATTCATATTTATAACATGGACACAGGAGATTTAAAAAACGCCACTGAAATTGTGGCCTTGTTGCCTTTACTCAGGGCGCAATCACAATACATGTGAAAAATAAAAGGTGCGGAAGGTTGTAAAATAAAAATATATTTGATGTTTGTGGCACCCGTAGTGGTAAATATTACGTGCGCTGTGATTGGACGGGACAGTAAAGTGGTATGGAACTACAGTGTGGTTTAGACGTGAGATTTTTATTTAATATTACATTGTTCTTGAATGCTGAATGAGAGACATGGGCAGTGTATAGGCTTACCTGTCTTATCTTTAGCTGTCTGAATGGTAATGTAAGCTGCTCTTGTCTTATACGAATTCACAGCCATTCTTTGAGGACCCTGAGGGAAAAATTGAGTTGCCACCATCGCTGAAGGTTCATTCATGGAAGCGCCCTTTGGAATATATACTCGCGAAGGTGAGGTAGATGGATACTATAGCTTTGTGAATCCCAACATACCAACCATTTCCAGTCTTGCAAATGCCTGCTTCACAGGGAGAAGGGAAAAACTACACTGACTGAGTCTATAATGTATAATTCTTTATCTTCTGAATAACTTTAAATAATAGAAATGGAAAAATAGACATGGATTTCCCTCGTATAGCAACCAGTTGGGTAAAAACAGAGATGGGTAGGATTTATGTAATTGAGTAACTACATCCAGATTTGCACTCAGTGTTTTTAGTAAAAAAGAATTTTCTGACATTTTGGCAATTGGCTACCTGTCCAGAGTGTCGTCAAAGGTGTACAAGCTAATTAGAGATGAACTACTAGCAAACCCTCTGTTTTATACTGTATAACTGTCATTGTGCAATATATTTCCAATAGTGTTATTATCATTCTGTAGAGCTGCTAGGTCATGCTTGCCGGCTGTCTTGTGCTGATGTGTTATAATTGCACGCGACTGTCCATCGTCTGTGAAACTTCCTGAGTAATTCTACTCAATGATTCGGCACTAGCGACTATTAGCACGGGTCATGGGATGTCTAATAGACCATCAAAGTGTTCACTAATGCAATTAAAGGCTGCAAAATTCATTGCGACGCCATCAGCAGAACTGCGATTTTTCATGCACTGATCATTCAATTATGAATCAGCAATATTGAGTCAAACTGATGGAGTGAGAAGGGTAGAGAGGTGGGTGTGGTTACTGTTACGCCGGGCCAATCAGACGCCTCACTCACTTATGCAGAGGAGAACGACCCAGAGCTGCTCACCAGTTATTTGTGGAGAAATTAATTCAGATTTGATTAGTGATTCACCAAGTCCATTAACTCTCCCTAACTAAATATTCATGCTTTCTCTGAAGAGTTGCATATGGCAGGCCTGGAGATTAATGATTTCAGATTTCATGAAGCTTAAAGCTGTATGAACTTTAATTTTCACTTATGTGATTATTAATATATTGTCTTATTAATGAAACACATACTTTACTTTTTGTATTAATTCCTCCGAGCCAACATATTGTAGTCGTGGTGATTATTTGGTGTCTTAAAGAATGCAAATAAGGACAAAAGGAGAAGCATTTGTTATGCATTTGATGGCAGGTTCCTGATTTGAAGCATTTGTTATGCAGGTTCCTGTTGTAGTGGAGAATGAAACTGCCTTTGACCTTGTGTCAGCAAATGACCATCTGCTTTCGAGTGAGGTAAGTGCGATAGTGATCTTTAATCTGTGCATTTATTAACCTTTCCCTTTTCCATTCATTACATCAGTAATGGTGCTGTCATTCGTCAGGGGCTAATTATTGTTGACCAATGGGAACATTTAAATGGAATGTTTGGGTATCATTTAGATCCGAATTCAAATGGAATGTTTGGATATCATCATTTAGATAAAAATATCACAGAGTAAAATAAAAACCGTCTAATTGTGTTTTAGAAAGTGAAATGTACTGTGACTATATTGTATGATTTGCTTGGGGACAGGGAACAGAAACCACACGGACTGAATAGACAGCTTTCTCTGACTTCACAAAACATGAGATTTAATTTACCTCCTCCCCACCCCCCCACCCTCTCCCCAATAGCTTATACGGTGGATAATCAGTGAAATATACATTGTTTGGACGATCTGCAATGGAAGTACTACTGCGGACAAACTGGTTTCTCCGGAGTCTCCCAGTACAAGATGGAGGCCATGGGAGCACATCTACTCTCTGTGCAAAGTCTCTAAAGGCCACATGCCCCTCTACAACGTCCATGGGAAGTACGTGGTTAAACTCTACTGGATGGTGAGTCACGCAAGAAAACTCACCGATGTTTTGGCTAATCTGTGCGGGATTAATCTGCCCATTGTTTTTGATGTTTGTCCCTGGGTTGCTAACTAGAAAATGTGCTCTCGCAGTCACATTTTCATTTTCATCCGCATTCAGGTGAGTTCCTCATGGGGCACATGTGTTTTCAGCGAGAGAGGCCTGGGAATGCCATCCCTACTTACGGAAATCTTTTTTATAAAGAGGGAAGAATGTGGTACATGTGGTAGGGCGGCACGGTGGTGCAGTGGTTAGCACTGTCGCCTCACAGCAAGAAGGTACCGAGTTTGAATCCCGGCCGAGGGCCTTTCTGTGTGGAGTTTGCATGTTCTCCCCGTGTCCGCGTGGGTTTCCTCCGGGTACTCCGGTTTCCTCCCACAGTCCAAAGACATGCAGGTTAGGCTAATTGGAGACTCAAAATTGCCCATAGGTATGAGTGTGTGAGTGAATGGTGTGTGTGCCCTGTGATGGATTGGCGGCCTGTCCAGGGTGTATTCCTGCCTCTCGCCCGATGCATGCTGGGATAGGCTCCAGCACCCCCCGTGACCCTGACCAGGAATAAGCGGGTTAATGGATAATGGATGGATGGATGGAGAAGAATGTGTTCATCATCCATTTTATACCGTAACGGTTTCAGATTGTGCGAGTTGAAGTAGATCTCGGTACTCCTGCATGCATACGTACGCGTAGGTTTGGGGGAGCGACAGGGAGCCATGTTGTCCCCAATATTTTCACATGAATTAATTGCTAGACTAGCCAGTATGCTTTTGAAACTTGACGTTTGACTACGCAAGACTAGGTGGTCCGGCAGTGTCTCCCCCAGAGTTGAAATGAAGCCTACGCCTTATGCCTGCCCGAAATCCTCAGAGCTTGGGCTAATAAATAGAACAGCCTGGCTAATTAACTGTGAAAGGGCTTAGGGTCTAGTCACATGACACCCTGCCAGATGTGCTGCAGGGCCTGTGTCCGGTCCATTTCAGTTCGGTCAAATCAGGAACTTAATTGAAATTCAATTCATAAAGTGAGAAAAATCTCCACAAACTGTTATTTTTTTCAGTTTAGTTCAATTAATTTTTTGCAATTGACTGAATTTAACCGGAATTGAACCGTAAACCCACCTGTGGGTTTCCTCAGTTGAGATTTCTTGGAAAAGGAAAGCGTAACCAGAATTTGGGAGGCTTCCTTTCAAAAAACAAAAAAATTGACGATACTTAACCATTCGCCTCTTTTAAAAACCATATCGGTCTCGGTTTTCACACTCGGCACGTACTACAATTCATAGCACTTGAAAGGCGCACTCTGTCTCTCTCTCTCTCTCAGCTCAATTGGGGACAAGGTAATGAAAAAAGCACCTTTTTGTTTTATCCATAATATTACAGTGCGATGCTAATTAGCGCATAATAATTTTTATGCTTCAGAAATACATTAAGAGGATTTTGTACAATAGCCCACATTTATGCTTCAGTGATAAATACTCTGCTCTCAATGAGATGCATTTCCTGCTAAATGAGGCGCAGCTGTGTACTGGCTGCAGTACCGATGCAGTACCGGCAACTCGGAGGTGAACATACACGTCCAACAGCTGGGGCGGAGAGACGCAACGTTCCGACAGGTGGGGCGGAGAGACGCAACGTTCCGTCAGGTGGGGCGGAGAGACGCAACGTTGCGTCAGGTGGGGCAGAGAGACGCAACATTCCGTCAGGTGAGGTGGAGAGAGCGAGAGACACGACAGTGTGGAGCGTCCGTAATGAAGCTGGCTCCTCCCTCCTTGGGTGCGATCAGTGGCAGCTGCAAAGGGTTGCCAGTTGATGAGAGCCAAAATGGGGAGGTGGGGGGGGGGGGGTATTTTTAAATAAAGGTTATTTACACAGGGTAGAAATACTCTCCCATTTGGTTAGTCTCATCATATGTATTAAAATGTGACTCAGAAATATAAACGCCAGTGCTGTTGCGTTCAGCAGACACCAAAATTAATTCACCGACCTGTCAACGGCAGTGTAGTATAATGGTTAAGGAACTGGCCTTGTAACCAAAAGGTTGCAGGTTCGATTCCCAGGTAGGACACTGCCGTTGTACCCTTGAGCAAGGTACTTATCCTGAATCGCTTCAGTATATATCCAGCTGTATAAATGGATAATACGTAAAAGAAAAATGCTAAAAAAAAAAGGTTGTGTAAGTCGCTCTGGATAAGAGCGTCTGCTAAATGCCTGTAATGTAATGTAATGTAATGTCAACCTGACAAAAAAAAAAACAGCTCACATTTACTGTGTGTGTACAGTAAGTCAATGCTAAGGACATTTACTGTGTGTGTACAGTAAGTCAATGCTAAGGACATTTACTATGTGTGTACAGTAAGTCAATGCTAAGGATAGAAGTCGGTTGAATTCCAGCCATTAAATTTTAGTAACTGGATCTGAGACGGAAAAGGAAAGAAAGTCCTGCTTCTTGCAACCTGGGTGCTGCTGTGTGATTTTTATCTATTCATATTGTGACCCGAGGTGTGCATCCCTGCATCTCAAACGTGGGCGCAGGGTGAAATTTAATTTGCCTTCTGTGTCAACATGCCCATAGATGCACAACCAAAGCTTTATTCATTTTTTTCCCTCAGGGGGAGAGGTCCAAGAAATATGCATGCTCTAAATAACAAAATGTTGGCATATTAAATCTTTTTACGTGAAACAAAAGGCCAAAATACTGCCTTCATCTGCATATGGGAAAGTCGAGTGCACATAAATCAAAGAAATTAAACTCAAAGTGGAGTAACTTCTGGAATAAATGCAGGGTATAAATTGTGACCTGCGCAAAATTAGTTTTCTTTTTGAATTCCTTCATCTGTATTTGCTTTTAATGAGTGCCCAAAGACAAATTTCAGGAGAAATGGGATTGAAAATAAAATATACTTTTTGCTAGGATATCAATTATATCAAAATGCGTCGTTATGATATCAACATTTTTTTGTTTATTTTGTTTAATAGGACAGCCTTTTGAATTTGTGCCAATACCAACAACAAAAAGGTAGCTTCACTGCAGATGGTTTTGGTATCATCCACAAAGTGTTTTTATTTCAGTTCTGCTTGGGCTATGGCAACAGAACTAGAGTCCCCCGAGCATCTCTGAGGATCCATAGGCCTGTGGATCACAATCCAGAATCTGGCCCAGCAAGTTCTGCGTTTGATAAAATATTTTTCATTCTTTGTGTGTTCGCTGTAAAGACCTACCACAGGTGATGTTCCATCTCAGGGGGCCAATCCTGTACACTGGCAGATTTCCAATACAAAAATAAATAGATACATTTTTGCTCTGTTTCCAGGGGGGTATTCCACAGAGCAGGATAACCGTGTTAGCTGGATAACTGCACTGAGTAAAACCCAGAACTCCCAAATCTGGAGCATGGACAGTTCCAGCTCTTTTTACTCCGTTCAGCTATCCAGCTAACTCAGTAATCCTGCTTTCTGCGTCGCTAACCTCCGTAATCCTGGTTTCTGGAACGGCCCCCCAGATCTCTTGGTAAGAGTGTACAGTCTCACTTCATGTTGAGTAGCAGTGCCAACCCGTAGAACAGTCCACATCTTGCAGTATGAATTCATCATGCGATTACTCTGACGGGCCTCACTGTCCCCCAGCAACGACTGTGAAGTATTCTTTTGTCAAGCACGTATGAATGTACTGCCACTAGACGAAAGTGCGGCATGCCTCTAAACCCTCGACTCCCCACAGTTAGTAATTGATTTTAATATCGAAATAATGTTTTGTTACTAAAGATCACACATTTCGTGTTTTATTTGATGTTAACAGAAATGCTATCTAAAAGCAAAAGAAAATTGACACATTGCGGCCTTTCCCGCCGCCCAATTTTACCGTTAAAAGGCTAAGAGGCTACACAAATTGGCTTTGAATATTCTCAGAAAATTCGACCGAGTCAAGTTGCCACTGGTGATGTCACAGCTGCGAGTTTTTTTATTCTAGACCACGGGTGTCACACTCTACTCAGGGAGGGTCGCAGTGTCTGCTGGTTTTTGGTGCATTTCAGCACAAGTGATTAATTGAAGTCATTGATTGGCTAATAATGAGTCCACACGCCTCCATCCCAAGCTTTCATTGGCTGCTGATGGAAAGCAAACCACAGACACTGCGGCCGTGCAAGAATTAGATCTGACACTCCTGTTCTTGGCCAAGGATTTTAATGCTGACGCACCCACATTCATGGCCATCTGTAGGGATACCTGTAGCTGCTTAAAATAAAAGAAACAGCTGAGTGAGGAATTTTCAATGCAGGTATCCTGGAAAAGAGCAGCTACTCAAGGAGTTCTCAGACACTGTACTAAGTTTATACTCTCTCTTTGTGTCAGTCTAACCGTAAGAGTAAAGCGGTCTCATGAACGGGCGACAAAATCCCTTTGGTGTTTTGAGCTTTTCTCACCATTCAAAAAATTTTTTGATTTTTGAATTAAATGATTAATGTACATTGCACAGTAGTATCAGTATCAGGTATCAGAAAATACCATATAGTTCTGGCCCAGAAGAAAGTACTGCTTAGAAAAAGCACTCCAGAGGCAGCTGCAAGAATTTGCCATTTTTAATGAATAAAAGGTAAAACATATGTATATCCAGTTTATACAAGGAGAGGAAAAGACACGTGAATATGAGTGGATGGAAAAGACTGAGCCAACGTCCTGTTTGAACGCTCCTGGGGATTTACGCATGTACAAATAATGCATCAGGGGGTGTAGCACTAAATTATGGGCTCTGTGCAAATACAGTCTCTGTGGACCACCCTCACCAAAGCAAACGTTTTAGTCCCGGCCTTCTGAGCCCCGCCCCCCAGCCTTGGGGCCTTGAGTAGTCAGCTCCACCCCTCCCCCGCCCCCCCCCCCCCCCCCCCCCCCCCCCCCCCCCCCCCCCCACTCCCATGCCCATGCGATGCTTCAGAAGGGCAGGAAGACCAAGTGGGTCAAAATGTCTTCCGTTTAAACGCTCCGCGCATTTAAACTGTGTACAGGGTAGTTCATCCTTTCCTCTCCTTAAATGATGTTACTGCACCAAGTCCATAATTTGCATGAAAAAATATCTAATGACTTGTCCATACCATGGCTTGTACGTTCTAAGAGGATGAAGCTCACTCTGCTAATCCGTTGTATTTTCCGATTGGCACGTGGGTTCATATTTTAATACCCCCCCCCCCGCCCCTACTCCTCCTCCTCCTCCTCCTCCTCCTCAATCCCTAGGGCTGTTGGAGAAAGATCACCGTCGACGACTCCCTGCCCTTTGACCAGGAAAACAACATGCTTCTCCCAGCTACAACCGTCCAGGCAGAACTGTGGCCCATGTTGCTGGCTAAAGCCATCATTAAGCTCTCAAACACTGAGTAAGTAGTTCTCCCGCTGTATCTTGGTAAGTGCCCGCCTTGTAATATGATTACGTTCAGAAGAAGACATACACTATCTAGTTGTAGTTACACAGAAGAATGCAGTCAATTTTTTAAATGAGATGATGAGGGCTCTTTTAAACAGAGACAACGTTGTTGTTTTTTTTACTAAGGTCAGGAGGTAAATTTCATTAAAGAGACAAACAATGCTTTGCTGGTATTCTTTATAGCTCCATAATACGTAAATGCTTTCAGCACAACAGTACACAAAGGCACATACAGTGCAAGGAAATCCTAAACGTGGTTCAACGCCATACAGTGTGAAAACGTCCCGTTTCCTTTTTTTTTGGCCTATATTTTTGCCAATAAATATACGTCCTTCAGTTAATTTGCCCTAATATTTTTGTTGCCCAATCCTGCTCCCGAACGGAACCCGCAGTTTGGTGTGCATTGTGTGTGTACTGTACCCTGTGTACAATTCATGCCGGGCCTGGAAAATTCCCAGGAACGTTTGGAATTTACGCTTGTACAGTTCCGTTCTGTGTTGCATGTTGTTTCTGATCATTCCGATCTCCGGAACAACTTTGCTTGTAGGAATAACCTTCAGAGATACAGCACAAAAGTTTTTTTTGTTTTTTTTATATACAGTATAATGCAAGTGTCTTGGATGACAAAAATATGTTGCAGTGAAAATTATATATTTTTTTCAAAACTGTTTTTACTTATTTATTTTATTTTTCATTGAATGTCCCTTCTAGTTTATGTTTCAGCATAGGGGAACATGTTTGTTTCTTGACATTAAGACTCGGTAGGATATTTGCCATGTTATTGAAAGAAAAGGGGACCAAGGTTATTGTAATGCAGTGTTGTATGTTATGTTACAGTATGTTCAAGTGTTTATTTTCCTTTTTTATTTTGAAATATGGACGGTGATGGTGCATTAATAGCATGCTGTTGAAATCATTTCATAACACATGAACAACAAGCGCAATTAAGTTTCAGTTTTTTTTTTCTGTAAATAAAACTGGACATGCTGAAATATGATCTCCAGGGACATAACTAGCTAAACTGCCATCTGGTTTATAAACTTGACACGCAGGAAAACAAAAACACCAGAAGAAGAAATTTACCCAGCCCCTCCCTCTCCACTGCAGTATATGAAAGACTGCTCTCTTCAATTTTATTGCCAATTCAAGTATCAAGCAGCCAATGCAATTTGTCTTTTTTAGGTATGGCCATCTGATTCACATTAGTCAGGCAGTAAACATTTCTCTTGTTAAAAAAAAAGAAAAAAGAAATCGTACAAAAAAAACCAACAACTTTGATTATTGCGAAAGTGAGAAACCGACCTGAGCAGCGCGTGTTTGCGGTAATTGGTTTATTCCCTCGTGCGAACGCGACCCGTTTCCCAGCGCTGCTGCTAGGTTACCGAACCGCGCTAAAAGCCGGCTCGTTTGTGGACTCGTCAGCGGCGGTAACGACCTGACCGCGCGCTAATTGTGCTTTCCCCCCGCAGTGTCAACCTGCAGCGGTGGAGGGAGCTGGGAGAATTTACAGTCACGCACGCCCTCACTGGCTGGAGCCCTGAGCTTATCCCTCTGCAGTACGTCCGTTTGCTTCTCTTTTTAAACACTTTACTCCATCATTAATGTTATACTATGCCCCTCACTGATTACAGGGAAGGTACTGTCTCTCACATGCTTACGCATAGGAGGAATAGGTAGCATTTGAACATGGGATTGTTAACAAATGCTCTCTTTGCCCTCAGGTCTGAAGAAGGCCTTTGAGACAGACTTGTAGCTGTGAATGTGTACTGCGTAAAAATTAAATGGCTGAACTTAAGTGTTTTATATTAAGTTTTTTATTAACTGTTTATTATTTATGTTCTCGTAGTTTTATTTTTTTTTGTTGCCATAAACTAAAATATTTTTCCACACTGCTTCAAAAAAAATTATACCGTGTATTTTTCCCCAACAATTTTGAGATGCCAGGTGTGTGGCTTGAAGCCCCTGCAGTTTGAAGCTTAGCTGTGTGAGGAACCTTGTAGCTGAAGTGCGTGCCTTCCCACCCTCTGGGGACTGCCGTACCAAACTGCAGCTCATGTGGTACCCGAGGAGAGCTAGCATCAGTCAGAGGGCATATGTCACCCTGGCACCAAGCATCCTGTGGGTGCCTGGCACCCTGTTAAGATGAACCCCAGCTTTGATGCACCCCACTGGGGCGAGACAAAGTCAGTTATGTGGCGCTGCAGCAGACTCCCGGTAATAGAGTCATCCAGTGACCAGGGTCCCATCTTTGAAGTTGAGGCTAATGTGTCCATCCTGCACCAGTACTTACTGTTATGAAAGGGCATCACAGATGGAACAAACCATTTTTGACTAAAATAGAGGACGTCCCACCTAGCATGGGGCTGTTGGGGACCCTAGCCAATTGGTTAAGGGGGTAAGTTGTACAGTTGTATCATGTACCTGATAAAATCTCTTTTCACATGTCAAGACCTGTAAAGTCTGACTCCTAATAGACAATGTTTGCTTTTTAAAATGACCCCAGTCAGGGAGGCTGAGTCTTAAACTGTCGGCCATCTTCCTTGAACAAAAACACAGATCACCGCTGTAATTCCAGTTTATAATATCCACATTAGTAATGCACATTGTTGTTGCCACGTGGATGTCCATAGCAACAGCATGTGTTGCTGCAGAATTCTGGTAGTGGGAGTGCTAGAATGGCACAGTATGTTCGTCATTAAGTGTTTAAGATATACTGTAATGCGATTTATTTGAATCCCCTTACAGACAGACTTTGTACTTTTTAGAGACACGGTGACCTCCGATTCTACGTGTGAATGTTGCGTTCTCTTGATGAGGGGAAAACAAATCGAATCTTGCTTGAGAAGTTTAAACGCATTTTTTTTAAAATTGGCCTTCGGACTTCGTATCAGTTCCTTCTGCCAACAGAGATTGTAATGTATTCCGCGGCGCCTCAGCGCAGTATGAATCTGTAAAGGCAGGCTCAGGTTTCAGAAGTGCGCGGGTGTGCTTGTGGGACTCTGCGCTGTGGTTTTTGTTCGTTTTACACACCGCGCTTCGGTGGGCTGCCTTGTTTAGCGGGCACCCCTGGAGACGTGGACTCGGAGCGGCCGTTCGTCTCAGTACGTGCAATACCTTTTTCTTAAAACAATACATTTCCTCCCAGTTAAATATTCCTACTGTAGCAGGTCGGCTGGGTGTTCGGGAATCTGAGTTCATCATGAATAAGGTATTCCCTGAAAGCCAAAGGGAGAGACTGTGATGCACTGAAAAATATTTCTGTCTTAACAAGCGTTTTAGTCTTGTAATGAGACATACAATTAGAAAAGTAGTAAATATTAGTAGTCTTAAGTAGTCTTATTTAGCGAAAAAGTAATAGAAATAAGATTTTAAGTCTAAAAAGAAGACTAAATGCTTGTTAAGATTGATGTGTTTTTCAGTGTGGCCAGTTCAGCAAGTAGAAATAAAAGGCCCTCTTCTTATATAGAATGTGTGATCAGTGTGGCTGATGGATGACCATACGAACACTTCTCATCGTGGCTCTTAAGACCCGCACGAGCTTGTAAACAGGATTCCCTGAATACAATGTGCATGTTATGCAAACGATTCTTCAGGTTAAGTTCGTTGCCGCATCAGCCAAGGGGTCCAGTTGTATTGATACTGCACATTTTTGCCTCCCGAGAAATCCTGCTAAATTAAAGTAAAGTAATGTGGGCTGAGTGATGTTCTGGCGGCCCCTGATTTGAGCAGGGCACCCCTGAATTGAACCGAGCGTCTAAGGTGGAAGCTGCGTTTTTTCAGGCCGCGGTACCTGGGGAAAGTTTGGGATTTTCTGAGAGGAGCGATCCCGGAGTTTCAGCACGCGGAGGAGGAGAGCTGCGAGGACAGGCCGTCGCCCAAGGACTGCGAATCCCGGGCCGACTCCAGCGCGAACGAATCCAAAAGCGAATCGCCAATGGCAACCAAAACCCCAGAGAGAACGCGCGGTAGGGAGCCGTCTGCCACGTGACGGAACTCGTTTGTATTTTAGCTAAACATTGTCATGGCTACCAGAGTTGACTAATAATGTTGCGTAATTTAATTTTGTTTTCCCTTAACCTGCCAATGTGTGACTTTTTGTTTTTATCGTATGTTATTTTTTCATGTTTTTTCTTCATGGAAGTGGTTTTGCTGGATTCCATTAGCTGTGAGTAAGGAGTGATCATAGCCACTATAGCACTGATCCAGCTGAACATGACTTCAGCCATTTCCATTAAAACATGCAATGTTGTACCCCCAAAATGGCATTTTCACGTGATTAATTAAAAAATAAGTGAGTGTCAGTTTCAAACAGAGAATCAAAGACCGTCATATAGATTTTGACGTATTATATTTTTTCGAAATAAGCCAGACTAAGGGATGCATTCCTGCTGGCAGAAAATGCCTGAAGGTTTGACTAATCTTCACTTTTATGAAGAGTTCAGGTCTATCTCTGATTGCAAAGTGTGACGTTTTTAGCACAATCCACTGCTGTAAGCCTGGCTAATATAAAGTAATTGAAGTAGAGAAATTGGGGAGATAATGAAGTACTTGGCACCGACATGCTGTGAAGGTGATCTGAGAGCCTTTGTAGCATTTTAGCGTATTAAAGGAATAATTATTATTGAGGTTAAAAAAATGAATATTTGAATGTGATCCTCATGTGATTGTATGCACCAACTGGCCTTACTGGATAATTGGGGCATTGGGACATCCACACGCTGTTACAGCTGTTTTACCTCCCCTCCCTCATTGGGGGGTACAGACTCGGCCAAGCGGAGGGGGAAAGATTTGGACAGGGAAAGGAAATCCTCCCAGGCCAACCTGCCTGCTTCGGCTCAGTCTGATACAGCAAACTCGCCATCAGAGGAAAGTAAGTTACGCACCCCCGTGTGTGTGTGTGTGTGTGCGTGTGCGCGTGCGTGTGCGTGTGCGTGCATGTGTGTGTGTGTGTGTGTGCGTGTGTGTGTGTGTGTATATACAGTCAGTGTATGCCTGCATGTGTGTGTGTGTGTGTGTGTGTGTGTGTCTGTGTTTGTATACAGTCAGTGTGTGCCTGTGTGTGTGTGTGTGTGTGTGTGTGTCTGAGTTTGTATACGGTCAGTGTGTGCCTGCATGTGTGTGTGTATACAGTCAGTGTGTGCCTGTGTGTGTGTGTGCGTGTGCGCGTGCGTGTGCGTGCGTGTGTGTGTGTGTGTGTGTGTGCGTGCCTGGGTCTCTTTATATTTGCGCACACACACGTGTGCGAATGTGTGCAAATCCAACTCTGGCACTCCTTTGCGATGCATTATTCACACAAAAAAAGGAACCGTGAGCTATTAATATTTTATCTGCGTACCGAAGCGCTCTTATATTCTTTCTGAAAACATAGATTAATAATGGCCGGCTCATACAATAATGAGCGTGGAGTTCCTGCATCATTCATGGTATGTCAGGGCATTATGAGTTAACCTCGAAAGTCACCCACCCCCCCAGTCCATCTGGAGCAAGTTGTCCAGCTTCTGGTTCCACCTGCTATTTCACACCTGATTTAATTTCTGCGCTGGGATAAAAATTAAACCACACTTTCCCCGCCCCCTTGCAGTTTCTTATGAATAGACAGGCCCTTTTATTTTATTTTTAGTAATATGATTCTTTATCATTTTATTTCTTCGGTGAATGTGTCAATGTCTCGCTGCCTCTCAGTCCGAATTCCTCATTCACAGCGACCCCTTCCTGGTTCTTTAATTTTGCTCAAATTAAATATATATTTTAATGAGCTGCTTGGCATAATGGCGTCCCAGAGGTTTTCCGATTGGACACACTGAAGCTTGTAGTTCAGTCATATTATTATTATTGAACACGTTGAGAGAATGTTTTAAAATCGTAACCATTAAAAATGTGTCCGTGGTAGACAGATATGTGACCCAGTGTGTTGATAGATGATCTTCAGAATTAATGTAATTATGGTTCATGAAATGAGACACCTGATCAACGGCTGGCTGCCTGTGGTCTGGTGCATCGTGGGAATTTTATCCTGCAGCATGTGTGCGTGTGTGTGTGTGTGCGTGTGTGCGTGTGTGTGTGTGCGTGTGTGCGTGTGTGTGCGTGTGCGTGTGTGCGTGTGTCTGTGTGTGTCTGTGTGTGTGCATGTGCATGTGAATGCATGTGTGCTTGCATGAGTGCACGCGTGTGTGTGCGTCTATGTGCGTGCGTTTTTGTATGTGTACATACAGTATATAAACACATAATATTGATTAAACACTAATGTTTCAAAATCACATTCCCAAGCCTTGGGGCCAACAGCAAGCAGTAAATGTCTTTTTATCTTTTTATCAATAATGCTGTGTATAATCTTCTTGTGTCGGTTGTGGTGCTGCGTGGCCTTGCAGCGGCAGGTTATTAAAATGGTAATGATGCCGCGGCTTCTCAGCGGCATGTGCTGTTGATTAATCGGAGGAAGAAGAACAGCCGTCGACATTTAATTGGGGCGTCGATCCCGAGCACCTCTGGGCCCGCGGCCCACCGGAGGAACCGCACGCCGTCTCCTGTCTCCTCGTTTTACAGCATCCTCGTACAGTCGTGGGTTCAATCAACTTTTCTGTGTGCCCAAAACGTGAATCGCCACGATATTTATTTGTAAGTTCATAGCGTAACATCAGTATTATGTTATAGTCTTTACAGTTAGCCTGCTATGACTGGGAGTCTACAGGGGCAGGATGTGATTGGCCCAGCAGGGGCAGGATGTGATTGGCCCTGCCTGGGTAGGCGGGGCTCAAGTCAGCCAGGGCTCCTCAAAGCAGTGCTACATCAGCACCTATCAGGTTACCAGCTATCAACTACAGGTTACCAGCTATCAACTACAGGTTACCAGCTATCAACTACAGGTTAGCAGTTACTAACTACAGGTTACCAGCTATCAACTACAGGTTAGCAGTTACTAACTACAGGTTACCAGCTATCAACTACAGGTTAGCAGTTACTAACTACAGGTTACCAGCTATCAACTACAGGTTAGCAGTTACTAACTACAGGTTACCAGCTATCAACTACAGGTTAGCAGTTACTAACTACAGGTTACAAGTTATCAACTACAGGTTATCAGTTACTAACTACAGGATACCAGTTATCAACTACAGGTTAGCAGTTACTTACTACAGGTTACCAGTTATCAACTACAGGTTATCAGTTGCCAACTACGGGTTTCCAGTTACCAACTACAAGCTAGCAGTTATCAACTACAGGTTAGCAGTTACTAACTACAAGATACCAGTTATCAACTACAGGTTAGCAGTTACTAACTACAGGATACCAGTTATTAACTACAGGTTGGCAGTTACTAACTACAGGTTACCAGTTATCAACTACAGGTTAGCAGTTACTTACTACAGGTTACCAGTTATCAACTACAGGTTATCAGTTGCCAACTACGGGTTTCCAGTTACCAACTACAAGCTAGCAGTTATCAACTACAGGTTAGCAGTTACTAACTACAGGATACCAGTTATCAACTACAGGTTAGCAGTTACTAACTACAGGATACCAGTTATCAACTACAGGTTGGCAGTTACTAACTACAGGTTACCAGTTATCAACTACAGGTTAGCAGTTACTTACTACAGGTTACCAGTTATCAACTACAGGTTACCAGCTATCAACTACAGGTTAGCAGTTACTAACTACAGGATACCAGTTATCAACTACAGGTTGGCAGTTACTAACTACAGGTTACCAGTTATCAACTACAGGTTATCAGTTGCCAACTACGGGTTTCCAGTTACCAACTACAAGCTACCAGTTATCAACTACAGGTTAGCAGTTACTAACTACAGGATACCAGTTATCAACTACAGGTTGGCAGTTACTAACTACAGGTTACCAGTTATCAACTACAGGTTATCAGTTGCCAACTACGGGTTTCCAGTTACCAACTACAAGCTACCAGTTATCAACTACAGGTTAGCAGTTACTAACTACAGGATACCAGTTATCAACTACAGGTTGGCAGTTACTTACTACAGGTTACCAGTTATCAACTACAGGTTATCAGTTGCCAACTACGGGTTTCCAGTTACCAACTACAAGCTAGCAGTTATCAACTACAGGTTAGCAGTTACTAACTACAGGATACCAGTTATCAACTACAGGTTAGCAGTTACTAACTACAGGATACCAGTTATCAACTACAGGTTGGCAGTTACTAACTACAGGTTACCAGTTATCAACTACAGGTTATCAGTTGCCAACTACGGGTTTCCAGTTACCAACTACAAGCTAGCAGTTATCAACGACATGTTACCAGTTGTCTTCAGTGTAGGCTTCACCTGATCTGTGCTCTCTCTTCTGTAGTGTGCTGTGTGACTTGCTGTGTGTAAGATAGTTAGTGGCTTGTGGGTATGAGGGGGATTGTCCTGTGTTTCAAATGAAAACAAGTAAAACTCATACAATAAAGATATGATAAATTACAATTAAATAAACTTAATTGTACATAGTACAATTAAAGTATGTTACAAGTTGTGTATTTAAGTGTATAAATTAAGCAGTTTCTAGGTGGTATGAATTTGATATTTTGGCTATTTGTTGCATTTGTGGTGTTAACATTGCTTAGGCATCATGCTCTGTACTGTGATTTTATTTTCTCTTTAGGTAAGCAGTCACTGGTCCCTCAGATGGTAATCTGTGCCAGCTATCAGCCTTTGCACCTGTTAGAAAAGAAGACCTCAATCCTGGGTCAGATGGTACGATGTGTTTCTACCGTCTTCATTGTGCAGTGTTATTAACAGCCAGCCCCACAGGAAACTCGGCCTCACTTCAAATTACACACTAAGCAGCGCTTTGGGCCGGGATTCGTAAATGCAGTGAGCTTTTATCTTTGTGCAAGGATTTCGGGTTTTTTTTGCCCCTGTAACTGCTCCCTGTGCTCTTTGTAACTTTTAAAAATAGATGGAATGTTGAGAGAGAGAGAGAGAGAGAGAGAGAGAGAGAGAGAGAGAGAGAGAGAGAGAGAGAGAGCCTTGAAAAGAGGAAGATTTTTGTCGTTATAGCAACAGCTGTCTCCTCGCATACGTATTCAGCGATGGTCAATATGTTGTTAAATTTTTTGAGTTTTATTTATTTATTTATTTATTTATTTATTTATTTATTTATTTACTGTGCAGGATTTATCCTGGCTTGTGCATCCTAGCTCAACCTGTTCAAACGGGCGAAGTACATTTTAAAAAATTGCGAATTGCATAAAATATGCAGTGTCTTTAACACTCTGAAAATGAGTGAGGAACTGGTGAAGTCAGAGACTCTGTGTGGCTTTCTCTGATTTCCGTTCCACTGCAAGTGGTGGCCCTTAGCAACAGCCTCTCTCCAAACACTCTCTCCTCTCCAGACCAAACAGCCTCCACCCCTAAAGCACCTGCCAAAGAGCCCTGTGGGTGCATTTCAAACTAGTGACCCTAATTGGGTGCCAACTTTCACCTCTGTGTGGTGGGGGGGGGCGGGGTTTCGCAATACGGTGCGCTATCAAACTCCAATCATATACACATCAAAATGAAATGTAATCATTTGCGGGTTTCTGCAACGACCTTGGATAATTACATCGGCGAATAAGTCTCATCCTAATAGGTGCTTTCCATTCCCTACCACAAGGAGGCCCGCTGAGTCAGCGTTGCCTGGTTACCAGCACTCAACGGACGGAGCGGGGGTCGTGACGGGGCACCCGTACCTTAAGTGTTAACGCGGCCGGATTTGAAAGTTTGCTCTGAGATAAATTGCACTTAATTCCCTCGTTAATGTTTAACGCGTTTGTAATTAAGCGTTTAGCCTGTCAGGCCATGTCAAGGAATCGCCGGAGTGCGGGGGGCGGTCACGTGGGCGGGTGAAAATTAAAAAGGCAGCGGGCTCAGCGCCTCACGCTGAGCGGTCGCTTCAGTTATCCAGACGGAGAACTTTCCCCGCTTCTTCCACGCCACAGTTTTACCACACATTAGCCAGCTGTATTCTCAAATAAATCAGCCTTTATTCAAGGGGCTAATTATCCCCAATCTGCTGCTGATAAGTGAAAATTAGCTGGAAAAGTGAGGGGGTGCAAATGGCCTAGTAGTGCACAATTTTCTTTTGGGGAAAAAAATCTACATTAGAATATGGGGACAAAAAATACTTTTGCGATGTCAAATTATACAAAGAGTGCTCCTCAGCAATGAAGCCTGCCCGTAATTACTAATTAATTAGTCAGAAATATCCACTCCAGGTACATTATGCATTTCCCCACCCTGCTGGCTTCCAAACGCCTCTTAAAAGATTGGGTTAATGAATAGCAAATTAGCAATCTGCTTTTTATCAGTCTCAGTGTACGGATATTATTAAATTATGTAGCGGAGTTGGCTGAACATGTGCTTAGCTTTTCCTGAGTTGGCTAACACACCTGGGTGCCTTTTTCCAAAAGCATCTTACAGTTAAGATCATGTTAAGAGTGTTTTGTGTTTGTGCTTTATTAATTTTATGATTGAAATGATTAGAATTTACTGACATTACATAAAACAGAAAATAAAATAGAGGGAGAAACACAAAAAACAAGGAAACAGGGCCCTGGTTGGCAGTGAAGTGAGCATAAATATGAGATCACAGTTAGCTGGATAACTGCACTGAGTAAAACCTGGAACAGCTCATTTTACTTCAGTCCATGTTCCAGATTTGGGAGTAATCCTTCCTCGTAGTATCCCCCCCCCCCCCCCCCCCCCCCCCCATCGAAATAAACTGCTGAGAAGGACAAATAAAATAATAATTGGTACCACATGTGGTTATGCAAGTACATGTTACCAGTTATTCTGTCCATTTCAGTCTGATACAATAAACTGCAACTCTGTCATGACGTCGCTTTTATTCAGCGTTGTGCGTTTATGTCGATGGGGAGGATTCACACACGCTGAGTCTTACACAGTCAGCACAATAGCTCAGGGGTTTTCAACCAATTCTGATCCAGGATCCAGGGTTACCCACCCACGCTCAAAAGGCATTCCGGGGACCCCAATCACGAGATAAAAAGGGTTATGTTAAAAAAAAAAAGGCTTGGGACCACTTTCATTACCTTCAAGGACCCCCAAGACCCCCCATTGAAAAACCAGTAAATATTATTTTTATTATTATTATTAAATACACCGTTATGACATTCTAGTACAGGGAGCGCATAGTTTGGACGGTGACCGACTGTGTAATCCCATGTTTATACGCCATCCCGCAGGCTGACTCCTCAGAGAAGCTACGGCACTACGGCCTGTCCCAGCTACACAGCCATCCTGTTCTCCTAACCAGAACACGGGCGTGTCCCCTCGTTGCCCCGCCCAAACCTCCCCCCATCCCCCGCTGGAAATTCATACGACCCAGGAAAGACCGGAACCCAACTGACGAGCCAAAAGGTAAAAATATACAGTCTGTCTTTTCATTATTATTATTATTATTATTATTATTATGTGTAAGAGTAAAGGTGACCCCAGTTTGTCTTCAAGTCACAAAATAATAAATAAATGCAGCTGGAGTTGTACGCGCATGTAGTTAATATGCTGAAATTTAGAACGTTCTTCAGAAACGTACGGTCTTTGAATTCTAAGAGCGTGATTCAGGACGTGGTCGTCTCTCATCTTCTTAAGTTATGTGCCCATAAAGATTTCTGACCACTCATTCAAAACCACCACTCATAGCCTGGTGTTGCCCTCTCATCAGAAAGTCACCACACATAACAATTCTTTGGTCACATTGTGCGTGTGTGTGTGTGTGTGTTACTTGTTGAGTTGTACATGTGGACCACAACTACCATATTGGTATATTTTATATCTATATATTTAGTTTATTCAATACTTTGGTAAAAATCTTCATCCTTATATTGGTCAGATCCATAGGGCTTATTCCTTCTGTTGAACTACATTTTTAACTGTGACGTGCACGTATGGTTCTTCTCCACAGAAACACCTGTCGAGAAGCCGGACCAGTTTATTGAGGTTTCCAGTCTGTTTCTGAATTACAGGCTAATGGGAATCCCAACTCCCCCAGAGCTGTAAGTACACAATTGTGTCCTAAAGAAAACCCTTTCGGTGAAATTGTCTGACCTTGGCCATAATTAAGACTGCGGCCGTACTCAGTCAAGGCTTCAGGCTTCACTGAACGATGTGATTCAGTATCATTTCATGTTTTTGCTAAGCCTGAAGTTTCTCTGTGCAGTTGTTCAGTATTGTTTGGTTTTTTTGTAGCTTCAAGCTTGTGAATGCTGTGGTTTGGTATTATTTGTAGCTTCAAGCTTGTGAGTGCAGTGCTTCTGTATTATTTGGTATTTTTTTGTATCTTAAAGCTTGTGAGAGCTGTGGTTGAAGATGCAGTGGTTTAAGGGCATAACAGCAAGGCATGTTTCTGTGGTTTAAGGTCATAACAGGAAGGCCTGTGTCCTTAAGGGTGTAACAGGAAGTCCCGTCTCCGTGGCTTCAGGGTGTAACAGGAAGTCCCGTCTCCGTGGCTTAAGGGCATAACAGGAAGGCCCGTCTCCGTGGCTTAAGGTCGTAACAGGAAGGCCCGTCTCCGTGGCTTAAGAGTGTAACAGGAAGGCACGTCTATGTGACTTAAGGTCGTAACAGGAAGTCCCGTCTCCGTGGCTTAAGGTCGTAACAGGAAGGCACATCTATGTGGCTTAAGGGCGTAACAGGAAGTCCCATCTCCCTGGCTTAAGGACGTAACAGGAAGTCCCATCTCCATGGCTTTAGGGCATAACAGGAAGGCCTGTCTCCCTGGCTTTAGGGCATAACAGGAAGGCCTGTCTCCGTGGCTTTAGGGCGTAACAGGAAGGCCTGTCTCCGTGGCTTTAGGGCGTAACAGGAAGGCCCCTCTCTCTCTACAGAGAGGAGCAGGGCTCCCATCGCAAGCGGGCGTGCAGCTCCTCGCTGGCGTCCTGCGCCGAGACAGAGGGCGAGGGCGAGAACAGAGGCGCCCAGGAGCCGGGGAGCGCAGAGACCGTTCGCAGCGCGGTTTCGGCAGCGGAAGCGATGGATACCGCAGAGGTAAGAGAGGGAGAGAGGGGCGGGGCGGGGCGAAAGCTGGCTCTGCTTGACCCAATTTAGGGAAGCCTTTCTGGAGGGAAAAAATGTGAAACTGCAATGTTCTGGCTCCTCCCCCCAGAGATGTGTGCTAGATTCACTGCCAGATCAGTCACTGTTGAGATTCTGTTTCTGCCTTGGCTACAACAAAAGGGAAATATTATCTAGGAAAACCACACAGAGGAGAAACTCACTACGGCCATCTGTCCTTAACATTTTAGTAATTCATTTAAATGTATCACAAAGATGCTTTCAATTTTCTATTTTATAATCAGGTATTGTTTATTAATCTTGCACAATCAGAAAAAATGTATACTATACTATATATTTTTTATGAATTCATAAAGAATAAGGACAAGGGCCATAGTGTCTTCTGTAATTTGCATTTTTGCATGAAACATAAAACTGCTGTCATTATACTCACTCAGTACACATCGTTATGACTATATTCACTGCCCCCTTTTTATATTTCTTCATTGTTTACACAATGGAAAGAAATTAATATTTTTATTATTGGCCACTGAGCAAACTGATATATCAGCAATCGTTTTGTTCATTTTTTTGAACTGCTGATCTGTTGTATTCACTGAGTGCATCCGTCCATGGCTACAGTTTTAGATAAAGAAATAAAATACGGAGCTTACCATCTGCAGAAGCCCAGATACCGTATCTCGGAGAGGTATCTGGTAACTTCAGACATCTGTATTTGTCATGCTAAATGTGCGCTCATATTTAAATATGCACCTCTTTTAAATCACTGTAAGAAATGGCAAAAAAACAACACAAAAAAAAACTAAGGGGCGTTACCCCATGCAGCCCCTCCCACAAATTGTGATTGACAGGCTGACATCACAATGGGGACTCAGTGACATCACAATGGGGACTCAGCGTCACTTTGTCTGGTAATTCCTGACCCCAGGGAAGATCTCAAACTGCAAACGTTTTCCCTCGAAAAAGGGAGGAACGCTCCAACGGGCTCAAAGTGAGGAAACCCAGCTCGTTATTACATAAAGACAGAGGTAGATGAAAAACAGCGCGATTAGATTATGACCCGTCAGTGTCTTTAGGCCATCATTATGCCTCATTTCCTATGCAGAAGACGATTGCGCTCTTGCATAACGTGTGGTGTAAGTAGTGGTACACTGGTCATATCGTTTCCTCTTTAGCTGCTTTCTTCTTCTGTGGTGGCCATCCATAAAGGGCAAGCAGGCATTTAATTTGAGAAAGAAAATTGAGTTTTTTCTCATTTGTCAGTTGGTGATAGTCACATGATCCAAGCATGTCCTCATGGACCTGTCCTTCATTCAACTGAAGTATACACAGTAATAATAATAGCATGCTTTAATGTAAGATTTTTTAGAATAACTAAAAAAAACTCTGTTGCATGCTCTTGTCCCGAGTGATTATTTTTTGGCTAAAGAAGGGATTTAACAAAACCACAAAATATTTTTGAGTTTAACTTCCTGTAATATATTTTCAAAAGCTTTTTTTTTTTTAAAATAAAAATGTACTCTGCGGTTTAAATGATGAGAATTTGTAATGCTGCCAAATGTGGTCAGAGTGAATTAGCAGACGTAATTTTGCCCCCCTAAATTCATCAGTGTTTTCCCTTGGGGGTCACAGTTTAACGTTATCAGTAACGCTCTGGGAGGTGTTATGTTTCACATGCGTTGTACATGTTGTTTAGCGGTTAATGAGGACGTGAAGGCGGACAGTGGAAGTGGTTTTTTAAATTAATACAATTCCCTAATGAGGCGCTGAAGCACGCGCCTCTTACCAGGATGTGGAAATGGGTTGTGCGTCGTGCTGTCATCCCCCTGCAGTCTCTCTCTCTCTCTCTCATAGTTCCCCAGTGTTTCGCCGTATTCAACATCGTCGTGACCGGGCCCGGCTCGTTTTAAATGTGCGGCGCGTAGCGTTTTCACAAGACTAATGGAAGACAAACGGGGTAATTGTCTCATGTAATGGCGAATATGTTATTTTTTTTTTTTTTTTTTTTTGCATTTTCTGAAAACGAGGTCACGATTGTCTCTGGCGAAGCGGTTTTTGGATCGCTCTCTCTGGCCCGCCGTACGCAGTTGTGAGCAGTCCGCCGCCGTCGTTCGCTCGCGGCGATAACGGAGCAGTGGGTTTCAGGGTTCACATTCTTCTCAAAATAACGCTCTGTACCGAGGCGTTTTGAGTTCAGTGTGCAAATGTACATACGGTGAAATAAAACGGTGTGTTTTGTTTAATACGGATGCCATTGACGGTATTTATATATGCTACCCCCCCCCCCCCCCCTGTCCTTATCGGGGTACCCCTCCCCCCCCCCCCCCCACAGATAATTGCCAGTTGACTGTATTTCAGATTTCAGAAGGGTTTAATTACTGTTATTAGCATCATATTTCTGTGTTATTTCGCTGTCTGGAGGGAGGGCGGCTGCAGGAATCCCCCCCAATCTCGTGCTGTCGCCTGGCTTTCCAGCTCATGCCCCTACAGTACCTGTTCTAATTCCTCATTCTACCTTCGTAGGTGACAGCAGAGGACAAGGCAAACCAAGACGGAGTCGCCAACGGTGAGATGGCCCGTGCCCTGCCAGCTGTGTACCCCTGCTATTCAGACACCCCCCCCCCCACCCGTTTGAGTTTTGGGGAATGATATTTATTTTAGGCAGAGGGAAACAAGCCTTCATTGAGCCTTTGGAATTCCGAAAATAAAAACAGGGAAAATGTGAAAACACCCCGATTTTAACTGTGGAACGCAGTTGTGAAAACACCCCGATTTTAACTGTGGAACGCAGTTGAATTTCACGTTAAGATCTTGCGTGTGTCTGTGTCTTGCTGAGAATTAAGGTTATGTAACCCGGTGCACTCGGCGACAGACCGACTGTGACATTGGGCTCTGCCTGTTGACCTTGCCCTTAATTTCCCACAATGCCTCTGTTCTGACAGTGATGTGTTACATAAAGGATCTGGTCTGTCTGTACCTGACTGACGAAAGAAGAATTTGAAATTAAGCTTCACATTGGCCGTCTAATTACTTCCATTTAACGATGAGGCGGTTTCTTTTGTTGCTTTTGTTCTACTGTGGAGGTTTTGAAGGCCAAGCGTTTTCCCTGTCCCCATCATCGCTGGCCCCGTTGATCTCTCTTTTCCTACGTCACCTTGTTTTGCCCACATATCCGTCCAATGTCATCACCCACCACACGTAAAAATCCGTGCCTGTTTGTAGGCCCACGTTTCTGATTCGTTCTCCTAACGGCGTGCTTTGCGCGCTCACGCTTCGCAGGCCAGGACGTCTCTGAATCGCCACGCGTGACGGAGAAACTCAAACAGGTTACCGGACCGAGCCCCCCGCTGGAGCAGTCCCAGGGAACCCCTGTGCTGGAGAGACGAATGCTTCAGGAAACCTGGATCGACTTGGATGATTTATGCAAATGTTTCCAGTAAGACTGGGGCATCAACCCCATTATTGTGTCTTTGAATCTTTACGTGAGCTATGGTATATCTTGGTGTATATATATATATATATATATATATACAGTTGAAGTCGGAAGTTTACATACACTTAGGTTGAAGTCATTAAAACTCATTTTTAACCACTCCACAGATTTCATGTTAGCAAACTATAGTGTTGGCAAGTCAGTTAGGACATCTGCTTTGTGCCTGACACAAGTCATTTTTCCAACAATTGTTTACAGACAGATGACTTCACTTTTAATTCACTATATCACAATTCCAGTGGGTCAGAAGTTTACATGCACTAAGTTGACTGTGCCTTTAAATTTTTAATATTTGGTCACATATCCTTTGGCTTTGCATGCCATGACTTCCTGATGTCTGTGACCCAACAACATCAAAAGACTCTTGATATCTTATTTTCTGGTACTCTTACAAGCGATACTATAACGTCTCTGCATTTGAATGGATCTCTATGGGAATTTGGGGGACTAGATTTAGCTGTAAATTACACTGGAACAGTATGGAACACATGGTTGGCTAAATGGCTCTAAGTCATCAAGGGTCTGAGGTATCAAACAAGCCTTAAATCATCACTCTGCTGCCAGAAATACAAAAGCTTCTATAATTTCTAACAGTTCGTCCGATATGGATGAAAATACCCTCAAGTTAAAGCTGACAGTCTGCACTTCAACCTCATTGTCATTGTATCCTTAAGTGCTAGAGTACAGAACCAAAACAACAACGAGATAATCAATGTTATTCATTTCACCTGTCAGTGGTTTTAATGTTGTGGCTGATCGGTGTATATATATGGTATACCGCGATTCCTGGATGTGCACTGAATGTCATTGTGTTTTCAGGACTCTGCTGATTTTTCACAAGCCAAACACGTACACCTATCAGGTCCAGAAGTCCCTACTGAAGGTAATGGGTTTGTGAGGCGAAGCCATTGATTCTGAGACAAGCCGTGAACGAATCTATGCACTTTATTGGCAATTTAATCTTTCAATTTCTCTGTAGATGTCGACTAAAGCGTTCATTAGAGTTCATGCTTTTTTAATTCTAGCTGTCGTAACCTTTTTAATTGTATACAATTTTTAGTGTAAGGACAAAAAGTAGTGTTACCTATTTTAACATTTCAGTTATCGTGGTAAAATTGTATACAGTAGTTTTGTAGAAAATGTTTAAAAATCTATTTCAAAATGTAAAAAAATGGGTCCCAGTAAAACTTAGTTTTTAATTTTCAAAACCTTTATTTTCTTAACAGGGAGAACTAATTAGATAATGCATGTCATTTTCTGCACCGGCATAGTCCTTGCGTGTTTGTGGACACAGTGCATCTGAATCAGATCGTCTGGATTTTATCCACAAATGAACCATTGGGGAAACCCTCCAGTGTTGTGGAAACAGGCAGGACAGGGGTTCTGAGCTCTACTACTGTTCATGTGTACGGTAGCTGTACATGGACATGTGTTCTAGTCTCTGAGAACACGCATAATTCCCTTTGAGTGCAGGGATGCCATCAATTCCATTTAATAAATAAATAAATAAACTCATTTGGCATTCAGCAAATCCTAGAGTGACTTACACTGATGTTTTTAAAAAAAAAATTGTAAACAGCTTTTCAATTCAGCAAATTCAGGTAATTAATTAAAATTTAATATGTGAGTTGGAAAAAAATGACTATAATTATTATTCCTTTTTAAATATAATTTGAGTTAATGTTTGGAGATGCCCCCAGCCCCCGGCCGGTGAGGTGTGGTGCTGAACGCACCGATAGAGTTATTAGTTTGTGGGGTTTTTTTGTTGGTCAGAACGGCGTGGTCACGAAGGGCGCAGGGGCGTCGGCGTTACCAGGTACGGTCAGACAGCAGGCCTCCTCCGTCGCACCTGCTCCAGCGCACGCACAGGTACGCACACACTGTCCCACACCTGGGACGACTCCGCCCGGGGCAATTTACCATTCACACCAGCGGGAGGCACTGCAAACACATTTATGTAATATATTATCAAGATTCTGCAAAAATGTTCACTGTTTGGATAATCTGGATATAGATATATACATTTTTTTATTTTATTTTACAAGTCTGTCTGTTTGTTGACTGGGTTTTATGTTGCTCTGTAAAATGTAATTTTTGTTGATGCTTAAAAAATTGACATACATGTGAGCAGATGCACTGTTTGTGTATGTGTGTGTGTGTGTGCGTGTGCGTGTGCGTGTGCGTGTGTGCGTGTGTGCGTGTGTGTGAAATTGCATGGGAGAGGAGGGACGCGGTGTTGAGAAGAGTGCATTTTTAATTGCTTGTGTCCTTTTGTGGGTCGGGGTGCGAGTAAAACAGTCGCGCGGTTACGCAACGGAGAGACACCGGCGATTTATTTAGTCCATGTTTCCTGCTCCTGCGATTACGGCAGAAAGGGAGGAGGAAGGAGTGAGATCTCCTCTAGAGACGGCCCTACAAAGCCTCGGCGTGCCGCGCGCGTGGAGATCATTTGTCTCTTTCTTTCCCTCCGCTGATAAAACGGCAGCGCTCTTTATCTGGTAAAGATGCCTAAATGCAGGCCTACCCTGACGCCTCACTCGCCTAATCTTTCCCAGACACCAGATGAAACAGGGTCTCACTTCCTGTTTGTGGACAGTCTGACGGCGACAGAAATCGTAACGAGCTTCTCGGCGCTGCTGCACACTGGGGAGAGGCCGCAGATGAAGGTAAAGAAGCCAAGGCAGAGATTTGTTATTTTTCAAACTCTCTCTCTCCCTCCCTCTCTCTCTCTCTCTCCCTCCTCTCCCTCTATCTCTCTACCCCCCTCTCTCTCTCTACACACACTCATACACTATCATCACCTTCTCCTTCTCCCTCTCTCAGACACACACACATACACTATCATCACCTTCTCCTTCTCGCCTCTCTCTCTCTCTCTCTCTCTCTCTCTCTCATAAGCACACAAGCACCTGCTCTCTTTCTTTCTATATCTACTCTCTCTCCCTCTCATACACACACACACATACACTATAATCTCCTTCTCCTTCTCCCTCTCGCTCTCTCTCATACACACACACACACACTATCATCACCTTCTCCTTCTCCTCTCCTCTCTCTCTCTCTCTCGTCTCTCTCTCTCAGACACACACACACACACACACACACACTATCATCACCTTCTCCCTCTCTTCTCTCTCTCTCATACACACACACATACACTATCATCACCTTCTCCTTCTCCCTCTCTCATACCACACGACACATCACAGTCATCACCTTCTCCCTCTCCCTCTCTCTCTCTCATACACACACACATACACTATCATCACCTTCTCCTCTCCCTCTCATACTCACACACATACTCTTCATCACCTTCTCCGTTCTCTCTCTCTCTCTCTCTCTCTCATAAGCACACAATCACCTGCTCTCTTTCTTTCTATTATATCTACTCTCTCTCCCTCTCATACACACACACACACATACACTAGAATCACCTCTCCTTCTCCCTCTCTCTCTCTCATACACACACACACACACTATCATCACCTTCTCCTTCTCCCTCTCCCTCTCTCTCTCTCTCTCTCTCTCTCTCATACACACACACACACACACACACACACACTATCATCACCTTCTCCCTCTCTCTCTCTCTCTCTCTCTCTCTCTCTCTCTCTCTCTCTCTGATAAGCACACAATCACCTGCTCTCTTTCTCTCTATTATATCTACTCTCTCTCCCTCTCTCTCTCCCTCCCTCTCTCTTTATTTCTCTAACCCTCCCTCTCTCATACACACAGACACTATCATACTCCTTCTCCCTTCTCCTCTCCTCTCGCTCTCTCTCTCTCATACACACACACACACACTATCATCACCTCCCTTCTCCCTCTCTCTCTCTCTCTCATACACACACACACACACACACACTATCATCACCTTCTCCCTCTCTCTCTCATACACACACACACACACACTATCATCACCTTCTCCCTCTCTCTCTCATAAGCACACAATCACCTGCTCTCTTTCTCTATTATATCTACTCTCTCTCTCTCTGCATACATGGTGTAATACAAATTAAAAAGGGGACACTAACAAAAACAGGTGGTTGTGTCGGTGAAAAACACTTTATACAGAAATTATCAGGTAATAACATAAAACAGTTGGATATCTTTCTGGTGTTTGACAGTGACTGTTGTAGTCTTTAATCTTAAACCATTATGTTTCTCAAGTCATTGCAGAAGCACACCTACATAATTGCTGCCTAGGAGCAGTACATAATTGTTGTATGGCAGTATTAACCTTAGTACGGCACTTTCTTCAGGGATTTAATTTGCCATCATGTATTGCATAGATTCAAAGGAGGCACAGCACTATTCTATAAATGCTTCATTTTAGATAAAGGAGTTGAATGTTCCAACCTTGGCCTACATCCGGTGTTTGAGTGCAAATCCGGTCACACATTATTCACTATAACGCTATTCATATTTAAAACGGCCTTTAAAAGCATACAGCCGCTAATAGCTTACGATGCTCTAAAACGAAGAAAAATGGAAGGATATCAGAGTTCAGCACTTTGCAATTACTCTCGCGGGAAAGGTCACATTCAGCGAGGGATCGGTGGAGAATATTGTCATTTTTATTAATTTCTTTTTAAAAAAAAGGAATTTATTCTCTATCCTTGTCCTTTCCAGAGAAGGACCCCTCCGCGTTTCGGCCCGGTTTGCTGACGGCCGAGCCTTTCTCTTGGACAAGCGCGCGGTTCCAACTGCCCGTCCTCAGCATTCGGACCACCTCCACCAAGGCGGCCCTCCTCCGTCTCCCGCCCGGGTGAGCCTCTCAGCGTAACCGCTATCAGCCGCGGCGCTATCGATTCGCTGCCCTTTGGGTTAGAGCGGATAACTACGCCGACGCCGGTGGAGAGAGAGCTCGGGCACCCCCTCGGGATGAGTCACACGGACTGATTGCGCTTGGCACCCAGCGGCAAAAAGACGTCGAAAAGGAAAGGAGTGGCAAAGACGGGGTTTGAGTTACAGCCAAGCGGCCCTCCCCACAATGTCCTCACAAGTATAGTTGCTTCTCACACACACACACACACACACGCACACACGTATGCTAGAACCCATTTCCCGCTAACAACTTCATATCATTGATTTATTTTCTGATTTATACACTAATTAATTAATTTATTATTTCATTATTTGTATGAGCTCATATATAGTCACCTTTTTGTCATACAAAAATGGACATAAACCCCCCTGAGGTGAAGAGCCATGTAAAAGATAGAGAATTTTCTTTCACGTTTCACAAATCAGTTCGACATATGGAACGCTGTATTTAAAGGCAAAGCTAAAAAAAAAATAATAATGTCCGTATATAGGCCGAATCTCTAAATGTGAACTGCACAGAGAAATGTCAGAGTTTCTATTAAGAGATGCAAGTCCTTGAAGCAGGAGGCCTGGATTGTGAGGTCAGTCGAGGGGACGGATTGAGACAGTTATTCTGGGTAATGAAGAGCTCAGCCAATCGTTCGCTGTGTTCCCCTCTCGGCTCGTACGTGGAGAAAAAAAAGAGATTAGCCGAGAGGCATTCACTTAACCTTTCACTTTTGAATATTTATGGTAACATTTGCTTTATCTAATCTAATCTTCTCTGCATAATACCAGTCTGGCATGGGGGGGATAGCGGCAGCCATCTTAGGTCTGAGCAATAGGAAAATTATGTAAAGCAGATGGGCGAGGATGTGGCTTTGCTCGCTTTATTCTACGCCGTTGTATTCCTCACGTTTGTAAGCAAACAAACAAACGGTTTTGAGAATATCCGTTTGTACTGGCGCGCTCGCGTTCGCTGATGCTCTAGCTCTCAATCCAGTTGACGGTGGCAGATGTGCGCTGATTGGCTCATTGTTGTCGTCCAATGGTGTCGTGCGTCAGGAGGCATGTGCTGCGCTTGGCCACGAGGTCACCGCTGGGTTACCACATCCACCTGTGCAGCACCACGCCGCTCGTCTGTGGCGACGAAGAGAGCGTCATGTCACACCTTGACAAGGTAGGCATCGCCATAGCAACCAGAGGCAACGGGCCCCTGCAAGTTCTCTCTCTCTCTTTTTCTCCCTCTTGTACTCTCTCGCGCTCTCTCTCTTTCTCTCTTGCTGCCTCACTCTATCTTGTCCTCAATCGCTCTCTCTCTTTCTTCCTCTCTCTCTCTTTCTGCCTATCTTGTACTTTCTCTCTCTCTGTCGCACGCACGCTCTTTCTCTCTCTCTCTCTCTCTCATTCTCCCTCTCCCTCCCTCTCTCTCTCTCTCCCCGCCGTTCTGTTTGTCCTTGTCTCACTCTATTTATACATTTAAAGTGCAGGCATGCCTTAGACGCCTCTGCGAGGATAACTCGCGTGATTGGCAGAGGAAATATGGAGGGAAAATATGGAGGGAAAACTTATCACGATGATTTAAAAGTATGAAATCTGGGCGAGCGCTCCGAGGAGTGGTTGGCGGGCGTGAGTGAGAGCGCGTGTCACTCGCGGCGATGGCGGAGGAAGTGAAGGATGATGGGAGGAGCGCGCGGGAAAGGAGCGTAGCGTCCCGCCGTGACGGGCTTTCTTCTCCCCCCCCCCGTCCCAGGAGAGCCTGCGTTTCAGCGAGCAGGCCGGCGGGATCCTGAAGGCCCTGGGAAAAGTGGTGGACGCGTTCTCTGACGCGCAGGAACGTCCGGCGGCCATGATGGAGCTGGAGACCGCTCACTGCCCCCCCCGCGCTACGCGCTTCTGCTGGGGTCAAAGAGCACTTCGAGGTGATGCACGCTCTCTTGTGAAAATGGAGTTTCACACAATGCATAACTTACTGTGGGCATGCTTTTGCGAATTTACCGATTCTTCAATTCAATTCAATTTTATTTGTATAGTGCTTTTTACAGAGAACTGTCACAGAAATACGGGACTGAGTACCCGTAAAAAGCAAGTGAGGTAAAAACTCCCCAGTGGGAAGAAAAACACTCAAACAGTGGCAAGATTAAACTCTCCAATGACAGTATTTTTCTCATGAGGATCCTGGCTAGAGAGGGAGAGCCCCTCCTCACCTGGCTAGAGAGGGCGAGCATGTCCTCACCTGGCTAGAGAGGGAGAGCATGTCCTCACCTGGCTACAGAGGGGGGGCCCATCCTCCGCTGGCCGGCCCGGTGTAAAGTAAAGGTGGAATGGATAGAAATATAATAAGGGATCTATCAGAGCAAATACTCAGATGTGTTGAGCAGGTTACAGTCTGAGGTATGAGACTAGCTGGTGAAGTAGAAAGTCCAAATGAAGAGATGTATAATATGTAAATCAGAGGGGTGGGATTCTTATTCCGCAGCTGGACGACCCGTTGATGTGAAAAAGCAACAGCAGAGAGATTCCTGCAGAACCTTTGAGCCGTTTTAGTATATTAATCTAAATGAAGGGGTTGATTGTAAAAGTCAGCGCTGTAATGTGAAACGGTGCTGACTGAGCTCGTCTGTGTGCTTGTACAAGGCCCCGTCGGTCTCTTTAAAGACGTCTGGCTTCGCGCAGGTGTTCAACGAGGCCCTGTCCCGCACGATGACCGCGGCGCTAGGCCGCGCGCTGGCCGACAAGGAGGTGCACGCGCTCCGAGCGCTGACGCGCGACCCCTTCCTGGGACGGGGAGGCAAGGAGAACACCTGTCCAGGTAAGGCCCGCCTACCGCCAGAGTCTGCCGCTGTGGAAGCACCGCCTCCTCCCACGAACGTGTAGAAATGCATTTCGATGGAGCGTGGCGGGTTTGACAGGATGTTTGCGGGGGGAGGAGTTATTCGGCAGCGTTTTGGGTGATATCGCGCGGTCGCTGTGATGAAACGGCTCTTGGTGCAGCTCTCTGTGCTTACCGCCATCGTACAGGGCCAGCCACAGAGACGCCAGAGGCGTGGAGAAGCAAAGAGCCCACGGAGACGGAGAACCAGGCGGCCATTGTGCTGCAGGCGACCTGGAAAAGCTTTCACATCCGCCAAGTCCGAAAGGCTACCAGAACAGGTAAAGGTGTGCTCCGCCAAGTCCGAAAGGCTACCAGAACAGGTAAAGGTGTGCTCCACCTAGTCCGAAAGGCTACCAGAACAGGTAAAGGTGTGCTCCACCTAGTCCGAAAGGCTACCAGAACAGGTAAAGGTGTGCTCCGCCAAGTCCGAAAGGTCACCAGAACAGGTAAAGGTGTGCTCTGCCATGCGGAAGGAATTTGAATTGAATAGAACTGATCAGTCGGTACCAGTCCTCCATATAATAATAATAATGACAATAGTAATTATAATGATAATCACAGATTTTTTCAGAAATTCCAACTAACTTGAAATAAACATGAAAGGAAGGCAGTCTAAATAAAGACAGAGTAATTAGTGGACAGGGTCATTAGTGGACAGGGTCATTAGTGGACAGGGTCGGTAGTGGACATGGTCATTAGTGGACAGGGTCGTTAGTGGACAGGGTCATTAGTGGACAGGGTCGTTAGTGGACAGGGTCATTAGTGGACAGGGTCGTTAGTGGACAGGGTCGTTAGTGGACAGGGTCGTTAGGGTACAATAGCACAGTAGATCATTGGTCATAATGAGGTGCAGTGCTGCGGTACAGTCATGTCCCAGCTGCTGTGAGCTGATTCTATTGACAGACTGATGTTCTGTAATGAGTAATTCCACTTCACCGATTCCAAAGTTTGACACGGTAACATTTTCAATTCGCACAACCGCCAATATGTGGAGACGTCAATCTCCTTGACGGTGGCGATTAGTGGTGGCAGGCGAGAGAGAGAGCGGAACGGGGCCGCAACCTCACATCCCGCCATTTCCCAACGCCCACATCACAGCACCTTCTGGGGAGGAGGCTGGGGCAGTCGCTATTTATCGCCAAAGCCCGCGGCCAGCGTCTCCTCCAGAATCCATCAATTTGTGACACAACGTTAACTCTTGAGTTCAGTGGACCTCGGCTCGCCGGAAGCTTTAAATGTCGGGTTGGTCTGAAAGTGTCTGCTCTCTCTTTCTCTCTCTCTCTCTCTCCTCTCTCTTTCTCTCTCACCCTCTTATTTCTCTGTCTTTGTCACTGTTTTTAATCACAATCTATTACAGGATGCAACTTAATTCGTGAGTAAATATAAAGCAATGAAACGGAATTGGCAAAAGGACTGGAATTAATGGTATAAGAAATTTACCCTCAGATTCCAAATGAAGCTTCAGGCTTTTAAAATGATTCTTTGACAGTTGATATATATAACAGTTATCCATCCTCCCTTTGTATATTGTAGTCTTTAACAATTTTATGCCGGAGATAAATTATGGTACATTATTGTTTATAAAGGTTACATCATGTCACATTTCAAATGAGACAGCATTTTAAATGGATTTATAACTGTCAACCTGGCTACTTCTTGCGTCAGCCTGTTTCCAAAAAAGAGATTTATTTTTTCTGTGATACTGCACTGTCATTGTGGTTTCCCTGAAGAGTAAGTTTTGCATTTGAAGCCTTCCTTACATCCCACTTCGCAGAAACACAAATGGTGTTAAGCGTGATGCAGTGTACCGCGTGTATGTGTGAAGTGTTCTTTTCTGTTGTGAAGTAATTATTTTCAGTTTGTAGGTTTTTACCCATAACTTGTTTTATCTGTGGTGCAATCGTGGGAAAAACCGCCTGTTGTCGTCCAGGAACACATGAAAACATGAAGGTTTCTGAAACACTGCTGAAGATGTGGGCTGCTCTGGCATCCAATGCACAAAAACATGCTGTGTCTTTATTAAGGTGAGCAGTTTTGTAATCGCATGTATGTATACATACGTGCACACGCACACACACACACACACACACACACACACCCTTATAATCATATAGGTTTCTTATTTGCCATGCCCATAAAGACTAGCACTGTTTTTGTATTAACAATGATATTCACAGGCATTCAAAGACTGAGGCATGTGACCTAGACCTGGAGTAAATAAACTTTACTGTAAAACAAATTTGTCCAGAATTTTAACTGTTATTGACAAATAAACACAAGTGCTACTTTTTTTCAACGTAGCGCGTGAAGCTCTGCTTGCGGCAAACTTGCCACGTTTGCATTCTGTCGTGATTAAAGACAAAATGTTGGCTGAGTCCTGGCCTAAGTCCACCTTTATGTAACTGTATCTACTGGCCCTGGTTCTTCATCAACATTTTTTCTTCCATTTTGTTTTCCGTTCCCTGGCGTACCATCTGCTGTTTATCCTCTCCCTTGTCCAAATTGGCCCACAGAATTGATGTACAACCCAGTGCCTTGAAGGCACCGTGCATCTTGCTTCGCACTGAATTATACATGTTAGTCAAAGAGTTCATTTCAGGGATTCAGAACTTTTTGTGAAACGCCAGGACTGTTTCGTCTCTCGCACGATACGGCAGCGGTTCCCCCAACCAAGGGCTCGAGCTGTGGGGCGGGCCCGCGATATGACATGCGAAAATGACAACTTTGCCGTATTTAATACAATTAGCAATTAGCATTCACACCTGTCAAATCTGACATTGTGTTTGGAACCTTGGAACTCTGTATTGGAACATGTCAGGCTATGTTTTAATAAGCTGTGGCAGGCAGAAAAGTAAAAGGTGTTTGAATCCTGATCGTACCAGTGCCGACTGTGAACAGCGGCAACAATGGGCACCGCCGGGGGTAAGGGAGGGTTCAGTCGGACATTGGTCTGCGTTTCATCGCTCTTGGGCGACCCCCGCTGGCCGATAAGGGTGCGCCAGCTTAGCTGCGGTGTGTGCGGCGTGAAGAGAAGCAGCCGTCGAGCAGCACGAAAACCGTGGCTGTCCCAGCTCTCCCGAATCGGCAGGGCGGTTCCCCCATGGAACGCGACTATGCTTTCCAGACAGTTTGACATTCCAGATTGAGGAGGGAATTGGATATATTCAGCCCTGGGTTGGGTGGCAAATTTCAACAAAAATGTAAAAAAAATTAGGGAAAGTTTGGGATCCTGTGCATTGCAGTATACTCCAGCGGGGTGGGGTGGGGGGGGGGGTGTATGTTTCTCTGTCTTTGGACGCAAATCCGCAGAATTAATAGATGAATCCGTATGACAGGATTGTGAATGAATCTGAAGTGCTCTCCGCTGTCACGAATCAGTCAGATATTTGCGATTACTCTGTCCTCCCAAGTACAGTAGCATAGCATTCTCTTCTTTCACCTGAAATGCCTCTCTCCTAACACACTGTTCCGTTCGATGTGCCCTGTCATGAGATTGGTTCAGAGTGAAATTTTCACCCCTTCCTGGGGAGCCGTTATAGATTGAAGTAGTCATTACTGAAGTGACGTTGCTTAAGTGGGAATGTTCTGGCTTTTTTTCTCTCTATCCTTTTATACGGCGGTAAAAATTCGATTTTCCGCCACTTTCACTACTTTTCGTTTGGTAAATTTGATTACAGCCAAACTCAGGAGTTGCTTTTAATGCCGAATTGAAGACATGGTGGCACGGCAGTGTAATCTGGCCAATAGCTATGAGTCAGCGAAATGACAGAGAAACCTGATTTTCTTTTGGCACGTTGTTTTTGTATCCGGCAGATACATTTTCTCCAACAGCAAGTCTGCGGAACTCTACCCGTGCCACGGAGACGAGTGGACCAGAGTTCCCTTCAAGGACTATTCCGTGACCTTTCCAGAACAGCCAAGTAATTCCTGGTTCCTCGTCTTTAGGTAAGGGCCGCCCTGGAACCCTCCCTAGTCTGGAACATGGACTGAAGTAAAAAAAAAAAAAGCTGTTCCGGGTTTTACTCAGTGCAGATATCCAGCTAACTCAGTAATCCTGCTTTGTGAAACAGAGCTCAGTGCTATAGACCCCTGCATTAGTCAAGCCAGATCTACAGTAATGCATTGTGGTTGTATTACTTTAACCATTTTACCTCTCCCTGTAGTAGATGTCATCTCTTGTCATCCCGTCCAGGGAGGTCTTTCATGTTCCCAAGGACATGCTAGTGGTGCCCAAAGTGTACTCCGCTGTTCCCGGCTGTGTGCTGCACGTTATTGATAACGACACCGGGGAAGAGGTGCCGAGGATCTTTCAGACAGTCGAGCCTCGCGTGTACAAACGGAACCAGGTACGTTCCTTTCTCTCTGTCGCCCCGACCGTCAGAGCTGGCTTTCGCGGACCGAACTTTACCGTGGCATCCGAGTGAAGTACTACATTTGAGTTTCCATTTAAAAGGGATGGGACGAATCTTTTTAACGAAAAACACGTCTGTTTTTTTGGTACAGAAACCTTTTCTGTTCTTTTTCTTTTGCCATTATTTTACCATTTCTGGAGCCCTGTCACTTTAAATAGGGGTATTTTTAGAATCCCTATGAATGTATATTAATTAAAACCTGCTGGGTTCCTATCACAGATCTGAGTGTGTCAGACAGGGGGGGGGGGGGGGCGTGGCCTAACCCCACTTTGTGTGACCCGATGGTTGTAGGGAGGCTACACCTTTGTGGCCGAAGGCCAATCCAGAGAAGCCCCTGTGCCGGGGGGGAAGTGGAGACTCCGGCTGATTGGGTCACATGACCCTCCGCCCAGGCTCAGCAGGGAGGCTCCGCTCAGTAACTTTTCAGTCAAGGACTTTCGAGATTATTACATCCCCAACGACAAGAACGTCATCTGCAGGTAGGCGCCATTTACAGTCGGAGAGTTTCAGGATTATCACATCCCCAACAACAGGAAACATTCAGCCTTCGATTAACACGTACGCGTGTACCCGCAGGTTTTCCCTGAAGGTCACATCCGATCACGTGGGCACGGTTCAGATCCAGACGTCCAAACCGGACGTTTACGTCAAGCTGACCGTCCTGGACCGGGAGTCGGAAGTCGCCAGCAGCACCGGGAAGGGCAGCGTCGTGATCCCGGTATTCCGGTTCTTATCCGACAGGCAGCCTGACTGTGAGTCAAAGATTCTCTGAGGGGGGGGGGGGCATGAATCGCTTTTCCATTGAGGTGTATTTTTTGACACCTACTGTATAAATGAGTAATGGAACACAATTTAACATAAAGGGTGTTGTGTTATGTATGTGTTGTTATTATTTTACTTATGTCGGATTAGTAAAATAATAATGTCCATATATCATATATCATATAATGATTTGGCCTTGGCTCAGACACGCCGCACCATTGTAACCCACATGTACCCAAGGCTCTTGGTGTAATTGTGTTGTAGGATATCATAATGTAGGATATCATAATGTAGGATATCATAATGCCCATGGTTACTCCCCCAGTCCCCTGTTTATTGCTCCTATAGATGTATAGTTGCGATAGTCGTTCGGTTTGCGTCGAACGGCTTCGACTGACACGTCTCAGGACGACGGGAGCCAAGTGCATATTCTCTCTGTCAGTGGCAAAATGGAGACCAGTTGTTTTGAAACAAAGTATTTAAAAAAACGAAAACAATAAAAAAACAGCCAAGCCAGGCCCCGCTATCTATAAATACGTGTGGGCGTGTTGTCATGTGACACGTATCAATTTGCTTCTTTTTTTTTTTTGACAGCGTCCCCCAGCGAGGCTTCGCCCGCGCGCGGCCAGCAGGACACGAGCGGCTCCGCCGGCAGCCTGGCAGCGGCGGGATTGACAGCCGATCCCCCAGGGGGCGGGGGGGCGGGGGGAGTGCAGCGGCGAAGACGGCGGCGGCCGGCAGCCCGCGGAGATACTGGTATCAAACCTGTCAGCTCGCCTCCAAATTAGCTCTGATGTTCGCCGGCCGAGGGGAAAAGTGCTTCGCCTCCAACCCCTTCTATTTATTTATTTATTTGCTTGGTTTAGCCGTTTTCTTTTTAGTTTTTTAGTTTTTTAAATAGAACTGATCATGTGATCAATGACTCAGTCAAGGCGGCTAAACCTCGCCTCTGGTTGTGGAGGCAACTGTTTTATGAACACGCTTTGTTTTTAGGATTTCATCCCAAAAGAATTGGATCAGCAGCCTTGGGGCATCTTTGAAAAGCCCCCCCCCCCCCCCCCCCCCCCCCCCACTAACAAGACTCATCTTCCCCACAGTTGTGTTTGTTGCTAACGATCTGTCACATGCCAGAGTGGCCTAATTACCACAATGAAACGGTCTGCACAGATAAACCCCCCCCATATACTGTCCACACAGTATAGAAATATAAACACACATGAACATGTAAACAAATATACACAAACATACATACATACATACATGTCTATACACATATTCACATGCACACACACAGACACACACACATACACATTTTGTGCAGATGCTTAATGTTTGTTTTTCCCGTTTCAGTTTCTCAGATTTGGGCTGATAACCAGCCCGCTGGGGCTCGTGCAGACCTGTTGAGATAATAATACACATTTACATACAAATGGAACAACAGATGAAACATTGATTGTCTTTTTTTTTCTGATTCAGAACCACAAGCTTGTTATTGTGGAAAAGATTTATGAAATATGAAGGTCATTGTGCGCTCGTTCGGCTGCGCACGGGGTAGACGGCCATTATCGCTTTTCGTATCACATCCACTCAGTGTTATCGGTCTGAATTTCAACTGCCGATACATTTTAAACAAAACCCGTTACGATACACGAGAGTGTGTTCGTAAATGAGCGGTCGATCGATATTCACAGTGATTGCATGTGCTTGTGTGAAGAAGTGTATCAAAATGTTTCTGTGAAGATCTTTAAGGACTCTTAAACCTGATTTATTCTTTGTCGCACGACCTTTGACAAAATGAAGCCGTCGCATGACGTTTGCCATTTATACTTCGGCGAAGGTCTGCGATGAGGGTTCTGTTGTCTCTATGGTAACGAGACGCCGAACTCCTGAGCGTTTGTTCACATTTCTTAAAACGTGGCGGCGCTCAATTAAATTATTGCGATCATTGTGGAGGAAGTAATTTTATATCTAGGCTACTTTTTCTGTGAGCGGAAAAAAGGATGTGGTACATCCGTCCCATATACCAAACTAGGGAAAACCAGGGCGGATATGTTCTCATTAAACAGATGTGTGAAATGCTGGATGAAGACGCGCATTTCAACTATTTTAAGATGTCAGCCAACCGGTTATGACGTTCTCTGCGACATCACAAAATTCTGGAGGCGCGCGGCACTGAGAAAAAGTGTCGAAGAATATAAAACATAATTTTTCTCGCTCGGCAGTTGTCGAAGGGGCTGTGCGACGAAGTATAAATCAGGCTTTACTCTGCTTGTACACAGCTGCAGAACCTCCTGCTTTTGAATGTCAGCTTGTTAATTAACGCCCGTGTCTGATCCGGCCTCATCCCTCACTGTGAAGGATTTACGGGGCGTTTGAGCCGCGGA
This sequence comes from Synaphobranchus kaupii, assembly GCA_029718625.1. Taxonomy (NCBI): domain Eukaryota; kingdom Metazoa; phylum Chordata; class Actinopteri; order Anguilliformes; family Synaphobranchidae; genus Synaphobranchus; species Synaphobranchus kaupii. The sequence goes on along the minus strand of CM056381.1, from coordinate 8,727,002 downwards.
GAGACATGTCGTTCCTCGTAACGCGGGTCCGCTTTGTGTGCCGCGGGTTGCCGTGGGTAACCGTGTCTGTGTTCCTGTCTGTTCCCGCGCAGGGCCACAAGTACATCATCCAGGCGCAGGTGCTGCACAAGAGCTGGGCCCTGGATGAGTCCCAGGCTGCCTTTGTGCAGGCGCTCAAAGACGCAGAGAGGAATGACTCGAAAGGTACGCCACGCCTTGTGCGGTACGCCATGTCCCCTTCGGCGCCCGCTCGTCTCCGGCTCCGCCCAGCTGCGGGACTCTGCTGTCTGATAGGATCATTCTCCTCTGCAAAGTGTGCCAGGATATGAAAAATTTAAACTGTCTCAGGTGTAAGTTAAAAGACTTAGAACAGACTTAGTTGTGCTTCCAAGAGAAGGGGATCTTAATCACTTTTTTTAACCCAAAGATATTCATCTCTGCTACTATTACTAGTGCTGTGATAGCATTATTTGCTGAGGATAAATGAGCTGTGAGATTTGATTCTTGCTTTTGCGAGTCTGCGCTTTGCTCCTACACCGTTTTGGCACGCGTAAGTTCCCTCTCATAGAAAGTGTGTCAGGGTCATTTCAGGGTCATCTCTGAGGCAGTGAGACGGGCGGAGCAGGCAGCTGATTGGTGCAGAGCACAGTGAGGCGGGGTGAGCAGACAGCTGTTTGGTGCAGAGGCAGTGAGACGGGCGGAGCAGACGGCTGATTGGTGCAGAGCGCAGTGAGACGGGCGGAGCAGACGGCTGATTGGTGCAGAGCACAGTAAGACGGGCAGAGCAGACGGCTGATTGGTGCAGAGCGTAGTGAGACGGGCAGAACAGACAGCTGATTGGTGCAGAGCGTAGTGAGACGGGCAGAGCAGACAGCTGATTGGTGCAGAGCGTAGTGAGACGGGCAGAGCAGACAGCTGATTGGTGCAGAGCACAGTAAGACGGGCGGAGCAGACGGCTGATTGGTGCAGAGCGCAGTGAGACGGGCGGAGCAGATAGCTGATTGGTGCAGAGCGTAGTTTTCAGCACCACATCGCCGTGGTTCTTCGCAGTTCTTGCTCCTGAAGACGATCTCTTCATTTTCATATTGCACGCCGTACAGCGCATTCCAATGATGCCTCGAGAGACAGGAAGCACAAATGAGTCATGTTCGCCTTTGTGGAAACACGTACAGTTCACGTTAATGGACAAGGGACCCCGGTACGTAATGGTTTTTGCGGGAAATGTTTGTTTTTGCGGCTTGCGCGCTAAATATGGTGACCTTTACAGGTGTGACACATAGATCGGTCATAACGGCGCGCACGTCCTTCACTCTCCGATATCCCACTGAACGTAGGTCAATAACAGCTCTACAGGCTACAGCTCTCCTCTGTGCCTCAGGAAGTGCTTCAGCAGGGAAACTCAATCAATGTGCTGTGAATCGTCCAATTAAAAAGGCGCTCTGCATCCCCGACCCGCTGATACATGAGGAGGTAAAGAACCGCGATCAGAACAGCGGCTGCTGTTGTTACCGCGCTCTCAATTGATCATTTGCCGTAATCGGACTTCGCATTAGCACGTAGACGACATGAGGACAACATTCGCAGGCCCGTTTGGACGACACCAGTGCTGCCAGCTTCACTTTGTACGAGGTTAAGACCGCTGCTCGGCGCAGAACGTGGGCTTGCTCATTTCAGACTCGCCAAAATCACAGAGGATAATAACGGCGTCTGAATGCGGGGGGACCGTTCGCGGTAACATTGACAAACTCGAGCTGCAGCCCCGGACAGTTCAATAAGGAAGGAGAGGCTATAGAAATGTAACTGTCTGCTTGTTTAGCTATTTCTGCAGTGCAACACTGCCACCTAGTACAGATTTTCTCTTTACGAGCGGAGGGCCGACACTACACACACACACACACACACACACAGTGCAGACTGTGGGCGAAAGGCTGTTTGCTTATGATAAGCTTTGAAAGGCCGAAGCCATCGCTGATATAGTAAGCCTCTAAACGCAGTACCAGTATCATCAGGCAGGGTTCGGCCTCCACATCGATCTCCTGCCGATAGCCAGCACCAGTACCAGTGCATATACTGTTTTACTGTTTCTCTCTTACAGAATGATTATAAACTATATTTATAATTACCAATCCGCTGATTAGTAATGTTTTGTTTATTGAATTATATTTTCACCAACTCTTTCGAGCAATCCTGTTGTTTCCACTGGATTTTTCTTGAAGAAATGAGCGTCGCGAACGTTTTAACGTGCGCAGAGCAAGTTCTGTCAGGAAACTCTTATCATAGCCGATTGGTCCCATACTCAACCAATCACATGCACACACCTCTAATCGAGCGCCCTTTTTAAACCAATCACGTGCACACACCTCTAATGGAGCGCCCTTTTTAAGCCAAGAATCAGTTCTCTCTGTACTACTTGAATGCTGATGCGCTGCTCTTTGTTGCTTACGGCTTGTGTTAAAAGAAATTTGCTGTCACCCTCGTCCACCCCAGCTTCCACCTGTCATTTGGATCTGCTTCAGTATGGGGGGTTTCTGGTCATCTCCTGTTTAGCGGGGGGAGATGCCCGTGCTCCGGAGCAGTACTAAAGCAGATCCATTCACCGCCAAACTAAAATAATTATGTAGCACATTCAGTCATTAAACATGTCATTTAAATAGGTGAGTTGTCCTGACCGAAAGGTAACGTTGAAAACATGATGAGCCAGTGGAGATGATAAGAACCCACTGTGTGATCCTGTCCTTGGTGTTGTCCATGAGACGTCCAGTATAATGGCACTTCCTGAAGAAGACTCGCTATGGAAACGCGTTGCGTTCTCTAGTGCGTTACAGCCTAGTTTCTCCGCCCATTCTGTGTGGCGTTTATTGACTTGTTTTGTGCGCACTTGTTAAATCTTGCTTACTTACGGTGTCTCTATTTCTATAGTTGTATACGAGTGGAATGACAGAAATCACGCCAGGCTGGGCAGTTCGGTAGAGGGGAAGAAAGTGGTGTACTGGCTGCTATATCCAGAAAGGTTTGGCAGTTGATGTGAAATGTATGCATCGGGTTAATAGGTGGAGATTGCTTAGAGGTCGATTTTGCACTGATATCTAGACACACTCGGTTGTTAATTTGAAGAATATTTTTCCAGGGTGTTTAATATAAGCTGTTTTTTTTTGCGTTTCTGACCAGGCTTGACACACTTCTGAATACTCTCTCAACAGTTGGGAAACTGACACGTATAGATGGGCTCAATGGCATGTTCTTATCATCAAACATTCCCATATGCAAAAGGCCTGTAAAAACCGTATATGATCATACTGGCAAAGTCTGATTAATATCATATACTGTATGTTGATTAGTATTATATTATATATTTGTATACAATTCTTATACAATCTCTCAATGTTCTCTTTTTTTATAGGGAGTACCATATATGTTAGGGAACTATTTAATTTTAGTCTGAAATGTTATATATGCTAGCTCTCTACCACATATTTATTTTATAGGTTTTGTATATGGCGTATGTGATTTTTATGGGATTTTTACATATGTGTTCTCTTATCAGTGTGGCAACTAGCGAAGCTTTTGTTTTGACCGACCACGTAGCTAGAGGACGAAATGTGTCGTACGTTGGGCCGTTTTTCTTTGTGCCGAAAACGGAGCCGCGTGTCTCGTCCAGAGACCCGAAAACGCCTGAACGTAGCTCCGCCTTCTCCGAACCGCAGCGTCCGTGGAGAAGCAGGAGGACCCGCCCGCGTCCGTGAGCGTGGAGACGCAGAGCGGCGAAAGCCAGAAGTCCGCCACGCCCAAGCCCAACCGCAAGGCCAAGGAGCGAGAGAAGGAGAAGCCAGCCCCCAAATCCGCGTCCCGACAGGAGGCTCAGGTCCGTCAGCGTTCCGGGACGGTTTGACTCCGCCTCCTACGCCCACGTGTCACATCACTCTTTTCTCCCCCCCGTTCCGCCTGATTGGCTAAGACCTTCAGCAGGCGCAAAACCTTTTAGCGCACGCAAAACCAATAACACAAGCAATGATTGGTGCAAAACAAATGTCATGACCAATCATTGGTCATGCTATTGGTTTTGCGTGGGCTAAAAGGTATTGCACACGCTAAAGGTCTTAGCCAGTCAGGCCCATTGTATTCTCAGATGTAATTTCTTTCATTTAATTTTTTTCTAAAGCAGAGCAGACATGGCTGTCTGTATTTTTCCTGTGTTTATTCCAGCGAGAGAAAGCCTAGGCGGTTATACAGTAGATGAGTGCGGGGTCACCTCTAACGTTTTTGCTTGATTGGTAATTGCATTG
>CM056381.1:8656633-8722219 GCA_029718625.1 Synaphobranchus kaupii | reverse complement strand
GAAGCCTTCCTTACATCCCACTTCGCAGAAACACAAATGGTGTTAAGCGTGATGCAGTGTACCGCGTGTATGTGTGAAGTGTTCTTTTCTGTTGTGAAGTAATTATTTTCAGTTTGTAGGTTTTTACCCATAACTTGTTTTATCTGTGGTCCAGGAACACATGAAAATATGAAGGTTTCTGAAACACTGCTGAAGATGTGGGCTGCTCTGGCATCCAATGCACAAAAACATGCTGTGTCTTTATTAAGGTGAGCAGTTTGTAATCGCATGTATGTATACATACGTGCACACGCGCACACACACACACACACACACACACACACACCCTTATAATCATATAGGTTTCTTATTTGTCATGCCCATAAAGACTAGCACTGTTTTTGTATTAACAATGATATTCACAGGCATTCAAAGACTGAGGCATGTGACCTAGACCTGGAGTAAATAAACTTTACTGTAAAAAAAATTTGTCCAGAATTTTAACTGTTATTGACAAATAAACACAAGTGCTACTTTTTTTCAACGTAGCGCGTGAAGTTCTGCTTGCGGCAAACTTGCCACGTTTGCATTCTGTCGTGATTAAAGAAGAAATGTCGACTGAGTCCTGGCCTAAGTCCACCTTTATGTAACTGTATCTAACTGGCCCTGGTTCTTCATCAACATTTTTTCTTCCATTTTGTTTTCCGTTCCCTGGCGTACCATCTGCTGTTTATCCTCTCCCTGCTCCAAATTGGCCCACAGAATTGATGTACAACCCAGTGCCTTGAAGGCACCGTGCATCTTGCTTCGCATTGAATTATACATGTTAGTCAAAGAGTTCATTTCAGGGATTCAGAACTTTTTGTGAAACGCCAGGACTGTTTCGTCTCTCGCACGATACGGCAGCGGTTCCCCCAACCAAGGGCTCGAGCTGTGGGGCGGGCCCGCGATATGACACGCGAAAATGACAACTTCGCCGTATTTAATACAATTAGCAATTAGCATTCACACCTGTCAAATCTGACATTGTGTTTGGAACCTTGGAACTCTGTATTGGAACATGTCAGGCTATGTTTTAATAAGCTGTGGCAGGCAGAAAAGTAAAAGGTGTTTGAATCCTGATCGTAACAGTACCGACTGTGAACAGCGGCAACAATGGGCACCGCCTGGGGTAAGGGAGGGTTCAGTCGGACATTGGTCTGCGTTTCATCGCTCTTGGGCGACCCCAGCTGGCCGATAAGGGTGCGCCAGCTTAGCTGCGGTGTGGTGCGGCGTGAAGAGAAGCAGCCGTCGAGCAGCACGAAAACCGTGGCTGTCCCAGCTCTCCCGATCGGCAGGGCGGTTTCCCCCATGGAACGCGACTATGCTTTCCAGACGGTTTGACATTCCAGATTGAGGAGGGAATTGGATATATTCAGCCCTGGGTTGGGTGGCAAATTTCAACAAAAATGTAAAAAAAATTAGGGAAAGTTTGGGATCCTGTGCATTGCAGTATACTCCAGCGGGGTGGGGTGGGGGGGGGTGTATGTTTCTCTGTCTTTGGACGCAAATCCACAGAATTAATAGATGAATCCGTATGACAGGATTGTGAATGAATCTGAAGTGCTCTCCGCTGTCACGAATCAGTCAGATATTTGCGATTACTCTGTCCTCCCAAGTACAGTAGCATAGCATTCTCTTCTTTCACCTGAAATGCCTCTCTCCTAACACACTGTTCCGTTCGATGTGCCCTGTCATGAGATTGGTTCAGAGTGAAATTTTCACCCCTTCCTGGGGAGCCGTTATAGATTGAAGTAGTCATTACTGAAGTGACGTTGCTTAAGTGGGAATGTTCTGGCTTTTTTTCTCTCTATCCTTTATATACGGCGGTAAAAATTCGATTTTCCGCCACTTTCACTACTTTTCGTTTGGTAAATTTGATTACAGCCAAACTCAGGAGTTGCTTTTAATGCCGAATTGAAGACATGGTGGCACGGCAGTGTAATCTGGCCAACAGCTATGAGTCAGCGAAATGACAGAGAAACCTGATTTTCTTTTGGCACGTTGTTTTTGTATCCGGCAGATACATTTTCTCCAACAGCAAGTCTGCGGAACTCTACCCGTGCCACGGAGACGAGTGGACCAGAGTTCCCTTCAAGGACTATTCCGTGACCTTTCCAGAACAGCCGAGTAATTCCTGGTTCCTCGTCTTTAGGTAAGGGCCGCCCCGGAACCCTCCCTAGTCTGGAACATGGACTGAAGTGTAAAAAAAAAAAAGCTGTTCCGGGTTTTACTCAGTGCAGATATCCAGCTAACTCAGTAATCCTGCTTTGTGAAACAGAGCTCAGTGCTATAGACCCCTGCATTAGTCAAGCCAGATCTACAGTAATGCATTGTGGTTGTATTACTTTAACCATTTTACCTCTCCCTGTAGTAGATGTCATCTCTTGTCATCCCGTCCAGGGAGGTCTTTCATGTTCCCAAGGACATGCTTGTGGTGCCCAAAGTGTACTCCGCTGTTCCCGGCTGTGTGCTGCACGTTATTGATAACGACACCGGGGAAGAGGTGCCGAGGATCTTTCAGACAGTCGAGCCTCGCGTGTACAAACGGAACCAGGTACATTCCTTTCTCACCGTCGCCCCCGACCGTCAGAGCTGGCTTTCGCGGACCGAACTTTACCGTGGCATCCGAGTGAAGTACTACATTTGAGTTTCCATTTAAAAGGGATGGGACAAATCTTTTTAACGATAAACACGTCTGTTTTTTTGGTACAGAAACCTTTTCTGTTCTTTTTCTTTTCCCATTATTTTACCATTTCTGGAGCCCTGTCACTTTAAATAGTGGTATTTTTAGAATCCCTATGAATGTATATTAATTAACAACCTGCTGGGTTCCTATCACAGATCTGAGTGTGTCAGACAGGGGGGGGGGGGGGGGGGCGTGGCCTAACCCCACTTTGTGTGACCCGATGGTTGTAGGGAGGCTACACCTTTGTGGCCGAAGGCCAATCCAGAGAAGCCCCCTGTGCCGGGGGGGAAGTGGAGACTCCGGCTGATTGGGTCACATGACCCTCCGCCCGGGCTCAGCAGGGAGGCTCCGCTCAGTAACTTTTCAGTCAAGGAGTTTCGAGATTATTACATCCCCAACGACAAGAACGTCATCTGCAGGTAGGCGCCATTTACAGTCGGAGAGTTTCAGGATTATCACATCCCCAACAACAGGAAACATTGAGCCTTCGATTAACACGTACGCGTGTACCCGCAGGTTTTCCCTGAAGGTCACATCCGATCACGTGGGCACGGTTCAGATCCAGACGTCCAAACCGGACGTTTACGTCAAGCTGACCGTCCTGGACCGGGAGTCGGACGTCGCCAGCAGCACCGGGAAGGGCAGCGTCGTGATCCCCGGTATTCCGGTTCTTATCCGACAGGCAGCCTGACTGTGAGTCAAAGGTTCTCTGGGGGGGGGGGGGGCATGAATCGCTTTTCCATTGAGGCGTATTTTTTGACACCTACTGTATAAATGAGTAATGGAACACAATTTAACATAAAGGGTGTTGTGTTATGTATGTGTTGTTATTATTTTACTTATGTCGGATTAGTAAAATAATAATGTCCATATATCCAATATCATATAATGATTTGGCCTTGGCTCAGACGCACCGCACCATTGTAACCCACATGTACCCAAGGCTCTTGGTGTAATTGTGTTGTAGGATATCATAATGTAGGATATCATAATGTAGGATATCATAATGTAGGATATCATAATGTAGGATATCATAATGCCCATGGTTACTCCCCCCAGTCCCCTGTTTATTGCTCCTATAGATGTATAGTTGCGATAGTCGTTCGGTTTGCGTCGAACGGCTTCGACTGACACGTCTCAGGACGACGGAGCCAAGTGCATATTCTCTCTGTCAGTGGCAAAATGGAGACCAGTTGTTTTGAAACAAAGTAATTTAAAAAAACCAAAACAATAAAAAAACAGCCAAGCCAGGCCCCGCTATCTATAAATACGTGTAGGCGTGTTGTCATGTGACACGTATCAATTTGCTTCTTTTTTTTTTTTGACAGTGTCCCCCAGCGAGGCTTCGCCCGCGCGCGGCCAGCAGGACACGAGCGGCTCCGCCGGCAGCCTGGCAGCGGCGGGATTGACAGCCGATCCCCCAGGGGGCGGGGGGGCGGGGGGAGTGCAGCGGCGAAGACGGCGGCGGCGGCAGCCCGCGGAGATACTGGTATCAAACCTGTCAGCTCGCCTCCAAATTAGCTCTGATGTTCGCCGGCCGAGGGGAAAAGTGCCTCGCCTCCAACCCCTTCTATTTATTTATTTATTTGCTTGGTTTAGCCGTTTTCTTTTTAGTTTTTTAGTTTTTTTAATAGAACTGATCATGTGATCAATGACTCAGTCAAGGCGGCTAAACCTCGCCTCTGGTTGTGGAGGCAACTGTTTTATGAACACGCTTTGTTTTTAGGATTTCATCCCAAAAGAATTGGATCAGCAGCCTTGGGGCGTCTTTGAAAACCCCCCCCCCCCCCCCCCACTAACAAGACTCATCTTCCCCACAGTTGTGTTTGTTGCTAACGATGTGTCACATGCCAGAGTGGCCTAATTACCACAATGAAAACGGTCTGCACAGATAAACAAAGTATAGAAATATAAACACACATGAACATGTAAACAAATATACACAAACATACATACATACATACATACATGTCTATACACATATTCACATGCACACACACAGACACACACACATACACATTTTGTGCAGATGCTTAATGTTTGTTTTTCCCGTTTCAGTTTCTCAGATTTGGGCTGATAACCAGCCCGCTGGGGCTCGTGCAGACCTGTTGAGATAATAATACACATTTACATACAAATGGAACAACAGATGAAACATTGATTGTCTTTTTTTTCTGATTCAGAACCACAAGCTTGTTATTGTGGAAAGATTTATGAAATATGAAGGTCATTGTGCGCTCGTTCGGCTGCGCACGGGGTAGGACGGCCATTATCGCTTTTCGTATCACATCCACTCAGTGTTATCGGTCTGAATTTCAACTGCCGATACATTTTAAAACAAAACCCGTTACGATACACGAGAGTGTGTTCGTAATGAGCGGTCGATCGATATTCACAGTGATTGCATGTGCTTGTGTGAAGAAGTGTATCAAAATGTTTCTGTGAAAATGAGATTCTGTGAAGATCTTTAAGGACTCTTAAACCTGATTTATTCTTTGTCGCACGACCTTTGACAAAATGAAAGCCGTCGCATGACGTTTGCCATTTATACTTCGGCGAAGGTCTGCGATGAGGGTTCTGTTGTCTCTATGGTAACGAGACGCCGAACTCCTGAGTGTTTGTTCACATTTCTTAAAACGTGGCGGCGCTCGATTAAATTATTGCGATCATTGTGGAGGAAGGAATTTTATATCTAGGCTACTTTTTCTGTGAGCGGAAAAAAGGATGGGTACATCCGTTCCCATATACCAAACTAGGGAAAACCAGGGCGGATATGTTCTCATTAAACAGATGTGTGAAATGCTGGATGAAGACGCGCATTTCAACTATTTTAAGATGTCAGCCAACCGGTTATGACGTTCTCTGCGACATCACAAAATTCTGGAGGCGCGCGGCACTGAGAAAAAGTGTCGAAGAATATAAAACATAATTTTTCTTGCTCGGCAGTTGTCGAAGGGGCCGTGCGACGAAGTATAAATCAGGCTTTACTCTGCTTGTACACAGCTGCAGAACCTCCTGCTTTTGAATGTCAGCTTGTTAATTAACGCCCGTGTCTGATCCGGCCTCATCCCTCACTGTGAAGGATTTACGGGGCGTTTGAGCCGCGGAGAGACATGTCGTTCCTCGTAACGCGGATCCGCTTTGTGTGCCGCGGGTTGCCGTGGGTAACCGTGTCTGTGTTCCTGTCTGTTCCCCGCGCAGGGCCACAAGTACATCATCCAGGCGCAGGTGCTGCACAAGAGCTGGGCCCTGGATGAGTCCCAGGCTGCCTTTGTGCAGGCGCTCAAAGACGCAGAGAGGAATGACTCGAAAGGTACGCCACGCCTTGTGCGGTACGCCATGTCCCCCTTCGGCGCCCGCTCGTCTCCGGCTCCGCCCAGCTGCGGGACTCTGCTGTCTGATAGGATCATTCTCCTCTGCAAAGTGTCCCAGGATATGAAAAATTAAAACTGTCTCAGGTGTAAGTTAAAAGACTTAGAACAGACTTAGTTGTCCTTCCAAGAGAAGGGGATCTTAATCACTTTTTTTAACCCAAAGATATTCATCTCTGCTACTATTACTAGTGCTGTGATAGCATTATTTGCTGAGGATAAATGAGCTGTGAGATTTTATTCTTGCTTTTGCGAGTCTGCGCTTTGCTCCTACACCGTTTTGGCACGCGTAAGTTCCCTCTCATAGAAAGTGTGTCAGGGTCATTTCAGGGTCATCTCTGAGGCAGTGAGACGGGCGGAGCAGGCAGCTGATTGGTGCAGAGCACAGTGAGGCGGGGTGAGAAGACAGCTGTTTGGTGCAGAGGCAGTGAGACGGGCGGAGCAGACGGCTGATTGGTGCAGAGCGCAGTAAGACGGGCAGAGCAGATGGCTGATTGGTGCAGAGCACAGTGAGGCGGGGTGAGCAGACAGCTGTTTGGTGCAGAGGCAGTGAGACGGGCGGAGCAGACGGCTGATTGGTGCAGAGCGCAGTGAGACGGGCGGAGCAGACGGCTGATTGGTGCAGAGCACAGTAAGACGGGCAGAGCAGACGGCTGATTGGTGCAGAGCGTAGTGAGACGGGCAGAACAGACAGCTGATTGGTGCAGAGCGTAGTGAGACGGGCAGAGCAGACAGCTGATTGGTGCAGAGCGTAGTGAGACGGGCAGAGCAGACAGCTGATTGGTGCAGAGCACAGTAAGACGGGCGGAGCAGACGGCTGATTGGTGCAGAGTGCAGTGAGACGGGCGGAGCAGATAGCTGATTGGTGCAGAGCGTAGTTTTCAGCACCACATCGCCGTGGTTCTTCGCAGTTCTTGCTCCTGAAGACGATCTCTTCATTTTCATATTGCACGCCGTACAGCGCATTCCAATGATGCCTCGAGAGACAGGAAGCACAAATGAGTCATGTTCGCCTTTGTGGAAACACGTACAGTTCACGTTAATCGACAAGGGACCCCGGTACGTAATGGTTTTTGCGGGAAATGTTTGTTTTTGCGGCTTGCGCGCTAAATATGGTGACCTTTACAGGTGTGACACATAGATCGGTCATAACGGCGCGCACGTCCTTCACTCTCCGATATCCCACTGAACGTAGGTCAATAACAGCTCTACAGGCTACAGCTCTCCTCTGTGCCTCAGGAAGTGCTTCAGCAGGGAAACTCAATCAATGTGCTGTGAATCGTCCAATTAAAAAGGCACTCTGCATCCCCGACCCGCTGATACATGAGGAGGTAAAGAACCGCGATCAGAACAGCGGCTGCTGTTGTTACCGCGCTCTCAATTGATCATTTGCCGTAATCGGACTTCGCATTAGCACGTAGACGACATGAGGACAACATTCGCAGGCCCGTTTGGACGACACCAGTGCTGCCAGCTTCACTTTGTACGAGGTTAAGACCGCTGCTCGGCGCAGAACGTGGGCTTGCTCATTTCAGACTCGCCAAAATCACAGAGGATAATAACGGCGTCTGAATGCGGGGGGACCGTTCGCGGTAACATTGACAAACTCGAGCTGCAGCCCCGGACAGTTCAATAAGGAAGGAGAGGCTATAGAAATGTAACTGTCTGCTTGTTTAGCTATTTCTGCAGTGCAACACTGCCACCTAGTACAGATTTTCTCTTTACGAGCGGAGGGCCGACACCACACACACACACACACACACACACACACACACACACACACACAGTGCAGACTGTGGGCGAAAGGCTGTTTGCTTATGATAAGCTTTGAAAGGCCGAAGCCATCGCTGATATAGTAAGCCTCTAAACGCAGTACCAGTATCATCGGGCGGGGTTCGGCCTCCACATCGATCTCCTGCCGATAGCCAGCACCAGTACCAGTGCATATACTGTTTTACTGTTTCTCTCTTACAGAATGATTATAAACTATATTTATAATTACCAATCCGCTGATTAGTAATGTTTTGTTTATTGAATTATATTTTCACCAACTCTTTCGAGCAATCCTGTTGTTTCCACTGGATTTTTCTTGAAGAAATGAGCGTCGCGAACGTTTTAACGTGCGCAGAGCAAGTTCTGTCAGGAAACTCTTATCATAGCCGATTGGTCCCATACTCAACCAATCACATGCACACACCTCTAATCGAGCGCCCTTTTTAAACCAATCACGTGCACACACCTCTAATGGAGCGCCCTTTTTAAGCCAAGAATCAGTTCTCTCTGTACTACTTGAATGCTGATGCGCTGCTCTTTGTTGCTTACGGCTTGTGTTAAAAGAAATTTGCTGTCACCCTCGTCCACCCCAGCTTCCACCTGTCATTTGGATCTGCTTCAGTATGGGGGGTTTCTGGTCATCTCCTGTTTAGCGGGGGGAGATGCCCGTGCTCCGGAGCAGTACTAAAGCAGATCCATTCACCGCCAAACTAAAATAATTATGTAGCACATTCAGTCATTAAACATGTCATTTAAATACGTGAGTTGTCCTGACCGAAAGGTAACGTTGAAAAAATGATGAGCCAGTGGAGATGATAAGAACCCACTGTGTGATCCTGTCCTTGGTGTTGTCCATGAGACGTCCAGTATAATGGCACTTCCTGAAGAAGACTCGCTATGGAAACGCGTTGCGTTCTCTAGTGCGTTACAGCCTAGTTTCTCCGCCCATTCTGTGTGGCGTTTATTGACTTGTTTTGTGCGCACTTATTAAATCTTGCTTACTTACGGTGTCTCTATTTCTATAGTTGTATACGAGTGGAATGACAGAAATCACGCCAGGCTGGGCAGTTCGGTAGAGGGGAAGAAAGTGGTGTACTGGCTGCTATATCCAGAAAGGTTTGGCAGTTGATGTGAAATGTATGCATCGGGTTAATAGGTGGAGATTGCTTAGAGGTCGATTTTGCACTGATATCTAGACACACTCGGTTGTTAATTTGAAGAATATTTTTCCAGGGTGTTTAATATAAGCTGTTTTTTCTGACCAGGCTTGACACACTTCTGAATACTCTCTCAACAGTTGGGAAACTGACACGTATAGATGGGCTCAATGGCATGTTCTTATCATCAAACATTCCCATATGCAAAAGGCCTGTAAAAACCGTATATGATCATACTGGCAAAGTCTGATTAATATCATATACTGTATGTTGATTAGTATTATATTATATATTTGTATACAATTCTTATACAATCTCTCAATGTTCTCTTTTTTTATAGGGAGTACCATATATGTTAGGGAACTATTTAATTTTAGTCTGAAATGTTATATATGCTAGCTCTCTACCACATATTTATTTTATAGGTTTTGTATATGGCGTATGTGATTTTTATGGGATTTTTACATATGTGTTCTCTTATCAGTGTGGCAACTAGCGAAGCTTTTGTTTTGACCGACCGCGTAGCTAGAGGACGAAATGTGTCGTACGTTGGGCCGTTTTTCTTTGTGCCGAAAACGGAGCCGCGTGTCTCGTCCAGAGACCCGAAAACGCCTGAACGTAGCTCCGCCTTCTCCGAACCGCAGCGTCCGTGGAGAAGCAGGAGGACCCGCCCGCGTCCGTGAGCATGGAGACGCAGAGCGGCGAAAGCCAGAAGTCCGCCACGCCCAAGCCCAACCGCAAGGCCAAGGAGCGAGAGAAGGAGAAGCCAGCCCCCAAATCCGCGTCCCGACAGGAGGCTCAGGTCCGTCAGCGTTCCGGGACGGTTTGACTCCGCCTCCTACGCCCACGTGTCACATCACTCTTTTCTCCCCCCCGTTCCGCCTGATTGGCTAAAACCTTCAGCAGGCGCAAAACCTTTTAGCGCACGCAAAACCAATAACACAAACAATGATTGGTGCAAAACAAATGTCATGACCAATCATTGGTCATGCTATTGGTTTTGCGTGGGCTAAAAGGTATTGCACACGCTAAAGGTCTTAGCCAGTCAGGCCCATTGTATTCTCAGATGTAATTTCTTTCATTTAATTTTTTTCTAAAGCAGAGCAGACATGGCTGTCTGTATTTTTCCTGTGTTTATTCCAGCGAGAGAAAGCCTAGGCGGTTATACAGTAGATGAGTGCGGGGTCACCTCTAACGTTTTTGCTTGATTGGTAATTGCATTGTCTTATAAACACAGTGCTGTTGTACCAGCTCATTTGAGAGTCAGTTTCTTTCCCCCATCACAGCTGCAGTCTCATATTTCACCATCCCCCGCCACACGTTGCCACAAGACCGCTCAAACACCCGACAGAAAGACGCTGGTGGGATAATTATTGGGATAATTATTTCATATGAAGGGGAAGAGAGCCCGTGTTCTCATTATACCTCAACAAGACCGACTCCTCCGAGCTGGGAGGAGCTGACTGCTGAATTAGGGACCCAGGCCGTGGATAGGGAGGGGGGTTGAGATGCGTCTCAGTGAAGATCGACAGGAGCGTTAGAGATGCTTTTGGGTCAGGCCCTTTTTTGGATAAGGCGCCCCCCCCTCCCCCGCCTTAGGGTCAGGGGTGTCAGTCTGTCTGTCTGTCTCACTGTGGAGTTTCTGTGGGTCAGCAGTGTGTGTGTGGGTCAGTAGTGTGTGTGTGTGGTTGGAGGAAGGACTCCCATCTGACACTGATGAGGTTCACTAGATGGCCTGGATAACTAGTTGCATATTTCATAAAATATATATATTTAGTTGTTTTGTTTTTTTTTGGTTGGGGTGCGACGACGTGTTCCGCAGAGCCTGGATGCGAGCAAGCCGCAGTGGACGCTGCGCGTGGTCTGTGACCATGGCGACGGCGATGCGGCTGAGATCAGGAAGGACACGGAGAGAGCCGACCAGATCAGCGCCATTCAGCGGGCCTGGGAGACTGCTGAGCCTGGGAGAGCCGTCAAGGTATCGCTCTCTCTCTCCGTCTCTCCAACTCTATCTCCCTCCCTCCCTCTCCGTCTTTCTCTCTCTCTCCCTCACTTTCTCCGTCTCTCTCTCTCCCTCTCTCTCTCTCTCCCTCCCTCACTCTCTCCGTCTCTCCCTCCCTCTCTCTCCATCTCTCCAGCTCTATCTCCCTCCCTCTCTCTCCATCTCTCAAGCTCCATCTCCCTCCCTCCCTGTCTCTCTCCCTCCCTCACTCTCTCCGTCTCTCTCCCTCCCTCTCTCTCCATCTCTCCAGCTCTATCTCCCTCCCTCTCTCTCCATCTCTCCAGCTCTATCCCCCTCCCTCCCTCTCTGTCTCTCTCCCTCCCTCACTCTCTCCGTCTCTCTCCCTCCCTCTCTCTCCATCTCACCAGCTCTATCTCCCTCCCTCTCTCTCCATCTCTCCAGCTCTATCTCCCTCCCTCTCTGTCTCTCTCCCTCCCTCCCTCCCTCTCTGTCCATCTCTCTATCTCCTTCCCTCTTTCTCTCTCCCTCCCTCTCTCATTTCAAATAAATTCAATTCAATTCGCTTTATTGGCATGAAATACATACGGTACAGTAAATATTGCCAAAGCATTATATAGTAAAAGAAGGATAATAGAATAAAATAAAAACATCTAATATAAGGAGAATTATTACATTTTTATACAATTGATTGATTAAAGCTGTTAATAATATTTAATTATTAGGCTAATTGTAGTTTTGTTTCTTAGGTTGAACCTTTTCATCTGTACAGTAGTGATATTATTACAGGGTGTTTGCTCACTGTCCCTCAGGTTGTGACACATATATATATACTGTATATATGTGCTGAAACGTATTGTGCTGTGAGTGGGGCTGTTGACCCTTCTCCCAGGAGGATTTGCAGCTTTTCCACATTTGTTATGGAAGAAAATGTATTTATATATTTAGAAAATTTGGTGAAATATGTTTTTATGATTTCACAATATTTTTCACAGTGTAGGAGGAAGTGCATCTCTGTCTCCACCTCTCCCTCTCCGATTCTCCATCTCTCCGTCTCTCCCTCTCTCTCCCTCCCTCCCTCCCTCTCTGTCTCTCCCTCTCCCTCCCTCCCTCTCTCCCTCTCTCTCCCTCCCTCCCTCTCTCTCTCCGTCTCTCCCTCCCTCCATCTCTCTTTCTATCCCTCTCTCTCCATCTTTCTCTCTATCTCCCTTCCTCTCCCTCTTTCTGTCTCTCTATCTCCCTCTCTCTCTCTCCCACTCTCTCTCTCTCTGTCCCCCTCTCTCTCTCTCTCTCTCTCTCTCTCCCCGTCTCTCCATCTCTATCTCCCTCCCTCCCTCTCTCACTCTCCCTCTCTCTCTTCCCATTCAACATGCTTTATTGGCATGGAATACGTATAGTAAATATTGTCAAAGCAAATGATACAGTGGAATGAATTCAATAAAATAAACAAGGGGGGAAAAAGAGAGGCCTACAGACGGCCTACAAGCTGGATGATAAACGCTAATCAGGACAGAATTAAGAACAAAAACTAACACGGCAAGCAATGGAGGTGAGGCTTCACTGGCTGTCCCTCCTTGTGTGACAGAGGAGGTCACATGTTTGGGAAAATGGTTCACATTTTTGATTAGAGGTTTTTCCCCTTATGTCCTGGTATTCTGGACGTTCTGTAAGGAAATGCAGCTCTGCCTCCACTGCTCCCACTGTCTCTCTCTCTCTTTCTCCTCTCTCTCTCTCTCTTTCTCTCTCTCTCCTCTCTCTCACTCCCTCTCTCTGGACTATATTACGCAGTGCCTTTGCCATGGAAATGCGGTATCCTTTCAGCAAAGGCAGCCCACATGACATGCGAACGCTACGCACCGAGTCTCCATTCAGTCACAGTGCTTTTGTCTGAAAGGCCCGTGTCTCAAAAGTAATAAAAAAAACAGACCGAATGGCAAATGACCGGTGTGAAGCGAGAATGCAGACTACAGACGGCCGTGTTCGGGAATAGCGTTGCGTTTGACGTCTCGCGCGCGAGGCCCTTCGGCTCCGTCGTCGCATGTTCTTCCTCGCCACGCTTCTGCTTTAATAACGCCGCAGCTATTGCGATGAGCCGCGGCTTGTATTGACGTGCCGCTGCGCTGTCGTTTCAGGCCATGCAAGCCCGCCTGCAGTTCATCAATAAAAACCTGCGCGGAGAGACCGCAGAGGAGCCGGCCGTCACCACGGAATCGGAGGGGGCTGAAGACACGGGTGATTCTCTCTCTCTCTTTCTCTTTCCCTCTCTCTTGCTTTATATATACAGTATATATATATATATATATATATATATACACACAGTTGAAGTCGGAAGTTTACATACACTTAAGTTGAAGTCATTAAAACAAATTTTTAACCATTTCATGTTCGCAAACTATAGTGTTCGCAAGTAAATTAGGACATCTGCTTTGTGCATGACACAAGTAATTTTTCCAACAATTGTTTACAGACAGATTATTTCACTTTTAATTCACTATATCACAATTCCAGTGGGTCAGAAGTATACATACACTAAGTTGACTGTGCCTTTAATATTTTGTCGCATATCCTTTGGCTTTGCATGCCATGACTTCCTCATGTCTGTGACCCAAGAACATCAAAAGATTCTTGATATCTTATTTTCTGGTACTCCTACAAGAAATACCATAAGCTCTCTGCATTATAATGGATCTCTATGGGAATTGGGGGGTGAGACTAAGCGATACTGTAACGTCTCTGCATTTGAATGGATCTCTATGGGAATTGGGTGGTGGGACTAGATTTAGCTGTAAATCACACTGGAACAGTGTGGAACACATGGTTGGCTAAATAGCTCTAAGTCATCAAGGGTCTGACGTATCAAACGAGCCTTAAATCATCACTCTGCTGCCAGAAATACAGTAGATATGGATGGATAACTTGAAGGGTTTCTTCTCCTGACTTATTTTTCCATAAAGTTCAATAGGAAAATTTGTCAGGAGAAACAACCCTTAAAGTGAACCATCCATATCTACTGCATATCTGGCAGCAGAGTGATGGTTTGAGGCTTGTTTGATACCTCAGACCCTTGATGACTTACATCCATTTTAGCCAACCATGTGTTCCATACTGTTCCAGTGTAATTTACAGCTAAATCTAGTCCCACCCCCCAATGATTCGCATCATTTTCACACTCATCAAACCATTCAGTGACCCCTCGTGCCCTGTGGATGGGGGCATTGTAATCCTGGATGTATGTATATATTCTTATACAGTTGAGATATGAGTCCAGTGCTCGTTGTCATTTCATTGGTGTTTTGAGTGAAGATCTCTGATCTGCCAATGCTGCGATACCTTTTCCTCCAGCCCATGGAAATATATGATTTTTCATCCTTTTGTTTCCCCTCCGTCTGATATGAGGCTGTTACACTCCCACGGCCCAATTACGCTGCTCCCGCGGCCCAATTACGCTGCATTTATTTTGACGTACGCGGCGCGTACCCATTCAGGCCGCCGCTGATTTATTACCGGACTGCCGTGGAACGGCTCGTTTTCGTTACGCGCGACTGTAAATTATTCTTACTTATGTCAGTCCTTGAGAATAGAGGCCCCACCTCCTCCACCTCCTCTTTTGTAATAAATCCAGGTGAGTGTAAACTGCTCTCGGTGGAGGAGTAGAGAGCGCAGATTCTGTGGTGTGCAGGAATGGCCGCCACTCCTGGTAACGTGCAGCGTACGCTCTGCAGAGTGGAGGAGATAGAGATGAACCTGGCTATCCACCTCTTAATCACACACAAACACACACACGCAGTCACACGCACATGCTCGTACACACACATACACACAAACACACGCAGACATACACAAACACAGACACACACAGACGTACATACACACACACACACACACACGCACACACACAGTGTTTGTCAAAAAAAAAAGCTTGAAGATCTCAAAATAATATCACACATACATACACACACACACACACACACACACACACACACACACACACACACACACACACACACACACACACACACACACAGAAGGCTACAAGATAGGGGCCTTTCTTCTTAGTAAAAACACTACTGCCAGGAGTACAGTGATGCTTGCAAGCTATTCTTAATTTCCCTTCTTCTCTGGATACAAGCACACGTCCCCAGACCTCAGGCTGTCACTCATTGCCGAGGCTCCGCCTCCTGGAGGTCAGCTCAGGTGGAAGAGGTGCGCAGAGGTGGAGCTGTGATTCAAACTCCTCCCTTCTCATTGGTCGGCCGGGCCGCCGGGGTTTTATGACATCACAAAGAGCCCAGAGACCCAAGCGTTATTAAATGGAACGAGTGAGATGAGCATATGAGACCACTTCCTCAAAGGGAAACCAGGCCCAGAGGTCTTTTCAGGTTGGCTGGGTGAAAAGGACATTGGTTTATTTCTAGAATATAGCTAATTAGCCCTTTGACCTACGTTTAAGTTTGGGATGTATGCTATCAAAAGGACTAGGATTCTAATGGGCAGGGTACAGACTGGGGCAGAACATCAAGATGTATAGTGAACATCTGCATGCTGTACTTTTCTTGTTCCTGTTTTATGTATATATTTAAATAATGGATATGTGAAGTGTATCCCTTTTTATTTGATAATGGCGTGTTCTCCACTGACAGCAGCCCCGCCTCCTACTCCAGAGGTTCCTCCAGACCCCGCCCCCCTGAGAGACGAGCAGCAACCGACCATCCAGCAGCCCATGGACTTTACCCCCTTTATCAGGTCTGATATTATCTCTCTCTCTCTTTCGCTTTCTCTCTCTCTCTTACTCTGTCTCTCGCTCTCCCCTCTCTCGCTTTCTCTGTCTCTCTTTCCCCTACTCTGTCTCTCTCCCTCTTCTCTCTCTGTCTCAAATTCAAATTCAAATTCGCTTTATTTGCATGACAAGTAAACTTGTGTTGCACAAGCATTGATACATAAATGACAAACGATAAACAATAAACACCCCCCCCATACCCAAGAAGGAGGAGAAAGAGAAAGAGAAACAACCCCCCCCCCCCCAACACACACACACACACACACACACACACATACACACAAACCCAGGTCAAAATACATTTGGTCTATAATGTAATATACAGTATATGAACTATGGCAGTATTAAAAAGAACACAGATATTATATACCAATACTATTTAAATTATTCCACACCCTCTCTTAAAGTATGGCAGGCAGAGACGTCTCTATCTATCCCTCTCTCTCTCTCTCTCTCTCTCTCTGACCTCACATGATAAAGGCAGAGTGCGACTTCCGTCTTTCTCTCTCTCCCTCTCTCTGTTTCTCTCTCTCTCCCCTCTCTCTCTGTCTCTCCCCCTCTCTCTTTCTCTCTCTCTTTCCCCCTCTCCTCTCTCTCTCCGTCTCTATCTATCCCTCTCTCTCTCAGACCTCACATGATAAAGGCAGAGTGCGACTTCCGTCTCTCTCTCTGCCACCGCCTCACAATTCACTCGCCTGCATTTGTCTTTTGATGGACGTCTGGCTTTTAAATGGGAAAGATTTACCGTACATTACTTTGAATTCAGCCGCTGTGCGTAATTATAAATGTGCTTGCTTCTAAGAAAATCTTCCCAGCCTGAATTCCACATATTATCCAATTATGAAAGCGGGGAATGTCAGTTTATGTCAGCAGTGAATGAGCCCGGTACTGTAACACACTTGGGCGCACTTTAAATAGCGATCGCTTAAATTAGGTTGCTTGATAGATTTTCAGCTTCTGTCACTTCAGGTTGATTTTAAATGCTGTAAAGATGTTAAACCTGAGAGAAAGACCAAATGCAATGAGCTGCAGACCGTGTTTATGGCCTTGTACGGAGCTCATTCATATTTAGCCTTCTTAAATGTTTGGAATGACTAACTGTCCATGGGTTTGTCTCCTTTTATGTCAGGAGACAGGCCTGCTGCTCCTTTTCTTGTGCCGAACCTAAAGCATTCCCGCTAACCTCCATTCCAGGCTAACCGCTATAAATAGTTTGATGTCATTTAAATGACAAGAGCGCTAATCTAGACGTGTCGGTAGTGCTAATTGGCTAGCTCTCTGGCTTGTGCATTAAGCCTAGTTTTGAAAGACATTGACTGCTGACATTCACTGCCGAACACTTCGGCGAATGTGTGAGTCTGAGCTCCTCTGAAACTGGCTGCCGTTTAACGGCAGAACTGCAGAAGGGAAAACATTTTGGGGATTTTGGGAACTGAGAACTTCCCTCTCCGCTGAAATTCCATTCTTGAAGGTGATCAGTTGAGAAGATCCTAGTAAAACAGCGATTATTCAAGTAATCCTTAGTACGTTTGACCTTCAGCTGTCCTTGGGATCTGATGGTTAAAAATGGAATTTGTGTTGCATGTACACCGACTCCGAGTGCACCCATAACCTGTGATGAAGGAATGTCCGCAGCTTTTCAAAGCACAAGATTTAAAAATCTTATGGTGAATTTCAAAATGGCCTATATGTCTCACGCGCACGCACACACACACACACACACACACACACACACACACACACACACACACACACACACACACACACACACACATTGCTTTGTGCTTTTTACACTGCCTTTACTGATGTAACTCTACCAGCGATTCTCACAAGGTCCCTGATCCCCACCCTGAATAGTCACAGTCTTTGAGGCAAAATGTCCTTCTTTGTTAATGATTTGAGGTACATTTCCAGTCATCACTGTGGTGGCTATAACCTCAGTGCTGTCTCTCTCTGTCTACCTGCGATATGCCATTGAACTGAAGCGGAAAATAACACAGGATAACTGCTCAATGTCTCAATGTCAAAACGTTGGATCTCCAGGAAAGATTGATGCCGTGCTCTGCAGCCAATCCCCGGCCTGTACGACTGCACATGTGCTGCCGTTGCATTCTGGGAGCCTGAATTCTGAATCCCCTGCAGTCAGCAGTCTGTCATAGTGAATTAAACTGTCTTCTTTGTCTCTGTTGGACAAGTTGTTCTTTATTGATATTCTCACATCAACAGGATTACACTTCTACACTGAAGCGGAAGATACAGGTGGGGCAGTCATCCCCGTTTTAACAGACGGAGAAATGGAGCAGATACAGAATATAACTTTCCAGTTATGTAATTTACTCACCTGCAATGCATTTTACTGAAGGCATCTTCGATTAACAGAGATGCTCTTTAATTGAAGGGGTCTAATTATGCTCTCAGTTCAGTGAGAGTATTCCCTTCAGAAACGACTTCCTAATGGCTTGTTATTTATTAATATTAGTAACACCTTGCAAAGTTGCATCATACAAAAACAGATCATATTGCTGATATCAGCAATACACACTATAAATGCCATTTATTTTGAATAAATTTTACAAATCTCTCCTGCACCCCTCCATCTCTCTCTCACACACACGCGCACGTGCATACGCACGCACACACACACACACACGCACACAGAACCCGCGCATGCAAACACACTCACTTTCTCTCTTACTCCTTCTCTCTCTCCCGTGCGCTCTCTCTCGCTCTCTCTCTCACAGCCAGTTGAAAATGTCTTGCGTTACTTTGGCCGTTCTTGGAAAGGCGTTTACCTGCCACTTTTTCCTCAGGGTCGACTCTCACACTTCCTGGTAGTTTAATATTCAACTCTATTAATTATAAAGCTATTTTGGGCAGAATGTGCCTGCTGTTCCCGAGAGATCTCCACCCATCGCCCCTTACGCATCCGCCTAATGACTACCGACACCACACCGTGAGCCAGAAGCACGAGTCAGCCTATTAGAGACGTGAAATTAGCCGCTTTCTCCTCCGCGTGTTACGGGAGCGGCCTTCCTTCCTCCTCTTCCTCTCAGTTGAAGGTCAGCCTTAAAAAGAGTGATCACCCTATCTTTAGAAGATTGGATATTTCTTTTAGCACAATGCACGTGCCGCCGAGTCATTTCATAACGGGCACATGCTCATTTATATTAATTTCCATCTGAATCGTATTTATCTAGTCCCTTCAGCATTTAATATTTTGGTCCCATGAAGATAAATTTCTATCTTTACCTTTGCTATGAGGTAGGAAACTTAAGTAAGTCATGCAGTCGGGTTGTGCTCAGTCAGGCGTACGATAGTTCTCTTAATCTCCACACTGGTGCACTACAGAAATGTGGCTCTTTAAGTGGGGTGGAAAAGCAAACGGTTTGATTTGATGAAAGAACTATAATGAGGCCCGTATTGAATCAGCTTTGTGCTTAACTTTGACTTCCTGCCCGATTAGACGCAGGTGTTGGGCGTTTTGGTTTTTTTTCTCCACAAACACAGTTGGCCTGAGCTCATTTTACTGATTGATAAAATCGGTGAACTGTTTGTGAAGAAAAAGACCAGCACTTTCATTTATGTGTAAGCCAAGCCAAGTCAATCGAGGACAAATGTTAATGCATTCTAACCTTGTGTGGGAGCGTGCGCGTGTGTGAGCGAGCGTGCATGTGTGTGTGTGTGTGTGTGTGTGTGTGAGCATGCGAGCATGCGTGTGTGTGATTCCCCAGACCAAAGCAACGGGATTCCAGTTAGGATGGACACTACAGCATTTTGTGTACAAGTAGTACATCTTTTTATTTATTAAAGTTTATTAATCTTTTATTTACCAGGCCGGGCGGGGGCCCGCCCACGCAGACGTGTTTTTTCGAGGGGGCCCTGGCCCAGAGATAGCAGGATAAACAGCCGTGCAGCGTAAAGCACAGGGCGCAGAGCCGGCTCCACCAGATATAACTGACATAAGTGGCTGCTTAGGCCCCTAATTACTCTAAAATATACATATTATCTATAACGTTGGGTTGGGGGAACCCCCAAATCAAATCCTGCTTAGGGACCCTCAAACTCTAGAGCCGGCACTGACAGGACGGCATAAAACGACAAGCGTAAAATGGAAAGAGAAGAAGGGCACAGCTTTCCTGACCAGCCCTGATGACACGTCTCTCTCTCTCTCTCTCTCTCTCTCTCCCCCTGGTAGGAAACGGAGAGAGGAGGTCGTGCTGAGGGACGGGTCCGTGGAGGAGGCGCAGAGGATGGAGAAGGCGGAGAGGATCCAGGGGTTCCGGTTGATCTGGGACACCATACTGGAGCGCCGGGAGCAGGAGCGCGCCTCCAGGGAGGTGCTGAAGAGGAGCCATCTGGAGCTGTACGAGAGCCTGCAGGTGAGGGTCGCTGTCAGGGGCCTCCATGTTCCCTCAGTGTCCCGCTACACTGATCCAGGATCAGCCTTCCCCGTCCACATGTTAACCGTGTCCATTATGAGCATGAAAGGCCAAACTGATCCAGGATCAGCCTTCCCCTGTCGACATGTTAACTGTGTCCATTATGAGCATGAAAGGCCAAACTGATCCAGGATCAGCCTTCCCCCGTCGACATGTTAACCGTGTCCATTATGAGCATGAAAGGCCAAACTGATCCAGGATCAGCCTTCCCCCGTCGACATGTTAACTGTGTCCATTATGAGCATGAAAGGCCAAACTGATCCAGGATCAGCTTCACAAAGTGTCTCGGGCTGTGTCCGAATCAGCACCCTTCCATACTATTGAGTATGCTTGTTGAGTAGACAGGACGAGAAAGTCGTTAAGTAGGTGAAATTTTCTGTAAATGTAGTAGTATACTTAAAACCTCTGTCTGATATACTTAATTCCGGGGTTTTCGCTGAGTATATTCGGGAGCATACTTTTTCAAGAAGTACACAAACATTTTAGTCGCATAAATATGACGCGCTGCTTCGTTTTAAAAACGAGGCGCAGCTTCGCTGACGCTTTCCTTCAATAACAACAAAAACAACAAGGCTGGGATGTCTTAGGACACTTCCACATGGTACGGAGGATGTTTTCTAGCATACTGCACATCGCGTACTAAACAGTACACAGTAAACAGTACACAGCTGCTATCCTAGCATCAGGGTTCCCTGGTCCATATGCTTTATTGGACAGCGCAGTGTACACGTACGATAAAGTTTGCGCGACCAACGTCTCGGCTCACAGTGGCTAGTGCTCTGCAGGCTACCCCACTGAGACGCCCCAACCCCGTCCACAGGCTAATCTCATCCATTATAAGCATGAATAGCGAAACTGATCCTAGATCAGCTTCACAAAGTGCCTCAGAGAAGGAGTGCTGATCTGAGATCAGTCGTCCCCCGTGCACGTCCCTAGCCTTTTCCATTATGCGCATGAGCAGAACTGATCCTAGGTCAGTCTCTTATGAGGCACTTTGTGAATTATGTGTGAGATCTCACTTTACTGCCCTCATGAATAATAAACTCTATTAACGCAGCTCCCCTTTGTCCACGGATTGCAGCTCAAAGAGCTTCATAATGCAGCTTAAATAAAAAAAGCAACAATAAAAACTAGAATAAACGGACAATAAACGGCAGCCTAAGCAGAACTAAAAGCAATAGAATTAGGAGAATGTAAAATTGTAAGAACAGAGGAAATCGCAATATAAGTTTAATTAAAATGCACAGTACAAAGGCATATTTTAAGCCGCTGGTTTTAAAAACACAAATAGAGCTCATCTCTAATATTCCTTGGAAGAGTTTTCCACTCTTCGGAGGGGAAATCATACAAATCAAGTGCCGAGAGGCAGCGGTCCCGTGTGAAACTGTTGGAGAGCCAAAAACGTGCTGTGGATGTGTTTCCGAAATGACTGGAGGCCTGTCGAAGTCTGCGAGCCGCACCTGGGCTGATTATGAGAGTCAAGCACAGCTGCGGTTGCCTGTAGGTGGGGCCGGCGCTGGCTGCCAAAAGCACCTCCTCAGTAAAGGCAAATGGAAACGGTGCATATCTTACCCCCACGCACCTGGGCAGCACCGGGAAAAGTGCGAGTAATCAATTAGGTCAACGGCGATGCAGCACGCAAAGCTTGCTGATGTCACGCGACGCTACTTTATCCGACGTAGAGGAATTTGAGAAACGGCCGTTTTTTTTTTTGGCGGTCGTTGCGCGCACAAGTAGAAGTGATCGTGAGCGGCGCTCGAAGGCGCTAAATTCGCTGAGGCACTTTAATGGAAAGTTAGCCAGGGAAGCGAAGCGAGCGATGCTGCGCGGAGCGGCAAACAAAGCTCATTTCACGGCGCGTATCCTGAGCTCTAATACGGCGGGTTTGGCGAGACCTGTAATTATGACTCAGCGGGGGAACCCTTTAAAAAAAAGGTTTGTTATATTGAGCGCCTGTCACCATGGGGGGGGGGGGGGGGAATAACGGATGTTTGAAAAGTGTCTTTATTAGCTGTGTTAGAGCACAGGGGATGGAAGAGGAAGGAAAGTATTAGCACGTATTAGCACGTAACATCTGTGTGCTGCCTTTCTCTCTCTCTTTCTCTCTCTCTCTCTCTCGCTTTGTCGCTCTCATTCTGAAGCGCATCCTCCCAACATCTTTAACACAAAACTAGGCAGGAAGTATCGTCATTAAGACGTCGTTCTTTGAAAGCTCTGTGAGACGGTTCCTGTGGTGAAGGGAGTCGAGCGGTACAGGAAAACGCATTTGAATGACTGCCTGATTGATCACTCGTAGCTGACGAGACGGCGGTCGCCCTGGGCCATTTTTCCACGCGTCATCTCGGCTTTCCCTGTCGTCAATGCCTGTCCGCCTCCTGCCGCCCGGCTGAAGCGCTCCACCGGTGCAGCGGCGGGATTCCACGGCCCACTAAGCTGCGTGTCGCCCGTTGGACCCGACATCCAAGCGGATTCAATTTGCAGGGCAGAGAGGGCAGGTTTGAGTGGAGGCGGAGCTAAAGACGGAGGGGGCGGAGTCAGAACCTTAGCCCTGTCAGTCCTCAAAATAAGCAGTAGCACCTGAGAAGCCCTGTCAGCCATTAAAAGTGCAGGCCTATTTCTGCTAGTGTGCCTGCATCTAATCAGGTGTACTCAGCTTCCCAGCATGCTCCAGGACGTAAGCTCATTCTCTTTTTAATGGCTCGGCCAATCATCTACCACCCCCCACACACATTTAGCAAAATGGGTTTTTTCTCCCCGCAAAATAAGATTGATTGATTGAGTATAAAATGAGGCAACAGTCGATCCTCTGCGATTACGAGGCATATAGACCATGTGACGCGCCCATGTCTGTCCGAGCAGATGGCCCTGGACCAAGAGAGGAGGAGGATCCTACAGGCACGGGAAGCATACTGGGGCCAGCTGCTGGGGGCGGGGCCAGAACTGGAAGTGACCCAGCAGGCGGAGCTGGAGAAGGCCTCTCCCCAGCCCCAGGTGACCGGCCGCAAACAGCCGAAGAGCGCCGGCAAGAAGAAATGACTCGTTTTCGGTCTTCCCATCATGCAAAGCACCCCCACGTGCTCTTTTAGGGACCTCAGTCTTTACTTAACCCTTTAAGGTGTATTAGATCACAAATATGTGATTAGAATGCTGCTAAACTGAACATTCTAATGCTGATGTAACAATCACTGCTGGTAATTGAAAGCGATGGAGTTCTAGAACACTGACTTAGAATTGTGAAAAAACATTCCTCTTCAAATGGTTCAGTATTGACCTATGTGACTGTGGAAGTGACTGTGGATTTCAGTGCCTTTTCTGCTAGACTTTCTTTACCATGCAACAACTGTATTGAAAATACCAACGCAATAAATGTTAGACATATGTCCTGTTTGACATTAAATAGTGAATGCCAAGATTCAGCAACTGGTAGTGGCATCAGTGGTGTCTACATATGTAGCATGTGTAGTAATTCACAGAATTGGACCTCTAATAAGACTACAGTTTTATTGTTGACTCTTTAATTTTTAATCAGTATTTAAGCTAAATTCTCGGTGTAACTTTTTTAAATGTCATATAACCAGCTCTCAGTCTCTCGCAAAACTGAAATCCTTGCATTAGGAATGGAGAAACTATATTTCATGTGCCACGTATAAATATTTCAGAAAAACTAGCTCCGGCAGGCAAATGAAAACTTACTTCCGTATTGATTTTCCTCACAGGACATAACAAGGCCGTCTTTATCACAGGTGTTTTATTATTTTGACTTTCAGATATAGCGCACAATATAATTTCCCACCTCTCTGAATTCCAGAGGGGGCTCACAATCAATTATATTGACAGATCAATGTGAAACTCAGAAGTCTGGAGAGATGAGGAAGCACCTCATCCCTCCAAATTGATCGCTGTGGTTTTTCGACTCTGTGCAGGTGATATTTTTCATGGGCAGGCCTATGCTTTTCCCCGCTGTGTGTGTTCTTCATGCGACACTCAATACTTACTCTGTCTCTGCTGAAGCAGCTGGACATTATTTAATTCATTTTGTTTTTTTTGTGTTCAGGATGCGTTTAGTCTGCAGGCAGACGAGCTTTTATGTTTATCGAAAGCAGAGAGCGGGACATTTGGACATAACTAAGCTGGAGAAATCAAACTGAGAGACTACATGCTCGATACTGTGTGGGAGTAAAGGACTTTATCAGGTATCTCAGTTGAACCCGTAGGAACGTTTGCAAAGGACTACAGTGCCATCTAGTGGCTGCTCCTGTCATTAACAGTTTAATGCTGAGGATGTCACAGGTTGAATAGTGATGGGTCAACAGATATGATATCCTGCATCTTTTTGTGAAGTCCTGGGTGGAACAGAGAAGGTATTCAATTGCAATGTAAACATATCTGCAGTGTCAGGTTCAGTGTAATTAATATGCTACCTCTGCTCCTTTAGACTATGGTCGTCACACAATTTTGTATTTATTTTGTGTGTGTGTGTGTGTGTGTGTGTGTGAGGGGTGGTGGTTGAACAATAGCAATTCCGGAATCGATCCGTTTGGGAAACAAAAGGTCGGAGCGAGGACTCCCTTAGTTTAGTTTTTTGGGGAGATTTCTCTTTTTCACTTTGAACACGCCTATGAAACGTTGATAATGAAAGGAATCTGAGCTCATATTGTCACTCGTCTGTATGAAGACTAATGCTGCTCACATTTATAAGAGGGTTTTTGCCCTTGATAAAGATGTCCTCATTGAAGGGGGGGGGGGGGGGTATTAAGATCCATTACAGTGTCATTTTCTGTCCCAGTTCATACCTTCTGTGCACATGAGTACTGAGCCCAGCCAATTACAACAAATGCTTTTGTCATCTTTAAATACAGTTAATAAAGTTTGGTTGGGGCCTTGCTGACTGTGAGGGACAAGGTGGGGCGGATAGGGGCAGCACGGAGGGCGTGGGGATTTTTCGGCTGCCCGTTTGCCCTGAGCAACAGGCCCAGGGGTGGGGGGGGTAGTGGTGGGGGGGGGGGGGGGATTTGTCGGTGCTCTGCGGATTCCTTAGGCCTGTCAGGTCAAATCCACTCGTCCTCCACTCACCGAACGTAAACCTCATTTCCCCCCTCTCTCACTGTGGCTGCTCGAGAGAGCTAATCCTGTAAGCCCCTCGTTCCAGAGCGCTGTGTATTCTGAAGTTGCTTTTTATTTATTTATTTATTTTCTTTTTATGATGGTGTGAAAGGCCCTCGGTTTGGCTCGACTGCCCTGGATTCTCCTGTGGGAAATGAACGTCCCTTGGCTGGGTGCGTTCTCTTAGTCCACTCGCTGACCGCCCGCCCCCCTGATTCCCGCCCTCTCGGACCGACCTCGAGCAGAGGAGCGAAGATGAGCCCGGAAGGGATCAGCCGGCTGATCGTTGGGCTGATCGTAGCGTGCAGCTAACACATTACAGCCAGGCCTCTGTGCCGTTCGGCTCCGGAACATATGTGCGTCTGATATTTCTGAATTGTAGCTGCTTAATTTAATGATCTCTTGTGTGACTGATGCAATGCTTTGCAAGGGATTGTTCCAAACCTGTATATATATATATATATATATATATATATATATATATATATATATATATATATATATATATGTGAGTGTGTGTGTGTGTGTATAAAACTAAGCCACAGTTATATTTTTTAAATAATAGCTCCAAGTGCCCTCTAACCATTAACATTCTCACG
The DNA here is from genome assembly GCA_029718625.1 of Synaphobranchus kaupii. Lineage (NCBI taxonomy): Eukaryota > Metazoa > Chordata > Actinopteri > Anguilliformes > Synaphobranchidae > Synaphobranchus > Synaphobranchus kaupii. Next base: position 8,696,333 of record CM056381.1, on the reverse strand, counting down.
TACCTTCTGTTTTCAGTAGTCTGATTGGACACTCCGATGTCCTTGTATCGTGTTTCATAATAGCATTAATTCGCCAGACGGGCTTCTTGGGTTCAAACGTTTCATACCACTTTCATTGCAGACCAGTCCCTTGGTGGTTCACTTTTCCATTCCGTTTTGACTTAAGAAGCAAAGCAGTTTCAGATGTGCGGCTACTAGACTAGGTGGTTGTGTTATTATAAATCATAAAAGCCACAGGTACCATTAAAGTCGCGGGTTACAAGTTCACTAGTGGCTAGACGAGCGCACGGTTCCATGCTGCAGGGAGTTACAGGTGTCTGTTTTATTTGCAGCCTGCACTGAGGCAAGATTGGCTGTTGATATTTGTAATTATGGAAGGCAACCTTGACATTTACCGCGCGCGAGACAGTTATATAAACTGCCTTTAGTATTAATTAACGTCTGCTCAAAATAATTGCATTGGAAGGGGTTAGCATTCAAGAGACCGAGATTAGCTATTGCATGAGTCAGATTTGCATAACAGATTAATGAATATTTATTTAATGAATGAATATTTATTTGTCGCCATCCTGATTATGTATTGTACTGATGGACGTTTACATAAGCAGTGTGAAGCTCAGATATTTTTGGGAGGGGTACATGTGCCCGGCTGGGGCAGGACAGCACCGGTAAGGCACAAGGCCATCCCAGAGAGGGGCAAAAACTCGCCTGGGCAGACACGACTCTGGAGAGCTTGGCTCACTGAGTGATCGTCACTTCCTGTTTGGGGGTGCGGGGAGAGGGAGGGACGGTGAGAGAGAGGGAGGGAGGGAGGAGGAGGGGGGGGGTGCGTGCGCGCCCAGTGACAGAGTGCATCACAGGCCAACCCCGACATCCTGAACCCTCCTCGCCTGTGCTGCGGCCGCCCGGGACTCCTGCCAGCCTGCTGGCCCAGGTAAGTAGCTCACCTGACGTACCTCACAAACACAGCTTTACACCCCTCAGAGACACACAGCCCAGGTGCACAGTCACTGCCATCTCAACACAGCTCTACACCCCAGAGAGACACACAGTCCAGGTGCACAGTCACTGCCATCTCAACACAGCTCTACACCCCAGAGAGACACACAGTCCAGGTGCACAGTCACTGCCATCTCAACACAGCTCTACACCCCAGAGAGACACACAGTCCAGGTGCACAGTCACTGCCATCTCAACACAGCTCTACACCCCAGAGAGACACACAGTCCAGGTGCACAGTCACTGCCATCTCAATCCACTAATGCTGCTTCTGCTCTGTGTAGCGAGACTACAGCAGAACCAGTGTTATTATGACTAGCAGTAGTAGTAATAGCAGTAGTAGTAACAGTAGTAGCAGCAGCAGCAGTTGTAGTATTAGTAATAGCAGTCGTAGTACAGTAGTAATAGCAGTCGCAGTAGTAGTAGTAGTAGCAGTAGTAGTAGTAGTAATAATAGCAGTAGTAGTAGCAGTAGTAGAAGCAGTATAAATAGCAGTAGAATTAGTAGCAGCAGTAGTAGTAACAGTTGTAGTAGTATTATAAGTAGTAATAGCAGTAGCAGCAGTAGTACTAGTAGTAGCTCTAGCAGGAGTATTAGCGGTAGTAGTATTATAATCATTATTACTATTCAAAGTATAGGAAGGAATCTTAATGTGGTTGGGCTCATGTTTTACAAAGCAAAAATCTTGGATGCATTCAATACACCAAACACATTCTGAGTGAAGCACAAACTGAATGTCCAGTTGTGAAATGCTCATAGAATATGACGATATATAGATATATGATGCATAAATAAATACCAGATAATAAAGATACCTTACCACCAATAATGTAGGAGCTATCTCACCACTATACAATTACAATTAGTTTGGAAATGTATTAAAACTGTAAGCCTAGGCTATATGTAAACATCACTTTTTTAGTCATGGTAAGCAGGCTATATTTTATATATTGCTGATAAATTTGTTTCTGAATTTGTAATGCACTTATTATATTACTTATATTAGTCATCCAAACTAGTGTTGTTTAGCCTCCTGTCCAGCAGAAGGCGCCACTGAGCTGGCAGCCATACCAGACCAAATGCCCACAGGCTTTGAGAACTCCTCTCGAAGGTGCTCTGAGATACTGCTGCAGACAGAGTAGGGAGAACTGCCTGTTCGAGAGTTAAATGTTGTCGAAAAACACAGCAGCTATCGAACGGTTTCCTGAACTGCCACAGGAAACCGCCATCGCCACCGCGTTCCTATAAAGGACACGCTCCCGCGGGCCCTCATAAGCCTGAGGCTCATTGTGAAATTGAAGCTGTCATCCAGCCCCCCCCCACCCCTTCTGAAACTACGTAGCCTTCAGTCACGCAGGAAGGGGGGTGAACAGGGCCAGAGAAATTAGCGCCAGCCATCATAGATACTGAGGGCGACGGGGGTCACGCACCCCCCCAACTTTGCGAAAACATCAAATGCCCCCCCCCCCTTAAAAAAATTCTTAAGAAAATTTCCTGTTGGTGGCCCTCGTGAAATAAGAACCACATCCTTGGCGGTAGCACTGCTCTCTCACCTCTGCTGTGGTCCAGGGCTTGCGTGTGACTGTCTCGCTCGAGCAAAAAATAAACAAACCGATATCGACACTGTCGGTGTGAGAGATTAGGGATCAAACGAGGTGGCCAGGTGGAGAGGTGTGGGAGGGGCAGGCGAGGGGCCAATCGGGAGGCTGCATTCTTGGCCTTTCATTAGGTGTCTCCGTGGAGACGGAGAGCGTTTCACCTTCCATCCATACGTCTGGATTTGATGTAAAGGCTCTCTAAACGGTCCTCCGGTGACTGTATCCATATCTCCCAAGTCATACAAAATCATCATATTTCATAACACAATTCCGGAAAGCTTTAGCCGGGCGGGCAGAAAGACAATAGCGCCGACCTGTTGTGGAACCACACAAGTTTCTCGTCTCCTCAGGCATTATAGGTTAATGGGAATCATTCCTGGAAATACTCGTTGACAGTTCACAAATATTTGCACGTTGAGATGTGAATTTGAAGCATTGCTCTTGTGTTAACACCGGTGTATCAGGGACGGAGCAGCGACATGAGATATCAAGCGGGACATCAGGCTGGTGATCTCAGGAGGTGTTGAAGACAACATTGTAATTACACGACATCAACCCAATTACAACGCAATCTTCAAATATGAGTAGCCTGAGGGCTCCGATTCAAACAGAAAACCATCTTACAATGTTTAATTTCCCATTTCATACGGAGGAGGCGGTGGTCTTGAAGCCCAGGTGGTCTTGTAATGAGGTGGAGGGGAGAGGATGCGAGTTTAATTCCATATGATTTGTTTTCTCTGTCTGGTTGTACTGTTATTTCCCAGAAGGCCTCAGTAATGGGAATTTGTGTCGCTTGTCATCAGCGCCATGATATGCAACATTTTCAGCACTGTCTGTGACACAAGACCTTCATCCTCATCCTCATTATCAGAAAAACATTTTCAGCACCGTGACCAGGGCATGAAATTTACTTTTTCATCCACTAGCCAGAGTGGCTTGTGGATTCTAAAAATCCCCAGCCATTTTTTTAAATTTACCAGCCACATTACCTTTTAAAATATAACACAGCCTGGTTGGTTCCCTGCCAAAGTGGCTGCTAGAGTAGAAATCTTACCAGCCGCAATCAAAATGTTACTGCCGTTTGGCTGGTGTTAATTTCATACGCAGACTGTGACACAACACCTTCATCCTCATCATCAGAAAAACTAAATCAAAATATACTTGACTGGTGTCACATAAAAACCTTGTATTTCCTAAAAAATAAAAATGCAATTCTCAGAAAGAGCAAAAAAAACGAATTGCTTACCTTTAGCAGATTTATCAGTTATGAAACTGACAGTAGTTCGGGATGAATGGTAACTCATAGATGTACTGGGTTTTTGCACGACAACGACAATTTATTCATGCATTTATTTTTTAACAATTGCGCTGTCGCTGCCATGCACAGGACACGGAATGTTTTCTAGATGGAATTTTGGAGATCTGTGAAATAGTTCCCGGAAAAAGGAATTTGAGAGGAACTGTGAAAGCAAAAAAAAAACAAAGAGCAGAGCGTAATGGAGCGCTTACATGTTAATGAGAGTGTGTGTCAGCTCTAAACATAGATCCAGACGCCCCTGGCAGAGGGGACATCCGTGGGCATCCCATCAAGCACTGGCCCGGAGGAGGCATGTCAGGGGCATCCTATCCCATGATGCAGTGCAGTCTGATGATTCAGACTAAAGTGCTGTTTATGGTAGGCGAGTACTAAAGCGCACCCAGGCTTACAGTAATTGACGTGCGAGAAGCTGGTGAATCTTCACCCCCCCCCGGGATTAAAATGGACGCCGGCTTTACCGCAGTAATCCCACAATCCCCCTGTCATCCGGACGAAGACAAGAGCTGGATGATACGGCACCGCATTCAAGGTGGGGACGCTGACCTGACCGTCCCCGCCATCCCCTCCCCTCCCCTCGCTCGCCCGCCCCGCGCACCTAGAGAGGGAGCTCGGGTTGTGGCCCCGCCCCAGAGCCCACGCTGTCACAGAACCCCGCTTTTAGCCGCGAGCCTCGGGCAAAACAAATAGGGACCAATGGGAGTCCAAATCAAAGTAAATCAGCACATCCTGGCCAATGAATGGGAGGGGGGGGGGGGGGGGGGGCGGGGGGAGGAGTCCAAACCGGAACACATGATTGGTCTGCCTATAAACTGCCACTGCAGCAAAGACTCTTTTCTACAAGGCTGTTTACAGCAGCTACTGGTGTCCGAAGGAGTTCTTTAAGGCCCTTTTAAGACAAGGCCTTCTCCCAAGTTTCAGTCGCTCGACCAAACCAGAAACTTTTTGGTCATTCAACTCAGAAAGGGCAAACGGACTTTAATCGCTCTCTATCTGCTGCTGTTTGAAAAATGAATTGAATGCGTGACAGTAGAGGGGAATGTGTCAATCACGCAGGGAAAATGGTGAGATTGACAGCTGTCTGTCTGGTGGATCAGATGCGAGTCAGCGTGGGGTCAAGGTCACATGATCTCCCGCCGCCAGCCCCTTTCCCAACCTATCAATTGACAGGAAGTGACAGCGTGGTTATATACACTGAAGAGGAGTGTGCGGCGTCTCTGATAGGTTTACTCTGTGTGTGCGTGTGTGTGTGTGTACGTGTGCGTGCGTGCCTGTGTGTGTGTGTACTGGAAAGAAGGTCAAGTCACTAGAGTGACAAAAACATAACAAGGCAATGATTATTCCAAAGCAAACTTTAAAATGCATAATTGGTTAATAATTTGATTAAAAAATGTGCACAATGTACGTGCCTGTCCATCTGTGCATTGATGTGTGCAGCTAACTTAATATTAAATATGATTCAACATTAATATCATAAGAACCCTGATACCTTTAGGAAATAGAATATAAATTGTACCCTGAATATCCAGTGTTGAAGTAATAAAGTATATTGACTAGGAAGGGAGAGGGGGAGGGCGCTGCATTAGAAAATAATTAGTTCTTATTAAAGCCTAAATATATTGGATCTGTTGCAGGGACTATTGTGGTCAGTTTACCAATAAGGAGCTCTTTAATCTTTCCCTGCTTGCCTATCAGCAGTCACAGCTTAAGCACTAATCTGATTTCTGTGTCCCTGTAATAGACTGAAGCTATACTGTGCATCAGAAATCTATGGTCCCCCGGGAATGGAGCTGGTTTGCCAGTATTACTGTTTTTGGTACCAATTCTAGTGAGAATTGACAGTGTGTCAACCAACATGAGATGATTTTCATCAAATGCAGGTTGACGGTGACTATGAAAACCGCCCTAGTCTGTCAACTAAACCGACTGACCTGTGGTTTCTATTTCCAAAATGAGCTAGGCCTTTAAAAACATAGGAACAAGTAAGGCTGACGGTGAGTTTCCAGATTCAAGATGGTAAAAAAATTCCAGAATAAACTGACCAATGTCTTGTTCTCTGTGAGGCCGGGGTTCCCCTGGATCTCAACGGGACTCACCTGGTAAAATAAAGGAGAAATCAAAAGGGGTGACAGCATAAAATGCCCTGTCTCCTCCTGTAGGGGGTCATTAAAATACAGGCATAGCTCACCCCTAATGCCCCCATATCCCATGTACTGTAATGCTGACCTCAGACCTGTGACCATGTGGGAGCGTTGGACATTTCAGCAGCGTTGTATAACGGTTAGCGAACTGGACTCGCTGCGACATAGAGGTTGCAGGGTCGATTCTCAGGCGGGGCACTGCTGCTTTACCCCTGAGTAACGTGTATAACGTGAACTGCTAAATATGCAGCCGTACAAATGGACTGTATTTGAAATATAAGATGTGTGAATTGGTCTGTATAAATGTGTCAGCTAAATGTCTAAAATATAAATGTCAAAAGTGACTAATTTCAAAAGTCTCAGATTCAAGATCTGTAGCAGATGTCTCCAAACTCGACGCATCCAGGATTCCAGAGTGACCGGGGTGCCTCTCCTGAGTTTCCTGTTTTGGACAGCTTACCCCGCTGTGTGACACTCCTCGCTGGCGCTTGGTATGCGATTCACGCGCGTGCACGTCGCTCGGTGTACGATCCAGACGTCTTTAGTGTTCAAGCAAACAAGGGATGCCGTGACTTCACATAAAATTAATTCGGCGGGTATTTCGGGTGTCGTCCTCACAGAAAAACGCTTGTGGTGATGGCAGACGTGTGGGCGACACTTTCAGTGTTAAATCAACACTGACAAAATACATTTTGAATTTATAATAAGGGCATTGAATAAAGTCAATTTGAATTCAGTGTAGACTCCTGAATATTTTACCGTGCAATATAGCAAGTGTAGTGGGACTTCAGAACTTGCGGTGTGAAATAATTCATATAATAAGTGATGGATTATTTGACTTTATATAAAGTTTAATGAAAAGAACAAGCCATTCAGTCCATCCAGGCTCATTAGTTTTCCTGTGGACTGGAATGGATCCAGGTTAACTGTTTCATGCAATAACTCTGCGAGGGGAGGAAAAAAAAAACTATTCATATTTTAAATCATTATATACTGTATGTGTATGATCATGTAAAACAAGGAGATATATAATTTGCAGTTATTCTCCCTTGACCTCTAACTCCAACTGAGCATGTGCAGATGCTTCCAAGGCTACGCATTCTCACTCCCAACTCGTCAACATATGGGCGCTTGGTCAGGACCCCTTGACGTCACTTTTCAACGCGCTGGGTACCCCTTTAGCGTAATTTTTCTACGCGCAGGGTAGTCCGATAGACTTTCGTGGAAAGTTGATGCTAGATTGGATAGCCCGGAGGGACCTGGGCGGGACCCTGGGACACTATCTTAACAGTTCGGGCATGAGCCCGAGTTACGTGAACTCCTGTGAGGTTATGTTTAAGGGTTTGGAAAAGGTTGATGCTAGATTAACAGCCAATCACAGCAGAGCGTCCCTCCCAGGGTCCCACCCAACCTTCCATGAAAGTCTTATCGGACTACCCTGCACGTAGAAAAATGACGCCATGGGGTACCCAGTGCGTTGAAAAGTGACGACAAGGGGTCCTGACCAAGCGTCCATATGTTGACGAGTTGGGAGTGAGAACGTGTTCTCAAAGGATGCTGACCAAGAATGTTGGCTGAATCCCATTCTCTGGACCTGCATACTCACGGACTCAAAGGGGCCTTCTCGTCGAGTCCATGAGGGCCGTCCCGTCGCGACAACACTTTTTTTTGTCAAGTGGTCTTTTGCGGACTTGACGCACCCTCTGCCCGCACCTTTTGCCCGACTTCAAGTCCTAGTCCACAGGCCAAACGAGTGCTCAGTTTGGGATTCGGCCATTAGAACTCAATGTCCTCCGTCGCGGTAGTACAGCGGTAAAAGAGCCGACTTTCAGTCGGTGCGGTTGTGCTCCGAGGATCAGGGTTCGCGTCCCGGTCCTGCCAGATCCGAGCATGTCCGGCGCCCTGTGGGAGCAGCAATTGGCGGCTGCTTCCGGGTGGGGGGGAGGGGCTCGGAGAGAATCGCTGCACGCATAGCGGCCCTGGGCGAGCTGGAATCACGGTCAGGAGCTCGGAGGAGTCGCGCCCTGAAGAGGACGTGGCGCCCTCCCGTCCTACCGCCGGCTGACGGGGTTGTGTAGCGGTGATTCTCTAGCGGTTGCTACACGGGGGAATTGAATTAGAATAGGGGTTCAATTGGCTACTAAATTGGGAGAAAAATGGGGAAAAATCAGAAACAAAAAAAAAGAACTCAATGTCACAGATGAGCGCTGTTTCAACCTTCCAGGCTTATTTGAGCATCTTTCTGAAACATTTGCGTTTTTGTCCCAAAAGGTGTTTTCCAGGTTTATAGAGTAGCAGGAACTCTAAAGACCTTTAGTGTCATCTTTATGACCTTTCACCTGCCAGCGACTTAAGTGCATTAAGACTGTCTATTCCAGTCTTCTTACGTCATTTTATAGGAAAGAATGCTGACTCTTGTCTGACCTCTCAACTCTGCTACAGTGAATCTATTCCTCGCGTCCCTAAAGACGAGAAAACAACCTGACGCGCACTTTTCTGTCCCGCCGTTCTAGTGAACGTAAAAGAAAGCCAAACGCTAATCCGTGTGTGCATCTGACATCCTTTATGTGGAAGATAGACTGCTGAATGTTGACAGTGGCCGTGTCCGAATCAGCGCACTTGCCTACTATTGAGTATGCCAGTTGAGTATACTTTTTTAAAAAGATGTTAAGTATGCAGTTCTGAAAATTGAGTGTTCTTAATATCCCAGGATGATATACTTATTTCTGGGTTTTCGCTGATAACAGTATGGAGATATTTTTTGCACACTGCTAAAAATACCATAAACTGCAACATTGAGTACAGTCTTTTCACCGTTTTCTTACAGTGTAACCAGTCCAAACACTTACAGTGTAAGCAGTCCAAACAAGATCTCTCATATAAATATGGCTGGTTGCGGCTGGAGTAATTTGCATAACGACTCTTAGTTGATCACCCGCAAACTGTGAAATGTTAACACCTGAAAATACTTGCAAAATAACGTGCCTTATTTTGGATCTTAGTAAATCGTAAAAATAAGTAAATGTCTAAACATTAGTAAATGTCAAATTAGCAATTTGTAACATACAGGTAACATACACTAAAACAGGTAACATACACCTTCAACGAAGGGCGTTCATTTGAAATATCTTTAACAGCATGTACGAATCTGTCACAATGTATCGTATGATCATCACGCACGCCACAAGCCTCCCGGTCCCTTGGAGTGATTTAATTAGCTTTATTTTACATCGTACAGTTCTTAAATTGCACCCGAGTCCAAAGGGGGGAGTGTAATTTGCTGGAATGGTGCCACCTGGGCTTGTAACCCTGTAATCTTTGCTGTATCACAGAGCAGGGCCGTGTCATTCAGGGGGGGAAAAAAAGAAGACGTGCTTTGCTCTTCAGATGGAATTAAGCAAGCCCCCCTCGAAGCCGCAGTGCAGGGATAGACCACGGGTTCCAGCGGCGGAGGGCCGCGGTCTCCCATGGAAACGCTCTCGCCCGCGGTGAGGTAATTGCGGTAAAGCGGGAAGGATTTAGCGGGGCCTCCACTCAGGTGCTGTGCGCCGGTACAGATTAACTACACCTTGCCGCCTAAGAGCCGCTCTTTCCACACGGAGAGTAAGCCTAAACCTCGATACATAATTAAGCCCGTTCGCTCTTTTCACACGCCGCCTCTGTCCGCTATCCACGAAAAACGCCTCGGGCGGTCCCTGTCCAGGGTCTCAGTCGAAAGCGGGGGGTTCGCCGGGGCAATCGTCAGGGGTAACGGACCTGGCTCCTCCACGGATAACGAACATGACTGGCGCCGCAAACTAAAAATTTTTTTTTTTTTTAAATCAATGAATTAAAAAGTTCAGGCAATTCACCTTCAGCTTTTACGTGGATTCAACATGGTGCATCTGCTTGAATTCAGCGTATTGTCTTTCATTTATAATGGTAAAAAGAAGTAATTAATCTGTGTTGTCAACATATTGTAATATTAACAGTTTAATAACACACAATGCAGTGAGACATTCTGCACTGTCATGTGACCAGTTCAAGAGAGATCTTGCTATGATGGTAAAATAAAATGGCATCAGTTTGGCTGCAGCCAAAGATAAGGGATGAGTTGGAATCATTGCTGTAGGGTTGTGGAGCGTCAACCCACATGCTGGACAATCTGAGAGGGCGATGCTGAGGGCACGCAGTTCAAATGAGATTTTAAGGAGCAGCTTCACCTCAGACGGAAATGAGCGGTGGAATTGCGCGCAGCGGGTCACGTGCGGAGCGCTGCAGCCGCGTCGCACACTTATCAGAGAAACACAGGCCGTCGTGTCACACAAAGCAGGACAATGAGGCCAAGGAACCTCAAACGCTCCCGACATCTTACATTCCGATGTGGCGGAAAACTCGCGGCCGAGATTCCAATTAGCGCTCTGCCCGCGCGGGCGCCCAGCCCAGGCACGTACGGCACAATATAAACCGCCAGTTTCTGAAAACCCGCGTAGAGGATCTGACGGGGGCAGAGTACACGATTTTAACCCCCTGTGGGAGAAGAACTTTAAACAAGTGCCATTATTTACACAATGTATTTTTTGTTCATTTCAGTGAAGGCAGAACTTGTGAGGGGTTAAGATTTGCAAGGGGGGGGGGGGGGGGGGGTAATTCTTCAGATGTGACTCAAAAGATGTCACGCTGTAGCGGGCAGACTGACTTCCTCTCCGCGATGAAAAGTTAATGAGGCCTCAGGCTTGCCGCCAGATTCTGACGTTCACACCTGACCGTGATTTTCCCGCCGCGTTCCGTGCAGGAGCACGATCACAGGGCAACGTTAGTGCGAATGGCGGCTGTGCCACTTACTATCGCACACGGTGGCGGCACGGTCCATGTCCTCTCTGCGTGGATTTGGCATGTTCTCCCCGTGTTCCCGTAGGTTTCCCCTGGCTAACCCACGGGAAAGTACATGTACATGTATGGCAGGTTAGGTACACTCCCGCCATAGCCCGTGACCATGGCACTGGCCTCAGAACTGGAGTTGGTCCCCGGACACGGCACTGTGGCTGCCCACTCCTCCTAAGTAGTTAGGATGGGTCAAATGCAGAGGACAGAGGATTACCGCACAGGGGTCAATAAAATATAACTTACTTAACACAAGGAACTGCTGTGGAGCAACTGCTATAAACTCCTGCTGTATTTATGTCATCGGCCCTGTCCCTGGCCTGCTCCTATTGGCTGGTGGCAGTGCAGCGGTTTGGGAGTTGGGGGCGTGTAGCTCTGACGTTGCGGTTTCAAGTCTTTGGTGGGGCACAGTCGTAGTACGCTGATTATAATAAAGGCATACACACATCCGAAATAAATTCAGCGCAGGTGCTAGGTAAGAAAGAATAATGCTAAATAAGACAGAGACTTCACCAATCATGGTACAGCCTACACCTGACCTGGTGGAAACATGACTTCACCAATCATGGTACAGCCTACACCTGACCTGGTGGAAACATGACTTCACCAATCATGGTACAGCCTACACCTGACCTGGTGGAAACATGACTTCATGCCAATTCTGTTAAATAGCGCCCCCGTGTCTTTTTTCCCCAATCCAGGAAGATCTGAGTCTGAGGTTTTATTGATTTTTCTCTGACGTTTGCAGAGGTGCTCGCGAATTCAGCGGAACAGCAGTGCCTCCGCTGTTAATACCTGGAGGAAACCATTCATTTGTTTAAATAAATATCCAGCTGTACAGGATTATAATATACAATACATAATAAAACAGTGTGTTGCTCTGGATCAGACTGTCTGCTAAGCAATTAAATAATATAATATTTATCCTGTTTTGATGACAGGATTTGATAAAGGCTTCCATTCAAAATTAAGACTTATGGACATCTATGGTTCCTGCCATACTACATTAAAACCTATGGACATCTATGGTTCCTGCCATACAAAAATAAAACCTATGGACATCTATGGTTCCTGACATACAACATTAAAACCTATTGACATCTATGGTTCCTGCCATACAGCATTAAGACTTGTGGACATCTATGGTTCCTGTGATGTAAGCAGACTTTCACTACAGGAGGACTACCGAATTTGTATGATTTTACAGTTGAAACGACTCCTCATTTCCACTGACATTAGCATGAGGAATTTGAAATTCAAATTCTAGATGCATATGTGAGCACATTCTCAGACAAAACGCAGAGGATAATGTGTTAGGCCGAGCGTGAATGGTTTCCAAAAAAAATTAATAATATAACAATAAAAAATGTGCTCCCGGGCAAGCATCACTCTCCCAGTGTTTTTGTTTCAGTACAGCATATTGTGATGCACAATAATTCATCTGGAAGCCACCAATCACAGCTTTCCATATGCTTCTAGAGCTCAGAAATTATAAACTCAATTTTCAGTTTTCGATATGGTACGCCTATCTCTGCTGCTAGTGGAGAACCGCTAGTGTGTGCGCTTCGGAATAATTACCATGTTTTTTTTTAGTTGCATTCTGGTAAAATATTGAAAAAAAAGCACTTTTAATGAAAAATGTTGAGCAATGTAGATATCTTTTTTTTACCACACTGAATTTATGTTTCAGACCCCCTGTTTTTGGGGATTCAGCCCATAAGGAGAAGTGCAGCTCTCCCCATAGGGAGTCTTATCAATGTTAACACACGGAATACTGAACACAACATTTCGCTCTCCTCTGCTGTCAAATAAATTGACCGTCCCATTGCATGCTGGGGGGAAAAAATGGTATAACTGGCATTATTCGTAACAACCTCAACAAGGGAGCGTCCATTTCATGTTTAACCCTGTCCATTTCCTGTTTAACCCTGTCGTTTAACCTAAAGTATGCGTCTGAAAGCATCATTCTAAATAAAACATTGGGAAGGATTACCTACACGTTACTGCACAGTGAGGTCTTGCACAATGCTACTTGTACTTAAAGCTCAGTATCAAACTAGGTTTCTTATTTATGAACAAATATTTTAACCCAGTGACCATTCTTGCCCTTTTGTAAGTTTTCTATAATTCCCCTATGCATCACTAAACTCTAATGTAAATGATCCATTTTTACCTTCTTAGATACTGAAACTTATATAAAAAAAGCCCTCATACCTGTATTAAACTGTTTGACCAATTTACCAGCTGTGGTAAGATCCTAGTTGTTGAGAGTAAATCGGAGCAGTGAATGGCCGTGTCCGAATCAGAGCCCTATCTACTGTGTACTAGCATACTGTATTGTGCTTAGTGACATGCAGTATGCAAAAAATATCGTCCATACTTTTATCAGCGAAAACAGGGAAGTAAGTATATCATCCGGGGATATTAAGAACACTCAATTTTCAGAATGGTCGCGTACTCAACAGCTTTAAAAAAGTATACTCAACTGGCATACTCAATAGTGGGCAAGTGTTTTGCACTGAGACCACTGAAGTGCACTGTGCGCAGTAGCACGTGAAACGTTGCCCATTGCAGGCAGTGCCGCGCGTTCTCCAGCGGCTAATTGGTGCGTGCAGGCAACGATAGCCACGCGCTCGGACACTTCCTGCAGCGTGGCACGGGTTTCCAACGCCGGTCTCATCTGACCTCTCTTCTGTCACACTCTGCTGTCCGAATCGGTCAAGTGCACGCTCACACCCCCCCCCCCCCCCCCCCCCGTGATGTGCACGAGGTGCGGTCACCTGACCCTGAGACGGATAAGGAAAACCATAAACCAATAAACCGTAAAATGATCAAAATGTTTTCGTTTTCAGTTTGTAAACCGTAAAATGATCGAAATGTTTTCGTTTTCAGTTTGTAAAAGAAATGCAGGTATATACTTGCTTTTGCAGCATCACTAATTATACTAATGTGCTTATGTTTAAACCAAAGAAGGTACATGTGCATGATTGACCAGTTATATGAGGGTCAGACAAAGGCAAAGGTTATATAAACTTTTTTTTTTTTCGGCCAATAGTGCTGACCTTATGCTCCTTGCTAAATCCTGTTGATACACCAATCTATAAGAATGTAGAACACACCTGCCAATCCAATTCCATTTTAGCTAATATCACAGGCATGATTTCTGCTTCTTATATTTTCCCCTTCAAAATAGCACTGGCAAGTGAGGCTATATGTTGTAGCCTGTAAAACAATGCCATGAGATTGATGCTAATGATAGCATTTGTTAATGTCTGAGGACATTTTCCTAGTTACCTATGTATTGTGTCCTAGCTCCATTAATTCGCATTTGAAGCATTTATCTCTCATTGGAGATACTGTTATCGTTCCCATCAATGTGACCTGGGGTCATGGCACTGCCTCTATAATGAAGGGCATTGCATTTACCTTAGAGTTAGGTAGCTACACGTCAGAAAACCTGGGAGAGCTACGCTTTCATTCTGCAGAGTCTGGATCAGGATATAGAGCACGAGACACGGTTCAAACCTGTAAAAATAGCCTAATATTCCAGGGGGGAAAAAAACGTACTGACAAACGGGGTGGAAAAAATCCCGAATTTACGTAGGCCTACGTCACTGCCTTTTCATGTAAGAGGATATTCTGAGAATACCTAAATCTGACCCGGCCAAAAATCAAAGGCAGGCATGCTAATCTCATGCATTGAGCGAAAATCTTTGCAATCGGCACAAATTGGATATGACTTTAGTGACGTCACACTTGTTTTCATCTCCAGTGAGAAAATGGCCTACCTATTTCTTTAAAGTAATCCTCTGTGGTTGCTAAGAGAAACAAACATTTTTATGTACAAATACCGTCACATCAACTTCAGCATTGTACATGTGTAATTTTATAGGGGTTAATGGCCTACTGTATGCAGGTCACATCTATGAGTCATGTATTTAAAGAAATGCTACTTTATTTGTATTTCCACATCTTAAGTTTGGCCCATGAAATTGAACAAACATATAAAACAACACTATAAAAACTATATAACCGAAACTATTAAAAAATGCAATAGGGTACCTGTTTACAAATCATTGAAGAGGCTTGATTAATATTAA
Source organism: Synaphobranchus kaupii (assembly GCA_029718625.1). Taxonomy (NCBI): domain Eukaryota; kingdom Metazoa; phylum Chordata; class Actinopteri; order Anguilliformes; family Synaphobranchidae; genus Synaphobranchus; species Synaphobranchus kaupii. The sequence continues at coordinate 8,681,317 of CM056381.1, read as the reverse complement.
ATATAAATGTTCTCAATTGTGTCCACAAAATTAATGTTATGGCTTTAACAGTTATAGATAACTTGATTCATTTACAATATAGCCTAGTGATGGCTAGCTTGCATTAAAACAATTACCAGGCCATTCAATGCTGCGAATAGATATAAAGCTGCCTATCTATGACTCACCTTTCCTGTATAAAATGTATCTTATCTTCCCTGATGCTTTTCTTTTTGTGTACAAAAATAGCCAACTACATAGTAAAAAAAAACGTAGGCAAAAAACATGCGTTCTAAGCTGCTGGTGGTATAACCAGCATGACACGAAGTAAGCACGCGGGGGGGGGGGGGGGTTCAATGGTTTTTTTTGCGTGCTGCCTCCCTGTGCTCTGCTGCGGCTGCACACCCAATTTTACAGGTGCAGCCGCGTGCATCCTGGCGTTGTCCACAGCCCCGTGACCAGTCGCTCCGATCCCGGCGCGAGCGACAAGCCAGCACCAGAACCAGCGGCAGCAGCAGCATTGGCTCTGCTGAACATCCGGGTTCTGCTCTGACTGCGCAGACTCCGCGCTGCAGCTGCGTTTCCGTGTTAGCGAAGGGGGGGCGTAAAGGGGGGGGGGGAAGAAGGGAAACAGCCTGGCAGATCGAGAAAGCAGAAGAGACGCAGCGGGACACGGACTCAGGAAAGACCGCACCGAGACACCGCAGCCAAAATAACCAACAAATAGAGAGTCATCTCTTTAAAAAAAACAAAAAAAAAACCGTCAGCGATCGCAACCTGAGAACTGACCGCCAAAGATTCTGACATGGAGACTGCAGTGACAACACACTCCTAACATGTGAGATCTACCGAGTAAAACAGAAGAGAGCGAGCGTGTGGCTGTCCCCCACCCCCCCTCCCGTCCGTTTATCGGTGATCTCCTTTTTGTGGTACATCATCGTCTCTGTGTTTTTGGGGGAAAATGAAGAAGTTTAACATCAGGAAGGTGTTGGACGGCCTGACGGCTGTGTCCTCCTCCACTGCATCGCCTCAACCTGGAAACCGGGAGAATGATTTGATCCAGGAGACCCTCCAATCTGAGCACTTTCAGCTCTGCAAGGTGGGGGAAACAGACATTTTAATGTGCCATATATCTTATTAACACAAATAAACGTGTGCATGCGCTTATTTTGGACGAGCTGTCCTTTTAAGTGCCAGCTCGCTTGCTAAACCACCTCCTCGAATGTTACCAACAAATAGCCAATAACGTTACACGCATAATAGGACACGTTTGAAACACACTTAGCTTGCTAGCGAGCTAATGTTACAATCTATTAAATTGTCTTCAATCCTTATTATTAGTCAATGTTTGTAGGCTACTTTTACCAGGATACGCCTCAGTATTTATTTGTACTTTGCCAGCAATGCATAGTGGGTAAGATGTGGCTTACCTCGGAATTGGCTTTTTATTTTCTGAACAATGTTCTTATTCATCAGAGCATTTTGTTTACTTGGTTCATTTAAAATTGGATAAAGAAACTGCAGATGCACAGTGTGACATGGAGCACTAGCTACACCAAGCAATCTTTTGAATTCGCACATTACCATTCATGCAACATGACACCAAATATTGACAAATGTGTTCAGTGTAGTTGGCGAGCTAACCTGCCTCAGCTCTCGATCTAATATAGCCTATATATATATATTTATAATTTTTCTACTAGAACCATGCCTGGCAGCTGTCAACATCGGCGTTTCCTCAAACGGAAAATGTTGATGAGTAGCCTAATTTATTTTGTTGGAAAATATGCTTTGTCTATGCTATTGGTTTCATAGGCTTGATGTCGCCCATAGCCTATATGCGCATATCAAAGAGCGCAATGATGAACACTATCGCTCGAGCGAATCGCTTCTTTTTAAAGTCAAAAGTAGGCTAATTTAAAGGGGTCTGTTGCAGAACCTACCGAATATACTGGTCAAACCATCCATGTGCGGTTTATATGAAAGAGAGAGAGAGATTGGAGGAGGGGGGATGGAACATTAATATCCCGCTTGCATAATCTACTATGCGGGGATTAACATGTCACTCGCAATATGGGGTCTGATATGTTAAGAAACAGTTCCATACACACACAGCACTGGATCCACGTCCGGGAAAACAGACCTACTTCACCATCTCTATTGTGTGTCATGAACGGTAACATTAAAAATACATAGGCCCATTTCAAATGTTGTAGGCTAGCACTCATTCTTTATTTAGAGGTACACTTGAAGTCTTTTGTCATCATGATTTTGTTTTTTATTGGCGTGGATGAAAAGGACAGGACTGTGATAGAGATCAACATATAAGACAGTTCTCCAGATGGCTTAGACGCCCTCAAAATGTGCAGCTAATTCTTCTCGGGTGCGTTTTAAAAAAAATGTAAACACAGGCTTAATAGCCTACATATAAATTAGTCATGCCGAACATGGAACATCTGTAGCAACGATGTCGGATGCACCGAAAAACCTCGTGTTTTAGTCACTATATATTTGATGCGTGTCATAGTGCACTCGATTTAATTTCGGGTGCTTTCTTGTAAACTAAAATATCACAGGCACTAATGTTGATTAAAGACCCTCAAAGCGACTGCGTGTACGTGGGCTACATGCATCTTTGCGTCTCCACGATATAGTTGACGATGTTTATATATTTATTTGTCTTACATTTAGATCGCCCCTCCCGTCGATTGGTTGCGGAATCAAAACCACGCGTTCCGTTTTAAACCGTATAGCCTAGGCTACTGCATGATGATAAATATTCCAAATATTAAAACATGGTATTATTTTATGAATTTCCCGTGTCGGGGGAAGTAAATAAAATATTTTGCTGCTTGTAGCAGCCTACGGAAGCAATGGGCTATAAGCTTCATAGCCTACGCTTAAATTTGTAATAAAAATGAATGAACATAAGAAATATGGTTAACATTACGTAAGGACTCATTTTAAAAACATCTATACGATTAAGCATCAACATATGATTTATATATCGGTGACGTGTTCCTCCATCTCTCTATAGCGCAGCTGAAGGCAGAGCCGCTTCGGGTGCTTATAATGCTCTCGTGGATCACAAGGCGCTTCCTATTACTGATGTGACGATACAATACGAACGACATTAATCGTGTTTCAGGGTAGTTTTCCCCTGCACACAAGAAGGGAAACGAGGGTCGGAGAAGTCGAGGAGGGCAGAGGTGTCTGATTTGGGTGTAGTTTCGGGCGCATATGAAGATGTAGCCGCGATCCACGCTTGTTGCACAGCGGCGCTTTAGCCCTGCAATGCTCCGACTACTCTGCTGCATGCGGGCAGGTGTCTGGTACGGAGGGAAGCGCTTACATAATACGCTTTAGCTTTTCGTCCTGTCCTTAAACAAACAGAAAATCCCCGTTCAAGGAAGCAGCAGGGCGGCGCTTGTTCCGTAGAGCCACAATGCTCGATACTAAAGCATTATTGTTGCAGTTCTGTGTCAGTCATAACCTTTGGATTATGATGACGACTTGTGACGATCGCATTAATTTGTGTTAACCACACCACTGTGATTGTCATGCCACTTGTGTAGAAGAAATATGGCACTATGGCTTCATAAATTATCTTAAACGAGTAGGCCGATTCATCGATTAAGAAAATGGAGCGTAAAAGGTGTTCAAAACCGTACTGAATACATGCAGAAATAAGCGTACATTTAGGGCTATATTGCGAACATTATGACTTGCATATTTCACAATGGGTTGCCGTTGACTCTAATGCTGTTTTAAGATTAAAAGGTTGAATTAATTATTCTCCCTTATTTACTATTCCCACACCTTGAGTTGCAGGTTTTCCTTATGATATAGGATAGGCCCATTAATCTAGTTTCGCTTTCAAGTAAAGATGAATGATTTATATTGTGTTATTCACTGCAGATCATGATAAGTGTACAGCATTCATTTCTAATTATGTACCTGCTGTTTTTACATTGCCTCATCATCATTGGATGAGCAGACTGTCAGGCACGGGTTCCCATATCAACCATCGTCAATGGCCTTTGACCCCGTGCAGAAAATCTTGGCCATCGGGACTCAGAACGGAGCATTGAGACTGTATCCTTTTTCTAACACAAATTGATCAGATGAATGTGTGTGTGTGTGTGTGTGTGTGTGTGTGTGTGAGTGAGAGAGAGAGAGACGTGCGGGACTGTAACCACTCACGTTTATAAGGAATTCTGCACTGCATTGGGTAAGTTCCCTTTTCACACTCTCAAAAGAGCAGTGGTGGTAAAGACACTAACTGCAGATACTGTATGAGTAAACGCGCGCACACACACACACACACACACACACACACACACACACACACACACACACACACACACACACACACACACACAAACAAACTGCATTGGCTGGTTGGATAATGACATGGAGGTCTGTTGTGCACTTTGTGAATGGTTAAAGGTTGGGGTTGTAGAAGACTATTAGGCCTGCAGGCGTAGCACAAAGTTGGAACGGCGCCCTATATCTTAACGTTTGGATGGCATTGCATGGGTGCGCTTGGGATTTCTTCATGCGCTGACACGTTTCATGACGAAACAGAGAATTAAGCGTTCAGCCTCCTTTTTTTATTTATTTCTGGTGTGATAATTTGAGATGCTGGTCTGGTAACAAGGGCAATTTTGTGCATTTGATAAGTTGTTATAAATTGTTCTGTGGGGACCTGCAGTACGATGGCAGAAATCGGCCCTCATCACTCGCTTGGTAGACTCACAGTCTTTGCTGGTACTTCCTTTGGAAGATAAGGCAATTAAGGTTTGATTAGGTAATTGCCTGCTGTAATCTTCCTAATATGCTGTTTGCTCTTCTTGCGCCTCACGTGAAATCAACTTTATGCAATTTAAGAATTATTGTTATGTTTGCGACATGTGAGCCTTGGTTCCAGGGGTGGCTGTTCTCTCCATTGCGTGTGGAATGTGTTGTGGGGTAATCTTTTTCGTGGAGAAACCTAAAACTGACTAAAACACTGCTGGACTGGCCTGTCGTTTTCTTACGTGACCCTGGGTGTATTTAGCATGGATGGATACGGAACGAGGGCGTTCTTTGGTTTTATGTGCTAGTGTGCCGAGGAAGGCGTCGCCTTTTCGACCGTCCTCTGAAAGTTTTCACCGTTGTGGTTCCTTCTCCTTTGTAATTTTAAAGAAGCTCAATTTCAGTTAATTAGAATCAGATCACTAATCAACAAGTGAAAGAAGGGGCCTGTGGATGTGAAAGAAGGGGCCTGTGGATGTGAAAGAAGGGGCCTGTGGATGTGAAAGAAGGGGCCTGTGGATGTGAAATTGCGCGCCAGCGAATAACCACTTGGGATCAGTGCTCACGGCAGTGCAGTGGATAGCACTGTCTCTGTTAGCCTCACAGCAAGAAGGTACCGATTTTGAATCCCGGCCGAGGGCCTTTTTGTGTGGATTTTGCATGTTCTCCCCCTTGTCTGTTCTTTCCTCTGGGTACTCCGGTTTCCTCCCACAGTCCAAAGACATTCATGTTAGGCTAAGTGGAGCTGTGTGAGTGAATGGTGTGTGTGCCTGTAGGTATGAGTGTGTGAGTGAATGGTGTGTGTGCCTGTAGGTATGAGTGTGTGAGTGAATGGTGTGTGTGCCTGTAGGTATGAGTGTGTGAGTGAATGGTGTGTGTGCCCTGCAATGGATTGGCGACCTGTCCAGGTATTCCTGTCTCTCTCCCAATGCATGCCACTGTGACCCTGTCCAGGAATGAGCAGGTTAGATAATGAATGAGCGGGTTAAATAATGAATGAGCGGGTTAGATAATGAATGAGCGGGTTAGATAATGAATGAGTGGGTTAGATAATGAATGAGTGGGTTAGATAATGAATGAGCGGGTTAGATAATGAATGAGTGGGTTAGATAATGAATGAGCGGGTTAGATAATGAATGAGTGGGTTAGATAATGAATGAGCGGGTTAGATAATGAATGAGCGGGTTAGATAATGAATGAGCGGGTTAGATAATGAATGAGTGGGTTAGATAATGAATGAGCGGGTTAGATAATGAATGAGGGGATTAGATAATGAATGAGCGGGTTAGATAATGAATGAGTGGGTTAGATAATGAATGAGCGGGTTAGATAATGAATGAGCGGGTTAGATAATGAATGAGTGGGTTAGATAATGAATGAGCGGGTTGGATAATGAATGAGGGGATTAGATAATGAATGAGCGGGTTAGATAATGAATGAGTGGGTTAGATAATGAATGAGCGGGTTAGATAATGAATGAGCGGGTTAGATAATGAATGAGCGGGTTAGATAATGAATGAGTGGGTTAGATAATGAATGAGCGGGTTAGATAATGAATGAGCGGGTTAGATAATGAATGTGCGGGTTAGATAATGAATGTGCGGGTTAGATAATGAATGGTTGAAACAATGGTCAGGCTCTGTACTCCTCTCTCCCAGTGTATGATGTGATAACCTCAATAAAAAAAAAAAAAGAATAATTCCCCTTTTGTGCCTGTGAAAGTGTGTTAATTTTAGCCCGGCCTGCAGTCTGCATGTTTTTTTTTTTTAGTGGATTACAGGAGGTGACATGCTATTGTGAGGGTTTTCTCGGAAAAGCGAAACCAAGCTGTTTGGAAATGTCAGGATAGGGAAGACTGTCCAGTTGTTCGCTTGGCTGACCAATCAAACCCCTGACCCAAGTACTGTCCCAGTCTGATGCTCACTGGGTTCAGGAATAATGGAATGGGGATAAGATAACAGAGAGGAGCTCCACCAATCGCGGGGTTTCTTGATAATGAGAAACGGAGCTACGCCAACAGTGATTGGTGGATATTTTCTCGCTATACTTCCAGGTCTCTTACTGTATCCGGTGTCCAATGGTGATTGGACAGAAGGTGTCCAATCACCATTCCCTTTGTTCCGTTTGTTGTTACCAACATACTCTGTGATTGGTGGACCTCCTCTATGGTTTTCATGGAAAGGGTGATGACCGCAATGTCTTAGCCCATATTTCTTACCCCTGCCCGGGTTGCTTGAGAAGCACGTTTGGTCCCAACGTGATTTTTTTTCGGGGGTAGGGAGGTGCGGGGTCGGTACGGCGCACACCTCAGGAGGGTTCGGCTTTCTTTGGGCCATGGTGAGATTGGAGCTCAGCCTAATGCAGAGAAACAGAAGGCGTATCGATTCGTGCCGTTTAATGCGTCGAAGCAGATGTGCACCTCGGTCCTGTCGTCAGCATTTCTCCGCAGGTTTCGTCGTTGCAAACAAGCTGTCCTGTTCGAATTTCATTTAGGGATGTCTTGGGCACTTTGACCCACGTGTAGATGAGTAATGGTTCAAACCTACCAGCCTGTAGAGCACTTCACTAAATTCTAACCGACTGTCCTGTTATCTACTATGCAAATGTACTCTTAGGAAGTCTGTTGATATAGTTGTTAGCTCTTATAGAGGACTACCTGTCTGTGGTGAAGATCATGAACTCCCTTTTACGGTTCTGGGATAGTCCCACGCAGGCGCTGCTCCCTTGAATTTGGAGGAGGGCAGGGGTAGCGGTCGTTCCTCTCGGCGGGTGCAGCTGCATTTTCGGAAGGGACTTGTGCCGCCGTGCAAAATGCTGAAATTAGAGACGATCGGAAGGTGGCGAGACCGCAAACCTGCAGCTGCCAGATTGTAATTTGGTTGATGTTTAATGGGAGAAGAATAATGCTGGGAAAGATATCATTGCTGGGGGAAATGAGGATAAATCCTCCCCAGGGCACGGATCATGTGACACACGGGACACGCTCCAACATGTTTGGTCCTTTTTTTGGTCTTTTTTTTTTTTTCCTCAGGAAAGGGATGGCAGCATTTTTCTCAGTCTCAAGCCTCCCGCCGTTTACCTTCTCGATCTCATCTCTGAGGCTCCATCAGACTGAGAGAAAAAAGAAATTTCTTTTTTTTTTTGTTTTGGATTTTGGTGCCCTTGCAAAAATCCCCGAGAAGATTGCTTGTTTCCTGGTAAATCCTTAGCAAAGAGCGTTTCAGTGTAGCAATTTGGATTTTATTTTGGGCTGGTGTGGGGGATGCTGAGCTGTACTGGAGACTGTGATGGAAATAATAATAAAAGCAGTGACGTACAGGGAGGAGGGAAACTGGCAGGACCATAACTCATCCCCCTCCGCCCAATCGGGACGCAGATTAATTGATCGTATTGTCAGCTCAGCCAATGGCGTCGTGGCGCGGTAAAGAACGGTGCTGTCAAAATATTTTCTCCCGGGGGTGTCTCGGTGGTGTAGCCGTAGAGCGCTGTCCACATGCTCGTATCGAGCCACAATGTCTGCTGTTCGAATCCAACCGTTCGACCTTTCGTCTCTCCCTCCTTCCTGCTCACCATTCTCTCTACACTGTGCTGTCCAATAAAGCTGAAAAAAGCCCCCCAAAAAAAAAAAAAATATATATATATATTTAATATATATATATATATATATACACATATATATGTTCTTTCTTGCATGGGCCCTGTTCTCGTGTGAATTCTGCTCCTGTGAGCAGATGGAATGAGTGTGCGCTAAATCGGAAGGACGCTTGCTACCACTAACGCCAACGCTACTGCTCTGACCTGCTCGGGATACGGGGCTGTTCTCACTTACATTTCGGGACACAACCGAATCTCCCGTCCCTCCATTGGGAGCTCACACACGCCTCTTTCCTCTGCGTTTGAATATCTTAATGGACACACGTGTTGATTCAGTGAGAGAAGAGGGAAAAAAATAAATACTTTTTTTTAAAAAAAAAGCCCCGAGCAGTTTTTGGTTGGACGTCTGTGCATAAATGAGCTTTGTCAGCCTTTCAGGTGTTGAAAGCATCAGCTGCAGATACTAGGTTTTTGCTGGTATTATGCTCCCCCCGCTGTCCCAAATCAAATTCTGACTTGCTAATGCTGACGGGGGCAGTAGTCCCACGGGGGCAGTGAGCGGTTGAGCGAGGCATTGCCCCAGGGAGCGAGAGTTTTATTAGAAAAAGTAGTCCCCTTCTCATCCTGCAAGAGTGACTCCGCTGGTTGCAAGTCCACATGCGCCAACTGCGCATGAAATGCAGTTCTCCCGCACATAGGCTGCGCAGCTCTGCCGGCGGACTGCAAACCGCGAAAAGCCGCTGCCATAGGCCGATGTGTTGGCCTGCGTCCTTCCTTGACTGATGATGTTTCGGTATTGGAACAGGCCTTCGAACGAATACTAATTCTTGCATTCCTGACTGGGAGATGGAGGTTTCAATAAAGAGTTGAAACGTAAACACCGTTGAAAGGGTTATTTTCTTGATTTGGGGCTTGACGTGCATAACTGAAACTTGCCTAGGGGGTACATTTGAACAAGTATTTGCAGAAAACCTTACATGAACTTGAGGGCATAATTAGGTATGCGGTGTGTTTGACAAAGGTCGTCGGGCCGTCGGTCTCCCTTTTAAAATGTACCATCGTTAAAGCCTGTTATTGGCGCACATAACTCCCAGGTTAATGACTGAGTGTTTGTTTTAAGCACGCAGGACCCGCTCCCGCCGGGTCGGGGTTGTGAGCTAACCGCTTTGGACCCGCGCTCCGAGGGACGGGGGCCAGGCCGGGAGGTCGTTAGCGGCTTGCGGTTACGTAACGCGCGGGAGCTTAGCGCCGTGGCCGAGGCTGAGGAGGAGGAGGAGGAGGAAGCGAGCGTGATCGGGCGCAACGACCTGCGGGGGGTGGGTGGCGCCCAGGAGATATCCTTAACTTTTCTCTCTGTGACCATGGCTGAGCGGGGCGTCATAAACCCCGCCCCTCTCCTCTCTGATCCTCCCCTCCGCCACCCCCTCTGAATGGACAGCGTCCGAGCTTAGAGGAGCGGGATTAGGGCTGGATTTAAACCCGGCTGAATTTAGCTTGAAAACGTGGACGTGAAGAGGTGCTCGCTCAAGGCCCCGCCAATGGCTGTGAGGTCATAGGATGGAGACCCTCGTCCGCGGCAAAGGGGCGGACCGTCGAGGGTTACCCGGGTTGTACCGGAAACCTTCCAGGGGTCAGCCAAGCTTCAGCAGGGTTAGGGGAGTCTTCCTCACTGTCCATTCAGGTCAATCCTCTGTGCTTCCTGAATGTAAGCTGCTCACAAATCCTATTGTGCAAACGGTACATTGCAGCCCTCGCACATTTTGCGTACGGAACCTTACGAATACTCAAGACGTTTAATTGTGGCGGGTCTGTGCCAAGAGGGTTTTCTTGTGTCAAAAATGTTTTCTTTTTTTTAAGTCACAGAATTAGAGGCTAAGATGACGTTGTGCGTGAGCGTCGTTAAATAATTTACAGCACGATTACCTCTGCGTATTACCTCTATCTGCCTTCTTACCTCTTATCTATTGCTGCAGTTAATCCGCGTCTCGGTAGAAATTATTGTTGCCCGTGTGACACCGCTGCATAAGGGCACATCTGATTCACTGTTGCGTTCAAAAGGCTAATGGAAAAGTTTGAAAGGGATTCGATTATCTTAATTCTGAAAGCACCGCCCCTCTCTGTGTGAGTCACTGTGGGCAAAACGAGGAAAGGGGAGAGAGGGATCTAACAGTATGTCTATTAACTCAAAAACCAACATTATCGGGAGATAACAAATCTTGATGACCCAGAACAAAGACAATGGACAACCTGTACAATCTTAATGAACCGCCAACGGCTGCGTTCACACAAACCCAGGAATGGACTGCATGTTTAGCTGGACTGGACCAGACTGAAGCGAACCAGACTGCGCTGCGTCTGCGGACCATACTCAGGAAGTGGACTGCCGTCTATTTTAAAACCTGTGTTTTTTTTATATTGCCCTCCGAATGCAGGACTGCGTTGCTGATTAAGGGGTTAGGGGCCTCTTTAAGGGGTTAGGGCCTCTTGTATACGTCCCTTAATTTCGATTTAGAATTTTTTTGCCCTCTGTTTTTCAATTGTGTCCCTCTGGGGGTGGGGGGGGGGGGGGTTGCCTAGCAGGAAAGCTAGCGCAATTATTGTTTGTGCTGTTCCTTGCGTCAACATTCAGTGCTGTACCAATGGTTGGAACCTATTGCTTATTTTGGTAAAAGTTGTATTAATAGCTTGAGCTGAAGGCTAGAGTGGAGCTGCAGTGTGAAGTGGGAGAAACACGCTTCTGTTGCAGAGCTGGCAGAAAGCTGAAGGGTTTGGGAGTGATGGAAGGGATGTTTACAGAAAGCTGGAGAGGAGGACAGGCTTTGTTTGTGCCGCCTTGCCAGCTGACCTCCTGCTGCCCCCAGCATTTGAGAGTTTCCTGGAGGGAGCGTGTTCATTGGCCATTGTTCATTCTTGACCCAGTCATGGAAGGAGAGTGCCGATTGGCTTGCCTCGCTGCCCCCAGTCCTGGAAGGAGCATGCTGATTGCTTGCCTCATTGCCCCAGACTCCTGAAGGAGTGTGCTGATTGGCTTGCCTCTCTGCCCCCATCTGGAGGGAGCATGCTGATTGGCTTGCCTCATTGCCCCAGTTCTGGAAGGGAGTGTGCTGATTGACTTTCCTCTCTGGCTCAGTGCTAGAGGGAGCATGCTGATTGGCTTGCCTCACTGGCCCAGTCTAGAGGGAGCATACTGATTGGTTGCCTCTCTGCTCCAGTTCGGATAAGCAGTGTACCGATTGGTTGCCTCTGCTCCAGTCCTATAATTAGTGTGCTCATTGGTTGCCTCTCTGCCCCAGTGGCCCTGGCTCTGTGGCTCTTTCTGGTTGGAGGCCAGAAAGAGCCACGTGCTGCCGACCCCGCCACAATGCTGGCACGCCATTTTCCATGTAAGCGTGTGTGAGTGATTGTGTGTGAGCGTGTGTGTGTGTACTGCCTGAGCATGCGCAGGTATTAACGCATGTGCATGTGGAAGCTATGTATGAGTGTGAGCGTGTCTGTGAGCGTGCTCGTGTGCCCTTGTGGTGTGTGTGTGTGTGGTGTGTTGTGTGTGTATGAGTGTGTCTGTGAGCGTGCCCGTGTGTGAGCGTTGCGTGCGTGTATGAGTGTGAGCGTGTCTGTGAGCGTGCTCGTGTGTGCCCGTGCGTGCGTGCGTGCGTGCGTATTCCCGCTATAAATAGAAGCTGCTTGTTGGTGGGCCTGTTGCTGTTTAGGCGCGCGTAGCAGCAGGTTGGCAGTGTGTTCAGGGGCCTGCAGGCAGTGCAGCTCCTTCCTGGTGTACGAAACCACCTGGTCACCCTCACCCCCCCAATACAGGCACCGGCTTTTACCCTCCAGTACCACCTGGTCACCCTCACCCCCCCAATACAGGCACCGGCTTTACCCTCCAGTACCACCTGGTCACCCTCAACCCCCCAATACAGGCACCGGCTTTACCCTCCAGTAACCACCTGGTCACCCTCACCCCCAATATAGGCACCGCTTTACCCTCCAGTACCACCTGGTCACCCTCACCCCCCCAATACAGGCACCGGCTTTTACCCTCCAGTACCACCTGGTCACCCTCACCCCCAATATAGGCACCGGCTTTACCCTCCAGTACCACCTGGTCACCCTCGCCCCCAATACAGGCACTGGCTTTACCCCCCTGTACCCAACAAGCTTCTACCTGCCTGCTAATTACAGCCCTCAGAAGGGGTGACGGTGCTCTGTCCCTGACACGAGGTGACGCGCCGGCCCCCGCCCCTCCGCCCCCCCCCCCCCTCCTGTTTGTGTCACCGCTCCTCCTCAGGAGGAGCAGAGAGAATTACCGCCATCCAGTCGATCCTCGCGCATCACGCCGTCCGTCTGCCTCCGTCCCGTCTCGCCCACACTGGACTCAAGCAGGAACCCGCCGAGGTTTCAAAAGGGCAGCAAACAGCGCTCTGTCTGCAGCGCCGGGTTAGGGGGCGCAATTAAATAACGCACCGTCTCCATCTTCCTTAATAGACGTCATTATCGCCGTGGAGAAGAAGGCTGACCGCTAACCTTAGTTCCATAAATACAAAACCGTGTCCCTGGATTCCGTCAACATTGCTTATTAGCTTTTGACTTAAATGAATAGATTTGCGTGGGTTTTTTTCTCCACAGTTTTCAAGTTAATTTCGGTACTTGCTGAACACGGCAAAACTTGTGCTTGAGAAGCAATAAGAGCAATGTTAACTGTGAGCAAAGTTAAGAATGAACTGCGACCTTTGAACTGCGACCTTTGCACCTTTGTTTTCTTTGTATTCACTGCTCCGACGCTCCTGTGTCGTCCTGTTCGTCAGACGGAATGTCCGGCGCGGGATGACGGGATAATTCCGAGGTCCGCTGTACCTGTTGGGGTGAGCCCTGATGCGGGCGAGAGCTGCGTCTCTAAATCTACCTTTTTCGCCCGGGGGGGGAATCTGCGCCCCGTTCCAGACTCCGCACTCCTGGCTGGGAACAGAGGCCCATATTTCACTTAATTCCCGGGCGGAAGCGGGCCGTAATTAGAACGCGTTTAAGATATGCTTCCGAGGCTTTTAAACAGAGCCCCATGCTGAGCGGGGCCGCAGGTATCGATTGCACCTTGATTAGGTGGCGGTCAATAGGTGTTCGGGCAGCTAAATGTAATTCCACAGACTCTATCATTACCCTCGCCCGGGGCTCTTTGTATCCAGGTAATTGTTCAGATTTGTACGAGGTAAAACAGCAGGGTAAAACAGCACTAGGGTGGATTTATGAGGAAATAAGAATTTAAAAAAACCCGGGTAAAGCATATGGTCGGATGTCGCAAGCTTTTTGTAAATGAACTTGTAAAAGCTTGACGCTTTTGATCCGGTGAGCGTTTTCGCATAGTCATTTTTAATTTATTTTTGAACCTTTTAATCACACAAGTTATGGACCGTACGTGTTCGGAGATAATTCTTCTCTTATTTGCTAATGGGGCCGCAGGGGCGAGGAAGGCTAGTCCTCTCCGAAATTGTCAAAGTCAAAGTCGCGCCACGTCGGGCTCCGTCGCCTGGACAATGCTCAGAGTAATCCTGATGTGAGGTCCGAGATCAGGGTTTACGACGCACTCGGAGCAGAGTTCGCTTCCGATTGCTTGTTTACGGCGGCTTGCCGTTTTGGCGCAGGTGGTCCGCCGCCCCGGAAACGAACAACCCGAGTGATTTTTCAGAGCTGGTTTTTTTTTTGGGTCGGTCCGTGAAGCGTTGCTGATTTCCAGCCCCTGTGGTCAGGGCAGATATCAGCCAATGAAGCGACAGAGATGGAGAAGAAAGGAAGCGGACGCACGCAAAGAAGAGGCCGTAACAGAAACGCCACAGGCCGTGTACAAAAACGACGTTCGCCTGTAATCGTAGGCAGTTTATTTAAAAAAACAAACACAAATGAAAGCCCTATAAGGAGAGGACACAATACAGGAGGGTTGGGGGGATGTGCTTAGAAGATGGCTGTCATGAGGTGGATCAGCGTGATTTGCATTTGAATCGAGGTTCTCTAATTGAGTGTAGGATGCGAGCGCAATCACAATGCAACTGTGCTTTTACCTCACCGAGGATGGCATCTGATGCTAACGAGTGGGACAGCTCCTATTGGTGAAGGAGTAGGTACCTGGTACAGATATAAAATCTAGTTCTTACATGAGGTAAAAATGAACCTTTGAGGAGAATTTTCATTCTCTCGGACTCTCTTCTTTGTCAGCCTTGCTTGTTAGCAGTTGTCTTTTGTGGCCTTGGGCCTTTGTAAAATCCCGGATATCGAACGGGGGAAAACCAAAGGCCAGTGGTAACCATGGCGGCATGGTAATCTGCCAATCGGCATGCGCCGGTACTATGCACACTGGAAAAGCTCTCATGAGTAGGGAATTCTGCTGCAACTGGCGGGACGCAGTACAGCGTAATCACCTGTAGGGGGGCGCACTGCGGAAAGCGGCGTCTCGCAGTGGACGACGGCGAGTTCGACGCACACCGGCTCGCGCGTCTCGCTTTGTCTCCGTGATTTCGTCGATAACTCACCCGTCCGACACCCGGCGGGCCAGATTTACGGCGCGTACAATACCGCACGGCAAACCCTGAAGGTCGGGGAAACCAAGGGGCGCGACCCTGCTCCTCGTTGGCGAGATCCTTAAATTACGTTTTACGGTCGACGTCAGGAGGCGAGCGCTTCTCGGGCCGGGCCGTGACTTTGTTAAATAGTTCCCCTCCGCGCGGCCCGCAGCTTAACCCCTGGCAGTGGAGAGGGTCGGCGCCCTTTGTGTGATGAGGACGGAGGGCCTGGGGGGCGCCCGTCTGAATTTATTACGTTAGCGAGTGAGCAATGGGTAGGATGGAGGAGGAGGGTTTGACCTTGAGTGTGAGGGAGCGGTTTTGCGTGCGGCCCGGGTGGGCGGGCCTCGCTTTCCAGGAACGACGTAGCGGTAGAAGGGCGTGGCGCGACCCGACGCCGACCGGTGATCTGGTTCACGGAAAGCGGCGAGGGGGGCGAGCCAGCCTCTGTCCTCCAAACCGTCAAAAAGTCACCGAAGTCATTTTTTTTTAATCGATGGCAAACGCTTATCTTCTAGGCCAGTCTTTCGCCTCCGCCGGTCAGAATCAGTCAAACGCATCGGCGGGCGGCCGTGGGCGGCGGCGGCGGCGGAGGTGGGGGACGCCTGACAGCTCGCGCCGTTAAGCGCATCGCACAAATTGCGCTCGCCTGTCGGGGCGGCGGCTAAATCGCTGGATGATGCACGCCCGCGCGGGCGGTCTGGGGCGGGGGGGGGGCCTGTGGGAGCCAAAATGGCCGCCGCAGATGAGGTCGCTCCATCTTTCTCAATGGGTCCTGGGGTAAATTGCCTCATTCGTCTCTTTAGAATACTCCCCCATGACCTGGGGAATGATTGGACGGATCAGTGAGGTGCTCTTTCTATGCTATGTTTTCTCTTCATGGCAACAGTGGAACACGTGACTCCTCCCCTCGGCTGAGAGCCTTTATAATGTGCTGCCATCGGGTTCATTTCTGTACATTGTCCATATAAGCAGGAGATCGCCATTTTGGAATTATATCACAAGTCTGTGAACTTTTATGGAAATATAGTGATGAGTATATTTCAGTGTAATGCATTTTTAAAAATGTATCTGAAGGGGGTAATAAATTTGTGTATTAGCCCAAATATTTTATTGATAATACCGTTGTGTTGATAGTTCAGTGCATTGCAGTATATTCCAGTTTCGTAAGGACGGGTAGTTACTTTTCCCGGCTCATGATTGACAGGAGTGAGGCCGCTAAGGCAGTCTGTGCAGAGAGGTTGCGGGTTTCAGTCCAGTTTGACTACAGGGCCCGTCTCTGCTGCCTGTTGCTGTGTTAAAGTCAGACTCTGGCACTAGAAGGGGAGGCCAGTTTCTGCTGCCTGTCACAAGTCGTTACGAGTGGCGTGTAATCCCCCCTGCCCCGCTCTGCCCGCCACGCCCTGCCACGCCGCCGCCACCTCTGTCACCCGCCGCTGTGTCTGCAGGCAGTGCAGTGCATCTGATTTCCAGCTGGACTAAGTATTGAAAGGAGCATAATCACTGGGGCAGTTCATCTCCCTCCATGCCCCTCCCAAGCACAAAACCATGGCCAACATTGCATTACGTAATGGACCCTGCTATAAATACAGATTCCTTATTAAACCAATACACACACCACACACACACACACATTGTGTGTATATATATATATATATATATATATATATAGGGTGCATAGGTTCAGACTTGTTTCTTCCTCCTCAGATAATGAAAGTGACATTTTTGTAAAACAAAATAAAATGATAATAATTATACCAAAATGTAGTGTAGGATGCAGCATGCAATTATTATATAAGGCAGTGAGTAGGCTACTGCTATGTGACGTTGAAAAAAGAGATGCCATTCACAGAACGGGCTCTGGGCTGGAACACGTGGGACTGGGCAGGCTTTGGGTCTCGCCTCGCTGTGGAAACACGCATCGCGGTTCCAGCCGGCGTTTTTATTTTTCGTGCCAGCGGATAAGGGCACATCGGGGGGGCTGGGGTGTTGGAGGAAGAAGACTGTTAACACGATTAAAACAGGAAGGGTTTCGTTATTTTGTTTATTTTTTTAAAAAGCCTGCCGCCTGACGTGACCGCGTAGTCTGTGGGTGAGGCTGTGCTCTATTTGCGCAGTAGATGAACGGGTGCTGAGAGATTACAGGAGTGAACCTTTCTGACAGCTTCTCTGTCCAGCCGGCTAGATCATCACGACTAAAGTCTTAGAACGGAGAATGCAGTCAGTCAGTCAGTCAGTCACTTACGCCGAACTCTGTGATTTATTTCTTCTCGTTCGTTTGCTTAGCGGACGCCCTTACCCAGATCAGTCTATGTAGAGCGCATTGATTTTTAACACACTGCCCATTTTTTTACAGCAGTGTAATAAAAGCGGTTTTAAGCACCATAGCTGAAGGGTAAAAAATGCAGTACCTTCCCCCCCCCCCCCCCCCGCCTTCCTTAGATGCGACGTGCGGGTTTTACGGCTCGACCGTCCCCACTGCACTGCCGCCCGCTCACGCCGTTCGCAGACATTTTGTACCCACACACATAAAGATATGTGTGTATAAATAGTCAATAGTAATTTGTCTGCAGAGTCCCTGAAGAGAGGGGAGAAAGGAAAAGGAAAAAAACGGATACAAAGACAAACGCGCCGAACGAATTAGCGCCGTGTGCGGGCCGCGCGAGGGGGGCGGGGCAGACGAGGGGGGGGGGGGGGGGGGGGGGGGCTATTCGCATTGGACGCGGGGGGGGTTGTTGACATTACCGCTGGACGTCCGGACGGCTCTTTTGGTGAGGGAAAGCGAGGGTTGACGAGATCGCATTGAACGGACCCCCCCCCCCCCCTCTCGGTTTACAGACTGCTGGTGAAACCCACTATGAAACACTATATCCCGTCTTTAGCGGGGTGCGGCCCTATTGTAGGTGAATGCCCCGTCCGCGGCGGCTATCGCCGCACATGCTCCCTTACGTCATCTGCAGGCCTGTATTTGCCAAATATGGATCCAGGACAGCCGCTTCATTCGTCTTCTTTAAAAGGCGATTGCACTGCCCAATGGAAAGCGTACAGGGACGTACCGAGAGCGTAACTCTACACTAGTAATGTTCCCGAACCTGTATTTCACGATTCTACATCTTGGCATGAGCTGTATCCATCAGCAGCTAATTGCCCTTTGTGTTCGGTTGTGTCTAATGTGGTTCACTGCCATTTCCTTTGACTGCACGCTACTTTATTTGGATTGTAGCAGAGAGATTGAGTCACATGAACTACACTGTCATTATGAGATTGGAGTGTGGTTTTTACCTTTTCTGGTTATGACGAATGAAGGCATACACGTGAAGGGGCTCTCAGGCTGGCTTACCCTATACTACTGCTTGGATGCAGCGAGGGGTTATGCTCATTTAAAGTGATTGTCAAACACGCAAAACAATTACAACAGGGTTCCAAGATAACCGGCGAACACCAACCGCCAGGCACGTTCTCTGCCGCCCTCCATTTTCAGGCCTATAGGTTTCTGTCTACTACTAGTCCGTTACCTAAAAAAGTATTTTCTAGAACCCTGGTATTCAAATCGCAATCCTCAAGGTCTGAGAACTGCTGGTTTTCCAATTGTCTTCTAATTGTTGAGTTAATTACCTGGGAGAAAGAAAACCAGGACCAGATTTGGATTCGAGGTCCAGGTTTGAATATCCATATCCATGTAGAACAACATAAAAATGGGACAAGTTTGGGTCCAGCATTCACACAGGCGCGTGGTGATTTGAGGTCTGAGTAATGCACTCTAAACTGCTTGCAGTCTACACCAGTGGTTGTCAATCTCGGTCCTGGGGTACCCCTGTGTATGCTCGTTTTGTTCTAACCACAATTTTTTGCAATCTGTTCATTTTTCTTAATTGGATGCATTTCATTTTTTAAGGGGACTATTTACTCTCTTAAGCCACATTATGTCAGATATAGCTATGCATGCCGTGTAGAATAAAAGTCCCATATTAACATTGAGCTTATTGTGCTATTTTGCAAATGATTACATAAAGAGGTTAAAAAAATTAACTGGTCAAATTAAAGGTTGACATGAATCCAAAAGGCTCCTAAATGGTGAAAGTGTGGACACCTGGCCACTGAAACTAACCAACTAGAATAACTAGAATAATTTCAAGGACAACGCAAATGATAACAAGCCAAATGTGTTAATAAGTTTAAGGAAAAAATTGTAGAAGAATTATGGAAGGTGGGGGTCTGTGATAATGTTATTCACTTAATTCATATTCAGGGGGTGGGGTTTGTGATGATGTTATTCACTGATTCATATTCAGGGAGGTGGGGTCTGTTGCTCCCGTGTTACCGTTTCAGTCAGTACTGTTGAAAACAATCTGTTCAACAATCTTAATTAAGTAACAGATTGGCTGTAGCGAACACCAGCGTACACAGGGGTCACCAGGACCCAGATTGAGCACCATTGGTCTGCATTGATCACCTGTTTTCCTTTGGCATGGCTTTTACAGCACAAAACCGAGTCTGCAGATTTGTCTGTTGCAACCGCAGTATTCAGACAAGGCAAGCTTTTCTGATGTGACTTTTTAAATTTAGCTTGTAGTCAAATTATGTTTCTTTATTTTGATGACAAGGAAGTTCTTGGAAGCCATGACCTCTAGTCCTGTGACGGCCAGCTGATGAAACGGCCGCGGGCAGTTGCGGGAGAGCCGCGAAACGTGTAACCCCGCTTTTGAGCAGCGGGGGGACCTCCCAATTATACCGTTAATTTCTCGCTGCGCTGTCAGTTTTCTGAGTGTCGCGCTGTCAGCGGTCTGATTCGTCCGGAGATGCCACGGCGGGCCCCTGTCAGGTGGCGCGAGACTCATTTTTAACGCCGTCCCCTTTTTAGAACAGGTCGGTTTCGGCTCTGAATCGCCCCCCTGTTCTCACGGGGGGACGCTCAGGAGAACCCCCGATTACACCGCCGAGGCCTCTGAACGAGCTCTGACCTCTGGTCGACCTCCGCACAGTTCGTACCGGGAGCACCTCGCTTTAACAAGACCCCCCTGGAATTTTACAGAGTTTAAAAAAATTATAAAAAATAAATGTAAAAAACCGCCACCCGACACATGACATAATTGCAGATTTTTTTCCCCGGTGCGAGATTTCCAACGCCCGCGCTGAAGCGCCGATCTCCCTCATCGCTCGGCACGGTGGAATTTTAATGCGGACGGAAGACGTCGGGGGGGGGTACGCGGTTCGGCTCCCCCGCCGCGCCAATGTGACCCCCGCTCGGTTTTCCCTTCAATGTTTCATTCATGCTCTCGTTCGAGTGGCACGACGTCCCAGCGGCTCTGTCGCGAGTGTCACGGGACCCGGGGACACGCGTGTGTCTAACGGTAATAAGCCTGACTGAACACAACAAGCCGCAACGGCGTGGGGAATCGGAGACGCGCGGCGGAATGCGGATTAGCCGCCGTCCGCTAAATCTAAGGGTCAAGGTGAATGGGATTTGCGCTCGATTCGCGCCGAAACATCGCCGGTCCCAATCCCGGGTGGGTCACCTCTTCTCGTACCCCTTAGGGAAGACGCTCAACCTCAAATGCTTAAATGAAAAGGACAGAGAGCATAAGCCCCTTCGCAAAAGGGGTCTGCTAAGCAAACGGAAAAAAGAGAATAGCGATGTGTCTGAGGTGGGAATTGAGCTCAAATGAGTGTGTTTGACAGCAGGAAAGGAGCTTGATCCCGGATTAGAATCTGGGAATGTTGGGTCTTCGGGAAAAGCTGGAAAGATCTGGAAGGTGGGGGGGGGGGGGGGGGGGGGGCAGCGCAGTACGAGCCGCGCACTTGTTCGCCGGCGAGTATTTCCGCACAGTTTGAAATTTTGACGGGTCTTCAGTCACGCTTATACGCCAATTGTGACTCTGCTCTCTTCCTCGAGCTCGCGTTCGTTTGGAGCTGTCAGAGGTGAAAAATGACGCGCCATTAAGCCGTACACAGGCAGACGCGTTTGATTGCGGCTCGGTGTGTGTGTGAGGCCGCCAGTCCAGTCACATTCTTTTGATTTATAATCGTGTCCAGGTGTGATTTCAGACCCCTCAGGGCAGGGGTGAGTCCTGCTATCTCCGGAATTAGGAAATTCATCTCCACTTTTCATTGTGAGGAGATTTTTTTTTTTTGCTTCTTCATATTCTAGACTTTCGGCAGGAATTACCCAGCACTCCCAGATAATACAGACAGCAATATTACTTATGAGACCCTACTTGCCAGGAGCCCCAAATTTATTATTATGGGGCCCCCTGACAATATTATGTCGGAGACATTAACGTAACACAACCGGTTATTGATTTTTGCGATCGTAAAGATCCTGAGAAATTACTTGTCTAATTATTCAGCGTGAACTGTGTGGCTGTGATTGCTCCTCTTCCACAGAACCTGTCGCCAGCCAATCAGGCAATGCCAATCATGCAAAATGGTGCTAGTTTCCCCACAGGGGAGTCTGGGATATGATTCCGTAATGGATGTTCAGGGAGTGGTCTGTGATAATTCATATTCAGGGGTGGGGTCTGTTGTTCCCGTGTTACTGTTTCAGTCAGTACTGTTCCATTCAGTCATGTTTCAGTCAGTACTGTTGTCAGTACTTATAAGTGCAGGTTAAAAGTACACTCGTCTCTGCAGTGTGTAACAGTGCGCCGGGTACGATCCTCTTTTTTAAGGAGGGCGGTGTTTTATGGTCGCTTTTTACCACCTCTCTCTCTCTCTCTCGCTGGTAGCCTGGCAACAGCCGCTGTTCCTTTGTGCAGCCATGTTTTCGATTAGGCTAAATGTAAAACCCGTTATCCCATAAACCCCCGGTTTGTTCCTTAATAACGTGACATTCCCATACTTCGGCGCTACATCAATACCACATCTCCCCCCGGGCACCTATTTGTGTGTCTATTTTTATGTTGTGCTGTAAGGTTATGCATTTGCTGCTACCATCATTTGTGACTCTGATGACTTAGCATCAGCGCTGTTTGTGGTCTGAGCCCGTATTTGTGTGCTTATGTAAGTTTCTGTGGATACGAATGTCAGGTAAAAGGCATATATTTAACGTGTGGAATCCCACCCCCCACCCCCCACCCCCGTCCCTGCGGAGCGCCGTTGGCACGGCGTTGGCCGTCCTCTCTCTCTCTCTCTCTCTCTCTCTCCCGGTCCTCGGGCCGGTGCTCACTGGGTGCAAGGCGGAGTGACGGGGGGAGTCCTTGGGGTCCGCGTGCGCCTGCCCTAAGCCTCCCGCGGGACCCCAGCACTGTCCCGGGCTGCGATTTGAGGGGCGAGACGAGCAGGTCTGTGCGGAGGTGTCAGGCAGGAGAGACGGGTGATTATTTTTTGGAAGGGCGGGGGGCACTGTTGATTGGGGGTCCGTGCCAGGTCTGTGCCCTGCCCCCCCCCCCCGCCCCCCCCTCAGAGCGGCAGGACAGCTTGGGCACTCCGGTCCTCCGAATACCTCAGGAAGACGTGCCTTATCCTGCGATTCAGACACAGAACTGTCTCACTTCAGCTCTGGAGCAGGAGAGACTGTCAGACGGCTGCCCTGTTCACCGCTCGTCCCAGACGCAAAGCACTCTCAGCGCTCGCTGCTCTCTGGAGAGAAGCAGGGTTGAGCTTTTTTTTTAACCCTTTTAAAGGGTTTTTCAGAACTGAACATTCTAATGCTGATGTAACAATCACTACTGGTAATTGAAAACAATGGCGTTCTAGAACACCGTCTTAGAATTTTGAAGAAAAAAAAAAAAAAAATAAGCATTCCAAAAAAAACCTGCTCTTCAATGGTTTTCAGTATGCTCTGGCTTGATGGGACTCTCTGGAGACCTTTCTCTCTGGTCCAAACCTCTTGGTCCTAGCCCACCGCAGGGCCAGATCTGCAGCTGTGGGAATCCCCGGATTGGAGGCCTGACTTATGATCACTGGAGGCTTGAGAAGACCTTTGGTGGTTTGTAAACTGAGTTAATGAATGCTTTAGGGAAGGATATGTGATGCGATTCGGTAGTGCATGTTCGGGGGCGGGGTTTGTGACATGACTGGATAATAAATGTTAAGTAGGGGGTGAGGGGTGAGGTACGTGATTTCATTGGGTAATAAATGCAGAGGGAAGGGTTTGTGATATGATTGGATAAGAAGTGTTAAAGGAGGAGGACAGGTATGCAGATTCCCATTGGGTAATAAATGCTTAGGGGGAGGGGTCTGTGATATAAGATGGGTCCCATTGGCTCTCTGGGTTACCATTAGGACTGAAGGACACAGCAATGAATGTGGGATTGAGACATCCACGTCTTCCTGTGGGAGGAGCCTGTGGTTTCCCATGAATCCCTCTGGGAGAGAGGTCATCCCAAGCCCTTGAGCTGTTGGCAGGTGCCCTCGCCGGTTTTGATGAGTCAACCTGAGGAAGTCTTGTCTTGCGCCGTCAGTGTTGACATTGGAGTCCGTTCCACAGGCCTGTCCAAACAGGGATCTGATTGGCTGGGAGCGTCAGGAGGAAAAATGGCTCTTCAGGTTCTAACAGTCTGCAGGAGGGAGGGGAGACATCGGTCGGCGATTTACACTGCATTTCATACCTATGTAGTCCCACTGGTAACATAAGCGCAAATTAACCCTCTTCTTTTCCCCCTATGGTCTGTGTGTTGTCATGCAGGAGAACAGGAATATCAATGCTACAACATTTACAGCTACTTCTAATAATACTACATATACAGCTATTACTAATGCTACTAGTTACTGCTATAACTACTGCTACTTACTACAACATTTACAGCTACTTCTACTAATACTACATATACAGCTATTACTAATGCTACTAGTACTGCTATAACTACTGCTACTACTACAACATTTACAGCGTACTTCTACTAATACTACATATACAGCTAATTACTAATGCTACTAGTACTGCTATAAACTACTACTACATTTACAGCCGTTACTACTACTAAATTTACAGCCATCAATGCTACCACCACTAGTACATTTGCAGCTAGTACTACTACTACCCTGCTACTACTACTGTTTCTTCTTTAAAAAAAAGTGATAACCTGTGAATTTGAATCAGAACTAAATCAAAACAGAATAGCAAAATATCAATTCTACTACTATTGCTACTACCACCAATATTATTACTACTGCTTCTAATCATATTAATAATCATAGTAGCAATAATAATCTTTTGACTTTGAATCTGAACTAAATCAGTGTGTTGGGATTGTCCTCAGTTGACATTATGAAATTGATTGTAAAAGGCAGCCCCCCCCCCCCCCCCCCCATAGTAAACAGCAGCTGGAGGGACTATTAGCAGGTCAGCTGGGTGTGATGGTGTTAATTTCTCTGCCCTGTCTGATGCTTGGCAGCGCTCTTGCGTTAGCCGCTGAGAGTTGGCGATGTCGTTGCGCAGTGTTGTCGTGGCGATCTAGGTGTGGTGGGCGGTGGCCCTTGTCTGGCCTTTGGCGGGGGAAGGCGTGGCGCGGGATCGGCGGGAAGGCCTCCAGACGAACTCCGCTGCAGCGCGGTACGAGGCCGCGCCGATATTTCCATCCCGTTTACCGTTTACACAAGAGAGCAAGAGGCGCTACATCTGCCCCCACCGCTACTTCAGTCTCAGCAGAAAAACTCGCTTGTTTATGCAATTATTTTTTATTTACCCTCTTTCCCTGTTCTTATTATTTTTATTCACTTATTTGATTTTGTGTGCTATTCACCTTGTGTGTGAAAGGTGCTATATAAATAAAGTGTATTATTAGTATTATTTATAATAATAGTAATAATAATGCATTTTTTATGTATT